>OZ026621.1:49757740-49948013 GCA_964020975.1 Hermodice carunculata | reverse complement strand
GTCTTGTCATGAGAAACAGAGATTATTTTCCTTGGGCTTATCATGGTAGAAAGTACTATGCATAATGCATCTCTTAATTTCATTCCCATATCATTGCCTGTAAAAAAAAAACGTGAAACTTGGGCAGCAGAGATGAACATTTGAATGATCTTGAAATTCAACCCAAGTAAATCCTAAAAACATTCTTAATTTCTGTGGGGTCAGACTCACTCATGGATTGTCATGCTGTGTACAGTGGGGTCACTCATGGATTGTCATGCTGTGTACAGTGGGGTCACACATGGATTGTCATGCTGTGTACAGTGGGGTCACTGATGGATTGTCATGCTGTGTACAGTGGGGTCACTCATGGATTAATTGTCATGCTGTGTACAGTGGGGTCACTCATGGATTGTCATGCTGTGTACAGTGGGGTCACACATGGATTGTCATGCTGTGTACAGTGGGCTCACTCATGGATTGTCATGCTGTGTACAGTGGGGTCACTCATGGATTGTCATGCTGTGTACAGATTTCTGGTGGGGATTCTCCAGTTTCTTGAGTTCCAGTAAAGATGACAGCACGGGCACTAATTGCCATAGTGCTGCAATCAGAACTAATGGGAGATGATCAGCACATTGTCTATTATTTTGTCGCCCCCAAATGTGTCCAGGTCCATTCACCTTGTTGCATGTGGATGAAGCACAGCCCTGTCCTCTATCTTCACAGTCAACATCCATAATCTGCTGAAAATTTTGTGTTTGGGGGCGGGACAGAATGGGAGGGAGGGAGGGAGAGAGTGAGGGAGGGAGAGAGTGAGTTCAGGTGATGAATTACCTTTCATGAATCATGGCTGGATTCATATCTTGGCAAGCACATTACAGGAACCTTGTGGACCTGAGTCATAGTATAGGCAGACAGGTGGTAACCTCTACCTGGGTAGAAAACAAGAATCAACAACTTTCTGTGGTATTTGATAGGCACCCGACCCATGCCAAGGAAAGCTGTTGACTTAGCGTTGATATCCCGCAAGTGATTCTCACGCAAAGTGTTTTTGATTCATGAAACATTGAAACAGCAGTTGTTTCACATGGCAGCTCTGTTGGCCAATGCATGGGGATAAAGTTTCTGGACCACAAGGCTAGATGATAACTGAGTGTAGCTAGAGTAAACCCTCTCCCCACTGCTCATGCACCTCCTGGATGATGAACTGCGTGTACGGTGAGTCGTACCATCCAGCAGTTTATTACGCTGCCTGTTGCAGATGACCTGTGGGCCATTCAGCTCTGCTGAGTGATTGTATTTCTCCTTGGCCAGCGTTTCTGCTGTGACCCAAAGATTGGCATCAAGGCTGATCCTGTTGGGGGGGGGGGGGCATGATCCAGATGATTCATTGTATATGTACGTGCTTACAGTTACCTGTATATTATGCCTGTAGTCGCATCAGTTGTGGTCCACACAGCAAATTTTAAGACCATACCGTCAAGATGTGTGGCAGATGTGAATGCTTTACTCCTTATATGATCTAGTTCTTTGTAACGAAGAAAGAAAACCTGAGATTTGTAGTACAAAGATATTCCATGTGTTTGATCAGGATCAAATTAATAAAGTCCTTTGAGTACCACACTAGTAATATACCTGTAAATCATTGATAATAATTGAACTGATAACTGTTATTTTGATCACAGTAAGTTATTGTGATATGTGGATGGCTTAACTATAATCTGTGCAGAAGGCCTTGAAGTTACACATGTACTACAATTAGATGGGTAGCATGAGGATATTATCTTCACTGCATACTCAACCCCTTTATATTTTAGAGTGTCACCCAGGACCTTTCACTCAGTGCAACCAGACCCAATTCTCCTGCTCATCGGTGAAGTGGATATTAAAGATTTCTTTCTTTCTTTCTTTCTTTTTTTTTGACAAAAACAGGATGAACAGATTCTCACTACTTAGTGAAATATTGCCAATGTATCAGCAAGTGTAGACTTGTGAATATATGTGTTATATATACAATATTTATACATACAGCCCAGTTGCCCCTGGCTGGATGAACTACAATTGCATGCTATGGTGTGTGTCTAGTAGGCTGTAATCAATGCCATAACAAAAAGACCTGTTCCATGCCAGACATACGGGAAATTAAGAGATACTTTTCAAAATGCTGTATTGTTTCCACAATTTAGAGTACACTTATTGTTATTCAAGAGGCAGTATGTTCATGTGACTAATTTTGTATCGGAGCAAGGATAACAAAGGGCATGCGTATATATCAGAAACAATGTCAAGCTGTTCAAGTGCTTTAGCAGTGCCCGTCAGTGCTAGACATGCCAGTTTTTCAGCTCACCATGATGGAACACGAATATTTACAAATGTATTTTTTTTTTTAATTTGGTAACAATGGGAGTGTAATGTGTTGCAGGGGAAACCATGTCTCTTATTTAAAATAAATTTGAATGACAATGTAATAATTTTGCACGGAGAGTTTTGTGTGTCAAACAGGGACAGATCTAGGCCTTCAACATCTGTAGCCAAATCAGGAAATAGAGTAAAACAGTAATCACTGCAGAATGTGACCAAACTCTGACTTAATTCATGTTACAGTAAATTAGCCATTTTTAAATTTCTTTAGCCAAATGAATGAAACATTAGTATTAGGTAATTGGCTAATGGTATCACCAGTCCCTGTCAAGGTTTTGTGTTGAGTCCTCACTCTTTCAGAATCATAAATTTCTTATAAAGCAAGGTGTTCCATGGAATTGAAAAACGGAACTTGATCCTCACTTTGAAAAACTTTAAATTCAAATTGGGGACACAAATTTAAGAAAAAAAAAATGTGAAAAATGAAAACTTTTGTTCCTCTATAACTATTCCAAAGTTGTGATGACAAAACATAATCAAAATCCAGTAAATAGCAAAAATAAATCTGTGCTCAGTGACAAAATATGATGGTCAGATTTCTTGTAATTTTGTAATTTTGCCATGTCCAATGTAATCAATTCTAATTAATCATGCTTCTAAAGATAGCAATACACATTTAAAGCCTTGAGAACATATACATCTCCCACAGAAAGAGAATGCAGTTACTGGTTTAACATGCAGTATGACAAATACTGTGTTTTATATGAAATTGGATGCACCATTGTAAGTTTACACTAGTTCATGCTTGATCGAGTTTAGCACAAAAGATTTCTGTGGAAATGGGATAAAGTGCAGAATTGAGTGCTGATAGTGTGTGGCAAGAAGCCGTGTGTCAGCCTCTAGAATCGTGTGGGAGACTCCCCAAAAATTCAGGTTACAAAATCATATGAATTGAGTTGTGTTGGCTTTTTTTTCGAAAAACCAATCAATACAAATTTTCTTCAATCCGGCAGGCATTATCTGCCTTCTGACTCCCAAATTTTCAGTTGGATAGGTTAGCAGCACTGATACAGGTCCAAGGTACATGTATGCCCAAGTCTGCCTGCAGAAGTGCAAGGGTCGGCAATCGCTACTATCCCAAAGAGTGGTTAAGTCAAGTGTAATCATAGACCAAATCCACACCATAATGCTATACCAGTAGTGGTGGTCTTTTTTTTTTAACAGGAGTATATGTACTTCATACGACACATAATCTTGGCATGCAGAACACCACCAGGAAAACATGGTTAAGGGCAGCACTCCCTTGGTGAGGCAGTAACCCAGAGTTAAGTCCTGGTTAGAATTCAGACTTCAACAAGTCAGCAGCTTAGCTTGGCTCGTACTTGCATATTGGCAACTTGCAGGGAAGCTGTTGATCTGGGGCAGGTTGTTCAGAAATGTTTCGTCTGCAAATTTCATTCTGCCTAATTTTATTAAAACAGATTTGAAGGGGCAACATTTAAACAGTTGACATTTGGCATGTGCGTGCTTTGGGATCTTTCACCAGGACTAAGATGGAAAGTATAAGTGAACTTATGGATAATCTACACTCAAATGTGCTCACTAGAGGACCGAAAGGCTTGTCTGCTGGCCCTTGTGGACAGACCAAACTTTGTGTTTGGTCTGGTTCAACTGGGCTATTGCTAAGGCCAAGCTTCATTATGTATATAACATTACTCACAAAGCAACTAGAGAAGAAAAAGTATATAGATTGTTCAGACCCTGTGTAACAGACAGGACAGAACAATGGCTTGGGAAAAAAAGCTCTGGTTAATAGACAACAGAAACAGTATGAAAAAGGAGGCTATGTTTAAGTTTAACAAAGAATATAAAACAATAGTGTGGAGAAGAAGGCTCTGGTTAACAAACAACAGAAAACAGTAGTATGGAGAAGAAGGCTCTGGTTAACAAACAGCAGAAAACAGTAGTATGGAAAAGAAGGCTCTGGTTAACAAACAAACGGAAAACAGTAGTATGGAGAAGAAGGCTCTGGTTAACAAACAGCAGAAAACAGTAGTATGGAGAAGAAGGCTCTGGTTAACAAACAGGAGAAAACAGTAGTATGGAAAAGAAGGCTCTGATTAACAAACAAATGGAAAACAGTAGTATGGAGAAGAAGGCTCTGGTTAACAAACAGCAGAAAACAGTATTATGGAGAAGAAGGCTCTGGTTAACAAACAGCAGAAAACAGTAGTATGTAAAAGAAGGCTCTGGTTAACAAACAAACGGAAAACAGTAGTATGGAGAAGGCGGCTCTGGTTAAACAACAGAAAACAACAGTATGGAGAAGAAGGCTTTGTCTGGTTAACAAATGAATGAATGAATGAATACAGTTTATATCCCATAAATACATATATGCATACATACATACATACATACATACATACATACATACATATGGAGTGGGTTCCAGAAAAAGCCCAGCTTATCTAGCTGGAACCCATATATAAGTACCTTCGTTAGATTAAATCGTTTTTGTGTCCACTTCATCAACACTTTGTTGCAAACAGGATAACTCCAGAAAGATTTGACTTGAGAAATTGAAATTATGTTTGACTATGTTCCTATATAGAACCTTGCTAGGGATTGCAAATTTGTGACCTTGACCTATTTTTCAAGGTCATATGGACATTTCATACAAAATTGACAAGAACGCAATAACTCCACAAGGATCTGACTTAGGAAGTTGAAATCTTGCATGATTATGTACCGTAATACAAACTAGGTTAGGATTATAGATGGGTTATCTGGACCTATTTTCAAGGTCACATGACCACTTTTTAAAAATTGCAGACGCACTTGAGAAGGATTTGACTTAGGGAAGTTGAAATTTTGTGTGATTATGTTTCTATCGAACACTTTTATAAGACCTTGCTTGTGATTGCAGATGTCTGACCTTGACCTATTTTTCAAGGTCACAAGCACTTCCTTAGAAGTTGCAGAAGCAATAAGGCAAGAAAGACATGTGGTAGCAGCTTCAAATTGTATGATTATGTATCTGTCGAGTTGGACTTGAGATTGTAGATGGGATGACCTTGACCTATTTTTCAAGTTCACAGAGCTATTTCCTTGAAAATAATTGCAGACGCAATAACTCCAGAAGAATTTGACTTAAAAGGTTGACCAATTTGTAAAAATAAGGGTGACAACTGGTAAGGGCGCATGGAGAGACCTTCGATTTTCTGTCGGAAAATCAACCTGTTCTAGTTTTTCATATGAAATACACAAAACAAGATTTATCAATACTTAGAGTTAAATTGTGTGCTCAAAACCAGTTCTTTACTCTTAGTGACATGTTTTGCTATTTTCTTCTGTGTTTTTTTGCAATCTTTATTTGATAAGAATATTGTACATGTAGTATCATCTGCAAACAAAATAAATTTACATAAGTCAGTAAATTTATGAATATCATTAATATTGAGTAGGAACAGCAATAGTTCTAATACTGAGCCTTGAGGCACTCCATATTCAATATCTATTAGTGTAGACTTATACTTATTTACATACATGTATGTGAACTGTTGTTGGTTGGTGAGATAATTTTCAAACAATTTTAAAACAATCCCTCTTATACCATAATGTTCTAGTTTATTCAACAATACATGATCATCATGATAATCTACAGTATCAAAGGCTTTTTTCAAGTCAAAGAACATAACAAGAGCAAAATTCCCCCTTTTTTATTTCATCTCAGATATTTTCAATGTATTCAATCAGGCCCATGGTTTTTGAACATGCATCTTGGGATCCGAATTGATATTCAAATAGAACACCATTGTGCAATAAAAATTGATTAACTCTTTTATGGATTATTCTCTCCATTACCCTGTTAATGCTACTTGGAAGACTTATTGGTCTGTAGTTTCCAGGCAAATATCTTTCATCAAACAACAGACAACAATTGTATGGAGAACAAGGGTCTGGTTAACAGACAACATAAAAGAATGGTATAGCGAAGGAAAATCTGGTTAACAGATAGAAAACAGTGGTATAGAGCAGGAGGATCTGGTGCATAGATGCCGGAAACAATGGAGTAGAAAAACTCAGAAAGAGGCTCTGGTCAAACACAACAGAAACAGTGGTATAGAGAGTGAAGCCAGCACCAACAAGCTTCAGTTCTGTAGCTGTAGTTCTCTCTGAGCCCTGGGGCAACGTGAACCACATATATAGGTATAATAAGGGGATGAGCCTGTCAATACATGTATGGGGTAGTTGCCATGACACAAAGTATGGCCCCTGGAAGTCAATCCTCACACCAAGTCTTGTCATGGCGGGCTGGGAAATTCCATAAAATGGATCACTCTGTTGGTCTGACTCATCCAATGGCCATTAGTTACACCATTCAGGATACTACTCGCAATGGTCTAATTGAATCTACCTCAGCAGTGGAACATAACAATGTCCGATATTGTCAGAAGTTGTTGGAGTGAGCACTGGGTGATGGTTTGCCAAAATGATTCATTGTGGCTGACTAATTGTTTGACCTATCCCCAAGGCCACATTGACCACACTGTAAAAGATCTACTTACTGCAGATGTGGGACTCATCAAGATTCAGAGGCTCAAACTTAACTCTTTCCATCCCATGGGGGTGAAGTGGGTTGTGGCTTTTACAATATACCAGACGTCATTTTATAACTGTACTTCCTGCAACAGTATGACTTGCTGCATGTATGCCACTGACTTAAAACTAGGTATATGTACATTGGCACTTTAAGAAAGGCATGTTATTGAATAACGATAACAAAATATGTTTTAACTTCGGTAAATATGGTATCAAGAAATTGGGGAATGACATGAATTGAGTTAAAGTCTGCATAGTGTGTGCATTAATATATTGTAACTGTCCATTGTTATGTTGCTGAGTGGATGTAGATGACAGGATATGATAGAGACAATCATGCTGTCAGATGGGGTCAGTGTGAATATTACTGTTTTTGAAGTATAATTGTAGGTAATGTAGGGTTTCCAAGTGTGCTGGTTTTTCAGGATTTCCTTGTATCTTTCCTTAGTCTTATCAGATAGTATCTTTTTGTCCTAAATTTTGAAGAAAAAAGAAAGAAAAAAAAATCCCAGTATTTATTTAGCAGTTCAGTTTATTTAATTTGGTAACATCATGAACATATGCATTAAAAAAAAATGAACTGTCTTTAGCTCTGCTGACATAAGGTAACAGAGCTTATACAGTCACTTATGTCTGTTCATCTGTGAACTTTTGCTTGTGAATGCAATACAGTCCGCAATTTTCAAGTTAGCCGCCTATAACTTTCAGGACACAATGGGTGTATGAAAATCTAAGTTGAGTTTGATAGTGGCGGTGCCCCTGCAGGATTGTATAATATGTGGATCAAAATGTGAAAAATCTTGTGACCTCTGTACCATCCGTAATTTTTGAGAGATCTTCACAAATTTGGTGGGATTGTGGGGGAGGCCGCAATCTCGGCTTTTTTTGGCACACTTAGGAAGGCTGTTAACAAGAGCCATTCTTATGGTCGCTGTCTTATGGGAGCCGTTGGCATGGTCGTACTCCAATGAAAGGTTGGTGTATCAAAAATATGAATCTGGTACTTGTATTGTTGTGTCAATTCAGAGCATCTAGACTTTTGACTGACAGTATTAAAACTTGTTGAAATTAGCAATGAAAGAGATAAACGCACAGGTGATTATATAATGTGTTGTAATGTCATTGTGTAGGATATGTGTATGTGTGTGCGTTATGGTTATAATAAATCTATAGATAAGTGCTGCATGGTTGTAAAGATTGTTTATAAAAAATATGAACATAGCAAGAGCTAAACGTGATAGTAAAATATGGATGGAAGGGGAGTAATTAACCTCTTGGAAGTTTCTAAATTGGAACAAATAATGTACTTCCACTACAAGCCCATCAAAGGCCTTGTGACATTCAGTCACCTTGCAAGTGATCTGAAAATGAAATTAACTCATTCCACCCTGATGGAAGACCCAGTCAACTGCTTTCCTTGGCACACTCTGGGCACAATGCACCAGAGCACACCAAGGAAAGTTGTTGACCATGGGCATATAATTTGAATGATCTTCCATGCAAGTTTCATCCAAAATTTTTAAAAAGTAATCCCTAAATTAGTGAAAGACAATTTGCAGACGACATTTAGATATTAGTAGGGAAAAAGCGTCATAAAGGTGCAAGGAGTTAATGTGTGAATATCGCATAACAGGTCTGGAAATATAGTGCTGCATACCTGGAAGACAAAGGCAGGGGTTATGTTGCCTCGGATGGTAGTCTGGTGTAAAATTAGTATCTTTTGCATTTGAACAATGATACATAGCTGAATCCATAACACACACCCCCCCCCCCAGCTCTCAAGCGTCTGATTGTGTGACCATAGAATACCTGAGTCTCGGAAAACAAATGGTGCTATACAAAACACAAGTAAGTTATAGCAAGAAGAAAACTTGGCATGTGCGAAGCACTCAAACTGCTTGAGGTAATGTTAATTTCTCAAGACTGTTTTAATGGCGGATCCCACTGTTGTATCAGCAGACTGCTCTTAGATAGTTTTGACATATGATCTCCTTGATTATGAAATAAGGCTTCTGTCTGATAACATTAACCCACTGTGTTCTAAGTTGGTACAGACCTTGGTCAAGTGATGGTTTTATCACTGCCTCCAACAAGCCTAGTGACCATCCTGTTTTTGCTGCTGCTTTTAGATCCTCTGAGTGAAGTCCAGGCATGTTGGTACTCGAAGGGATGTCTACTTTTTGAATTTGAATGTACTGTTGGCATTTATTTTTACTTAATCATAGAGGAAGGGTATTCCTAGAGTGGGGTGAGTTAACATATCAAGCATATCGGGAATAGTAATGCTGTTACGTGCATGAGTATGCTGGAGCCAGGACTTTGTAATCAACGTGATCGAGGCATCAGCGGGCCCTGCATATGTAGAGTTAACCCTTTTATGTTAATTAACTCATTCCATACCAGTCCCTGAGTATACCATATATTTACCTAGATTTAAGACAACAATTGCACATTTAAATTCTTCATGAAAAGAGCTTTCGTTCAAGTACCAACATGCCTATAGTTGTAAGTCAGTGGTTCTGGCACTGACCAAGGCCCGTGACCATTGTATAGAATGAGTTAACCTTTTTTCACTGTGAGTAAGACAGGCTCATATTGAGGCTATCACTTCCCATGGCCTATGTTGGGTGCTGAGCAATCAAAAAAAGTGAAGAAAAAGTACAGAAAGTTAACTTATCCCAGCTATCCTTTATGTTCCACACATGTGTATATCTGCCATTCTCAGAGAGTACATGTGTATGCTGAAGTTTGTGAAATTCATCCATCTGGTTCTAGAGTTAAGTCTTGCTCATGTATATTGTGATGTAATTCATGTAATTAGTAGACAGCTTAATGTACTGAAAACGGAAAATAAAGCTGCTTAAAGCTTCCATCTGGGTCATCTACTCCTGCATAAAATGGTTAATCCTAATATGCTTGAGGTTTAATTGCATTTTAACTCAGCTGACTTGTCAGCCAGCTGAAGTTATAGGATGGTCTTTCATCTGTCATTGGTGTCTGTCTGTCAACAATTCACATTTTTCACTTCTCAAAAACCCTTGGCTGGATTCAGTTGAGACTTGATTAGTATGTACCTTGGGTGGATCTTTACTAATATTGTTCAAATGGTCATGCTCCAATGATTTTTAGACTTTAAATGAATTTTTCATTTTTTTGACAAAATCATCAAAAATCTCTGAAAACACTCAGCTAATTGCTTTGAAATTGGATCCTTAAACCTTGCTTTATTGGCGCTGTGATTTTTGTCCAATATTTAGCTCAATTGATTTGGCAGTAACTGAGCTTATCTTAGGGTTATGCATCCATTGTCGTCAGTCATCCATTGTCTGTCATCAACAATTGACTTCTCATATCATGAGGCAGATTCACTTCAAACTTGGTGGCAATGTACCTTGGGTGGGTCTATCCCCAGTTGTCCAAATGGTCATGCTGCAGTGATTTTTGGATGTTTTATAACTTTTGGTTCCTTTTTTTGGACAAATCTTAAAAATATCTTTTCTCTGAAATGGATCACCTGCTTGCTTTGATATCACACAGGAATACTGCTAGGGACTCCTAATTCTTAATTTGTTCACCAGGTGGCACTGCAGTTTAAAAAAAAATGTGTGGTATTGCTATTTTCGACTTCTTCTCCAGAACCGTCACTCAGATAAAGCTGAAACTTGATTGATATGTTCCTTCCGGAAGGGTCAAACAATGTAGTTTATTACGTGGCACTACTGTGGATTCCTGATTTTTAACAATTTTTTTTTTCAATTTGGGTAAATGCACCTTTCCAATTGATTATTATGTAAGTCAATGGGCATTCTAATGCTAATTCACATTTTTGACTTCTTCTCTGAAAGCATCAGCCAGATTCACTTTAAAGTTGTTAGCAATGTGCCTGTGGTGGATCTCTACCAGATGTGTTCAAATGCAGACACTCCATTGATTTTTGGACTTTTATGATTTTTTGTTTTGTTTTTGTTCCTTTGTTTTTTGCAAATCTGAAAAAATCTACTCAGAAACCGCTCACCCTATTGCTTTGATTTCACATACAGACACTCCTTGAGGCTCCTAGTTATTGATTTGTTCACTGGGTGGCACTGCAATATTATTGTATATTTTATGTTTTTTGTGTGTTTTTGCTATTTTTGACTTCTGTGAAACCATCAGCCAGATTCACTTCAAACTTGGTGGCAATGTACCTTGGGTAGGTCTGTACCAGATTTGTTCTAATGGTCACGCTCCATTAATTTTTTTATTTTTTATGAATTTGTTCTTTTTTTTAGGCAAATCTTAAAAAATTGCAAGGGTATATGTACATGTCAGCTGAGCACAGGACTGTCACAGTCTTCTTGTGTTTTTTTTTATTTTTGTTTTTGTTTGTTTTTGTTTGTTTTTTTTTTTTAATTTTTGTGTGTTTTCACTATCTATGACTTCTCTAAAACTATCCCTCAGATTGTTCTGAAACTTAGTGGAAGTGTAGCTCGTGGGAGGGCTAAACAAAGTTGTTCACTAGCTGGTGATACATTGGATCCCTTATTTTAACTAATTTTTCATTTCCGGTACCTGTCAGTTAATGTATACATTTGAATTATTGGTTACCATATGTAAGTTAATGGGGATTGCATTGAAAATTTACATTTTTCACTTCTCTGAATCCATTGATCAGCCAGATTCACTTCAAATTTGGTGGGATTGTACCTTGGATGAGTCTGTATTAAGTTTGTTTAAATTGTCCTGTTCCATCGATTTTTAGAATTTTTTATTAATTTTTGTTAATTTTTTTTTTTTTTAACATCTTCTAGAAATCTTCAAACATGCTCGACCAATTGCTTTGATATTACAAAGAGACACTTCTGGGTGGCCCCCAGACTTTTATTTTCTTCTGCAGTGGCAATGCTATTTTCTAACATTTTTTTAAATAAAATTTCTGTGTATTTTTCCCAATTTTGTCTACTACAAAACTGTTGCTCAGATTGTTTTCAAACTCAGTGGAAATGTAGCTTGCGGGAGGTTAAGCACAGTTGCTCACTAGGTGGTGATAAAGAAATTTTTTTCAGTTTGTGTACTTTTGTACATGTACATTGCTTCATTCCACCAGAAAATTGTTAAAAAAAACAAACTAAAAAACGGAAAAAAAAACAGAATGTTCAATTTTCTGACACGGGAAACACCATTTTCTGAAGCGTAAAATCAGTGCCCCCAGGCATATTGCAACCAACTTGTGCCAAGGAAAGATGTTGACCATGGGCCTGCCATTATGAATAGTCTTACAAATCTCAGTAAAAATACTTTCTAGTATCGAGAAATCTAAATAGAAACATTAAGACACATGGCAATTTACATCCAGGCACTTTGGGGTGATATGAGCGAGAAAGGGTCAAACTCTTTCAGTCATAAATTATATGCTTGTCATCACCTATCCTTGGCACACTGTACCTGCCATACAAGGAAGGATGTTGATTTCACTTTTTTTTTTTTTTTGAAACTGATGTCTGATGGAACTTGAATAAAAGGGGTTTTTTTGGGGCTTTTTTTGTTTTTTTTTATTTTTGTTTTTTTGTCTTTTTTTGGTGATGGTGGTGGTCGGGGGTGTGACGAAAATGTGGGTGGAATCATCGTAATAATGCAGAAGAATACTGACTTTTGTTATGAAGGTTTTCAGAGTCAATATTCAGGAGTAAAACGTTCAGACCCAGGCCACGTAAGTCCTCAGGAGGGCTTCAGTTTTCAATGTTGTCAGTGCAGTTGATGTAGTTCATTTCTCAAATGTCAGGGAATCTGACAATCTCAATACAATTGGGTTGTATTGACATTCTCAACACAATCCCAACTGTATTGAGAATGCCCCCGCTCTTCATTTTAAGTCAATGTTAGCTGGCTGAGTGCAATCTAGCTATTCCTCAAGATGGGTGACCTTTACAAGGTGAGAAAGGGGGTGGTTTTATGCCAGATAGGCCCCAGGCAGTAGGGGTGTCTTGTGCTTCAATGTAGTTCTTCTCTGGCTAATCATTGTTTTTGTCAATAAGCCAAATAGCTATTTCACTTGAGCATGTTCAGTGAGGTGTGTTGCTCTAATCAAGCCACAGATTCTTTTTTTTTGTTTTTGTTTTTTTTGTTTTTTTTGTTTTTTGTGTGCAAACTTTATAGGTAAAACATGAAGCTTTGAAAAGAATGGTTATGGATGGCAGCTTTATTTATTAACTCTTTCAGTGCCAATCACATGGAAAGTCAATCTACTAAAGTAAAACTAGTCTGAATTATCATTAGGATCTCAGATTAGTATTCCTTGATCATGAAAAGACCATCATTCAAGTACCAACATGCCTCTAGTTCCAGAGAAAAAGTCCCAGGTCAACAGCTTTTCTCTGTGCTCATTGGGCACATTGCGTCCAATGCTTGCCGAGAAAAGCTGTTGACTCAGTCCAAAATTTGGCACTTTAAAGAGGTAATATGTCCATGAAACTAGTTGAAGAAATTAATAAAAATTAAAAGCTTGATTCTGTTATGAATGGGGGACACTTCCTGTGTTGAATGACCTCTGACTGCAATTAGCTTGTGTCTGGCCTGGGCTGAGGTAGTGACCTGGCTTATTATTATAGGAATGTTTGATAGGCTTCCTCAGACTGTTTCTAGGCTTTTCCATGGGAAGTATCACAGCCAGCCATCAGAAATGTTTAGGATGATAGACCTTCAACAGTACATATGATATGGTATTATCTTAGTTTTTGCATTAGTTTAGTCCATTAGACCACTTGCAGGATCATAAAGTTTCAGAAGTTACCTAAATGCTGTGACTCAAATTTGGTACAATTGAACCAGGTAACTGTACAGTTGAAACATTTCAACTCTCTGCACTTCTGGGCATAAGATTAGGGTTATGCTCAACCTATGGTCAGTCATTGCTTATTAGCCTCTGAGGAGTCCAGTGAAGGACAAAATGCATCAGGCATAGTGTACCTGTTCTTATGAACACTAGCCTTATCTTATCAAGTTTGCTACAAGTGTTTGACAAGTTGTAAGTTGTTGCTACGTATTAATACAAATACAAGTGGACTTTTATCTGAAACAAAGTGGGTATATAGCATAGATACTACCTTTTTACAGAAGCTAAAGTGATCCATTCAGACCCAAAGTCTTTTATGCTTGGAGAGTTTTGAAGTGTGTCTGCCAAGATTTCCACGTCAGGGTGGCTGAGTCAAATGTCACAACCAGTTTGTGGCAACCAGTGTTGAAAGGTGCGATGCATGTTCTGTAGTTTGTGTGAAGTTGTCATGTTATCACACTTGTCACACTGGGGGCGATTTGGGAATCATGGGAGTCTTGGGGGCAGATTGGAAAGTCTGCTTCAGCGTACAAGGGAAATGTTTCTGTGCCCCTAGGCTTTTGCTGACTTTTGTGATTATGTGCTACATGGCGATACACCCATGCAGTCTCCAAAGAGTGGGCATAGCTGATGTAACATTGGACGATGAAGGGTGAGGTGCCTCGGGGCAGAAGTGGTTACAGCAGCCAGCAAGTCATGCGTGGATGCCCCCTTGTGGCTGATCTGAGAGACCACCCTTAGGACCGCCCAAGACGTGGTCACGTAAAGCTGGTGGTTTCTCAATAGAGGTTCTACTCTTCCACTACCTGCCCATAAAGAACCGTTATCTTTTAATTCCCACTAGCAATTTAGATTCAAACATGATTGGTGGATTGCTGTAGACTTGCCTCACCCAGTTCCATCTTGCAGTCATTTGTTTACCCATTTGTTTGAATTATAAATATACTTTGGATTTGAAAATTGGGTTTTGATGAATTATTTTACCAATCTTGTACAAAGTAGGTGGGGTAGACTTGTCTAAAATGGGAAATTTCTCAATGGGTACTTAGTGGTCTTTTGGGGTCATTTTTGGTGGTCACTGGTCAGGTTCTGCAGGTGGTGTCCCAAAAGAGGTAAATTACCATTGAAGGTGCTTTTAAGTGGTGAAAAATGGTCACATTCGGACTGCAGAATAGGGATACGACTACTAGGAAGTGGTTCTGGACAAAAAGACGCAAATACAATAAGGCAGGTGATCTTCAAAAAGAGGGGTATTTCAAAAGAGGGACCACAGTAAAGTATATTTTATGAGGAATTGGAATATTTACATGTGAGGTTTCCAGTTTAACTCTTTCAGTCTTAAGTTGTGGCCTTGGGCAGCAGTTTCCCTGAAATGCATACAAGCTCTGAGATAGCAGTAGGAATTGTTCAGGTGTGGCCAATTTGGCAGAAGTGACTCACATATAATTAGTCAAACTGAGCTTTCTTCAGACAAAAGCCAGACTATACATGTATAAAATTTGCCAATCATGAGGCTAGTTTACTTGTACATGATAAAAGTTGGAATATTTGAAATATAATATCAAAACTAAAGAAATCTTATTATTTTTATTTTTTTGCCCATTTGGCTGAAAGTTTGTAAATATCTTTTGGCAGATCCCACTTCTATTAGCCTGTTGTTTATTGGCTAATAGGTGGTACCTGCACAGTATGCTGACACACAGCATTTTCAAGGAGAGTTTGAATCTGGAATCTTGATAATGATTCAATGAGCATCGGCGGCCAGGAAATGTGGGTAATGGCTTAGCACCTTTTCCCTTAAATCGGCCAAAGCCTGCTGGTGGTCAAATGTCGTCTGCTTCAGTGTTTTCAATTAGTTTCAACAGTAATGAAAAGCAATTTGACTGAGAATTCTAGATGAGACCTATCAAGATTGCATGCCTCAGGTCAACAACTTTCCTTGGCTTGGGTTGGGCCCTACCCATGCCAGGGAAAGTTGTTGACTCAGTCTTAATTCAAAGGGAAAGGGTTAAGCTGTTGACTCAGTCTTTATTCAAAGGGAAAGGGATAATGCCATCAAAAACAGACAAACTGTGGGGTAACTGGTAATGAAGGGCATTTGGGTCAAACTGTTCCTTGTTCAGACACTTTCCGTCACCGTGTGGGTAACTAACATTAGTACCATCAGGTTGACATACAGTGTACTTGTATTATAATAGCAGAGACAGATGTACATGTTGACTTCAAAACTATGTTGCCAATATTGGATATATAGGTATAATTAATATTGCCCATTTTAAAATAATTTAGCAATTCACAAATTTCTTTATTATTCCCATTTTTCAAGGTCGTGTAGCACTTCAGGAAAGGATGCTAAACTCAATATGTTGATACATGTATAGAGTAAGAGGATAGATACCAAGTTTACCACAAATGTGTGCTGATGTCAAAGCTTGATAATGTATCATAGGAAGGACCATGACTAATTTCTCAGCATCATGGAGGGAATGCATTGAAGAAAATCAATTTTGATGATGGTCATCAGATTATTAGTCAGCAGAGCATAAACCACATAGGCCTCTTGTTTTTTTTTGTTTTTTTTTTCTGTAACACAGCAGTAGCTGTACAGGTGATTCACTGGGATTTTCCGCACAGTGATGATGGTGACGCAGTAATAGTGTGCAGTGCCAGGAAACAACCCCCCCCCCAAAAAAAAAAATGGAAAAAGACTGACAGATGGCCTAGTGCTACATACAGCTGACATCTTGATCCAGTCAAGCCATTAGAGTCTGCCAGCACAGTTGCTTCCATCCAGCCACACAGGTGAATGTGATAGATTGCACCCAAGGGAGCAAAGTTATACCGGGTCATCATAACACAGTCACATGACTGATAGGTGTGCAGTTGCAGACCCACACCTGAGGGCCAACTTCTGTGCAGTATCATCTCACATTAACCCTTGCAGGTCCCTACCAAAACACCAGACACCAATAGTCTATCCTCGGATATTATTCTGGTTCCAGCAACAGGAAAGTTGTAGAGTGGTCCATCATTATGATACTGATGATGGGATCCATGGAGTAGATCATTTCACAGCAAAACCACCTCATAATGAGGGGCATTAAATTTAGAAGTAAAGGGGAAAGTGCTCCTGGGACTCGTGGGTCTACTCTGTTATATTAGAATCCACCTTGTGTTAAGTGGCCTTATAAAGAGGGAATGCTGTAGTTTTCAAAACACTTCTACGATGGAAAATAGGGAGCTCATTGGGCATGTTAGCAACTGTGTTAAAACTTTTACACCCGTGGCCTTACCAGCTAATCGAGATGGGTATTGTTGTTGTCATGTCTGTGCATGCATATGTCCACTGGTTACCCTTGCGGACACAATAGTTTCTGAACAGTTGAGCTTCTATCATGAGTATGAAACTTGTGCTGTAGAAACATCTCATTGGAAGCTTGGCTCAGTTCAGCATTCAGCGACCTTGACCCATTTATTTTCAAGATCACCAGGGGTCACCATATTTTGATCCTGGCTTTGGTAGTCTCGAGGTTGTTCTGACCGTTATTGTTTGGTGCTGATGTTGCCAAAAATAAAAAAAAAAAAGGTTTGTGGGGAATCCACATAAAAAGCCAAGTCAGATTTTTGTGGTGATGAAGAGTTAATATTTCAGTTGTACCTGCAGTTTAGCCAGAGGCCAGTGGGATTTGATGGAGTACAACTGTGAGTGCTATTAACAGTCTAGGTCATGTGACCTTCTGTATTACTAAATTTACAGCATAAATATACATATTCTGTGTCTATTTAAAGATGGCACATATGACTCACAGTGACCAACTTTTAGCCAGTGGGGTTTAACTTCATTTCAGGTAGTACCCATTGATCAATGTGCAATCCTTGTCTACAGCCGTAATTCATTTGAGCATAAAACGAAATGATACATGTGGCTGGCAGGGTCATTAACACAAGATAGTGTAAAGGTTAATGTTTCCAATGTAATCCTGGAAAAAATTATGAGTTCTGTTGACTCTTTCGGTGGTAATAACATTTTAAGTCGATCTACTTGAGTCAGAGAAGTCTAACTTATCATTAGGATCCCAGATTCGTGTTCTTTGTATAATGACCTTTCATTCAAGTACCAGTATGCCTATAGTTGCAGAGAGAATACCCCAGGTCAACAGCTTTTTTCGGCACATATTCAGCCCATTTGTGCCCAATGCACACTGAGAAAAGCTGTTGACCGAGTCCAAAATTTGGCACTAAATGGGTTAATACACCCAGACATATGAAATACCAATATTGCCAGTACCTGTCTGCCCATAACTTGACCAATGACCAAGATTGTGGGTTGCTATTTGTGGTGTGGGTTGTAAAGCCATTAAATTTTCGACACAACTTCCCCTGTAGGTTTAAGTAAATGGAATAAATGCAAAACATAATAACCTTTATACATTTAATGTGTACAGTGTATATAATATCAAGCACATAGTTGAAATTTTTAAGTGACATCCTTAGAAATGAACTGAAGTAGGCCTATATTAACCTTTTCTTTCTCAAACCAGCTTGATCTGGCTGGTGATTAAATGTCTAGTGCAACATTCACCATTCAAAATGGCACTAGTCTGTTAGTCCCAGACAAGTGAATTTTCATGCGGGACAGGTTGCTTTGACAAAGTACATAATGTAGTCCAATGATGCAGATATAAGTAGAATTTTCTCACGGGCAAGTGGAATTTTTTTTTTCTTATTTCAATCACTGATGTTTTTGACTAATTTCAAGATGAAGAAATGAGCAACAATTGTATACGAGACCTAACAAGGTAATGCGCCCCAGGTCAACAGCTTTCCTTGACTTGGGTTCAGCCCACGTGAAGGAGATCTGTTGACTCATTTGGAAAGTCAGCGAAAAGGGTTAATGTACACTGAACAGCTTTCACTTTAATATTACATTTGAATTTAACAGATTCATCAGATTTTCTGTGTAACATTTACAATAGGTGGCCATTCAGCTGGGCAGATAAAAATAAAATGGTTTTTGTGAACCTGGTAGTCCATACTAAGGTTTTCAGCATTGATCATCAGTGTTTTTTTTCTCTTTTTCTTTGTATCGCCTGACAAGGCAAAAATCACAGACATTCAATAAAATAAATGCTTTTTTATTGAAAAATTTTCAGTGGCTATTATGAAATTCCATCAAAAGATACATCAAAAGCATTAATAGGACTGAACAAATTTTTTTCGAGGGTCAGTGCAGAGTAGCCACTGCCAAGGACGCGGTGATCATGGAAATAAAACTTCGTCCATTGCAGATGAACATACAATTACAACTCTTCAGTACAAATATTTACAGCCCCCAGCTGATGCCCAGCACATATTTATACGTGTATGCTCATAATTTGGTGGTTTATTGCAGTGCATTTTCGTGATTTTAGGAGGCACATTACACGCAAGTACATTCTGTGTCCCCAGGGTGTACAATTTATGGTAGATATGCGTTGTTTTACTCATTAGTCGAACTGGATTTGTGATTGCAGGGAGTCCAGCATGCCAGTGGACCTGAAGCCATTGCCAAAAGAGCCTGATGCTGATGACAGGAAAAAGAAACAAAAAAATCCCAAAAGTAAGTTCCTTATGTCAAAGGGTCAAACAAGAGTCAAGACAACTATCTGCAGTGAAATTTTCCAGTGTGTGTGTGTGTGTGTGTGTGTCGGGGGGGGGGGGGGGAGCATAAAGGGCAATGTTAACAGTCATCAGAAGTTAACCAAAATGACTGTTAACATGGTCTGAAGGACCTCAAAACGTCAATTTCTTTATTGCATCTTTACAGAATCTACTGTAACTATTTATGCAAGGCTTGCCCTGCAAATGTGATAAAAACTAGGGATTTAGTAATTTGGACATCTTGGGGAAAAAACAGTTAGGTGTTGTGAACTCACTCTAAAAAAATTATGAAATTACCTGAAGGGATGTCTAGGACAAAATTAATTTATTCAAAGTGAGGGGGTATTTATTGTCTCATTCACTTAGTCAGTAACATTGATAAGAAAAGCCCGGTGTATCAGTGTTTTCTAAATTTTCAGTGATTATTGACAAATAGGTCAAAGATAGTGACACAGAATTTAGTAGAATAAATGAAAATGTAAATGTAAATTGACAGTTAAATTACTGATTAACCATTTCCTGCTGAAAATGGGCCAGAAGTGCCTGGAAAAAATGTTATTATTAATGTCCACCTAAATTTTATATCAGTGTGTGTATATATATAGTATAACTATGTAGTGCTGAGAATTGTACACTAGATTTGTCCTGATGGCTGGTATGCCTGAGGTCAATAGCCTGCCCTGGTATGTGTTGGGTGCATTTTTAGATAGTTTTCTGTCACTAAAATATATTTGAATCCTATGTTGTGCTCTCTTTAATATGCTAGCGTACACTGGTTATTACTGACATAAGAGCCATGTATATGTCTTTGTGAGGAACCATTAATGTGTTAATGTTCCATGACTGTATCAACCCCACCCCCTCCTAGTTAGCATGAGCCAACAGCCTCTGCAGGGGAAGCTGGGAATTGTGTTGACAATGAGCTGACATATAATTCATTGTCATTTTTAGCTCTACTGACCAAAGTCGCAGAGCTTATAAATGTGACCACTTATGTCGGTCTGTCCGTCAGCTTTTGCTGTTAGCACTATACTGTCCACAGTTTTCAAGTTAGCCCTAAATAACTTTCAGGACTTTATAATGTGTATGAAAATCTAGGTCCCTTGGTGGTGCCACCTACAATATTATGCAATATATGGGTCAAAATGTGAAAATCTTGTGAACACCCTAGCATCTTAAATTTTTGGTGTATCTTAACAAAATTTGGAGGGATTGTGGGGGGGGGGGGGTCAAAGTCTAAGTTGCTACTTGTGGTACCACCTATAATTTTATGGAAATTATGAGCCAAAATGTGTTTTAAAATATTAAAGTCCATATCTGGAAAAGTAATTATATTAGACTTGCCAAATTTATTTATAAGATATAGACCATGTCCAATGCTAGAATGTTATGTAATATCAGTGACCTTGACCTATTTTTGTGAAAATTGAAAGAGGTGATTTTCTAAGGACAGGGTGTACTTGGATGTCAATGGCAAAGAGAATTGAGCCTTCAGATCAAAATTGCACTTGATTACATTGTACAAAATAGTATACTTGGTGACATACTTTTTGGGTTATAGTGACACCAGTAATTATGAAGTTTGGCACTTGTGGAAATTTGATATTACATAATATGGATGACCTTTATCAATAGGGGAGAGCAAGAACAGAAGCTTCTACTGCTCTTCCATAGAGGACATTTCAGTCATTCAGGGCTAGAGATGTGTATTCCCATTACTTTTCATTGTAATTTTCAGCTTAATAACTTTACAACCACTCGTTGCAGAAACAGCAAATTCTGTGTGGTAAAATTATGCACATAGCTGAAATCTTCACATAGATTTCATTCTTTCAGCTTTTAAAGTAGTGTTTTAATTTGAGGATAATTTAACATGCCATCCAATGGGAATACACATCTCTAGCCCTGAAGAATTCTGTGTATTGGATTGATTAGCTGAATACACAGATTATTGGTAATTGTGACCTCTCCTGTTGTTCAAGGTCATGGAAGAAAATCATTTCAGGAAAGGTTTGTTTGTTTTTTTTTTTTTGCAATGGTTGTCAGCAGAGCATTGGGCCCATGGGCCCATTGTTTTTACTCTAAAGTTGATAAAAATCAGTAACGCAGATGGCACAATTTTTTGTCAATTATTAATTAATTTGCTATGTGCAGTTTCCCAGTCCTTAGGCTCACCCAAACTAAGCCATCAGCCGCAGCATCTAGGACTTTGGTGACCATTTATGAGAACCTAGTGTCATGTGGTGGAAAACTAATGGTCGACATGTATGGTTGATAAAATTCCTCAGAAAGGAGTGAAAAATAGAATTTTCCTGACTGTTTTATTAGGTTCTAGGTTTGGGTATATTTGGAGAGGTCTAGTCAGGTAACCGGAAACAGAATTTTTTGGTTTCTTTTCGTCTTTGGCCTAATCTGTCCTGAGAGCACAGAAATACTGATAATGACACACCATCTAAATGATGTCCTTATAATTTTCACCAAGCATTTTGAATTACTGTATATTGAAGAGTCAACCAATTAGTTATATACCCAAATTACAATGTCTCACCCCTTATGTGTGGCCGGTAGAAGCGAGACATTAAAAAAAAAAATCCTTGAAATAATGTCAGATAATTAACCAAAATATTTCTGCATAATTTTTCTCAGGATTTTTGCCGTAATGCTCAACATACACATCCACAACACAATATATGACTTGTATATGCAAGTATGGAGGTTTAAGGTGCACAGGGCCACAGTGCTGTTAACTCGCTTCGGTTTAAGGGGGATAGGGGTTAAGTACTTTGACATGCCAACAAATGTGTACTTTTGAGGAAACAGCTTTGAAAGCAAAAGTGATGTGTTTATCCAGGCTGAAAAGTGCAACATAACTGGGATCAACGTCAAGCAGAGTGAGGTGGGTTGAGCCGGCTCTACGTCCTGTCTGCCTCTTTTTCACCACAAGTCACTGTCAGCAGGATGCAACCTATAAAAAATTACCAACTATATTACACGCATGCACAAGTAGGGATTTTATACATAAATATATATATGTATGTGTGTATATATATATATATATATATATTTATATATATATATATATATATATATATATATTTATTTATTTATTTATTTATACATATATATATTCTGTGCATTTTAGCGAAATTGCTTTAAAGTTACATATTGGCATTCCTTGTAGAGATCTTTCATTCAAAAAGCAGTATGTGTGGTTTGATGTCAATGGCTTCAGCATTGTCTGCCATATGTCAGGGCAGCTGGAGCAGGACATGTCAGGGCAGCTGGAGCGGGACATGTAAAGCACTGCATAAGTCACTGCTCAGCATTTAACACTTTCTTGTTATGGTCGTGCATTACATGGACCCCAGAATTATCTCCTTGATGTCGGGGACCAGGATGAAAGGCGACCCCCTTCCTCATTACCATGGCAACAAGCAAGTTTTGTTTTTTCAAGTTTTGCAGGTCACAAAAGGTACTTGAGACAGTAATAACCTAGAACCAAACATTAATACATGTATGTTGCAAGAATGCACTATTAGACATATTTTATATAGTTTACTGCAGTTTAGTTGGAAAATGTTATAATTATTACATAATTTGGGAAATTTCATGAAAAATAAGTTTCTGTGTTAACCCATTGTAAAGTTAAAATAAATTATTTTGTATCAGTACAAAATATCAGTATTCATTTTTTGATTCTCAATAATCACTTTTGTATCACAAAGATAAATAAATATGGCTCCAATATTAAGCATTTTATACAAAAGTAATAAGAACAATGACCAGACACAGACTGCAAACCTATTGAAAATGCCCAGACATGAAAGTGTTAAACAGGTGCTGTAAGATTGTGGTACCACTAGATGGCACCACCATACTTAAATTACCTGTTTAAGTTCTTCACACATCTAAACCAATAAGATCAACCGAAGGCAATAGAATCACAAGGTGTAGTCAGTCATCAGATTATGCTTTAAATGAAAGCATAGGCAATTATATTTGGTTGTTGACACCTACATAAGCACAGACCATGCAAGAAGATGTGAGATGTACCCTGGGTTTTCCCTTCCTCCAAAAGAAATCAAGCAATAACAATAATAATTAAAAAAAAGAAAAGTTTTCAAGGCATTTGAGGAATTTGAGTGTTATTTTTTGGTGTGCTGGCTTTCTTTAACGTAGAGCTTGATGACAATTGGGGACAGGTGCCTGTGGGAAACTGATACTCTATCTGTGTTTAGTCATGCAGACAAGTAAAAGTGTCAGTTTTTCAGTCATATGGCATGTCTGAAGGAGGGAAAAACATGTACTTATCACAGGATGAGTCAGCCGATGTAGCAGACAACTTCACCCATTTCTCCCAGAGGTCTTGAGCAAGTTGAGCAGAGGTTTATGCAGTGCCCTAGAACTCAGACCCTACGCCCTCCCCCCCCCCCCCCCCCCACCCCCGACCCCCCAACTTGCCACACAATACTGAAGCCAGAGACTTCAGACCAGACAATTTAGTATTTGAATAAAGAATGTCCTTACAGGGAATGTGAATATGTAAGTCTCACATAATTTCACCAGAATGTACATACATACATACATACATACATACATACATACATACATACATACATACATACATACATACACACACACACACACACACACACACACACACACACACACACACACACACACACACACACACACATACATATATATATATATATATATATATATATATATACATACACATACACACACAGTAAAACCTCTCTGACTGAACACCTCCCTATACTGAATACTTTTTTTCCGGTCCCAAGGAATATATATATATATATATATGTACCTTCACTACAAGTATAGAATAACTGAGGTTTTGTTAAGGATACATGTGGTGACAAAGTGCCAGACAGAACACCCAGCTAGAGCTGTCCTCTCCCAGACAGGACACCCAGCTAGATCTGCTCTCCCCACTCTACTTGATGTTGATCCAAATTATGGTGTACTACTTAACTTTTGTATGTACATCTTTGTCAATTTCAAAGCTTTTTCCTGAAAAGTATAGGTTTTGGCATGTCAAAATCATATTGCTTTGTTCCCGCACATGTAATTCAAACTGCCACACTTTTACATCACTAGTGATATTATGTGGCGGATCTGTAGGTTGCATGCTGAACACTATAGTAATAATCCTGAGAAAATCATGCTGAAATATAGGTTAATTATTATGGTACATTATTTCCAGTTGTGCACATACAGGGCATAGGTTCTCATTTGGTTAAATGCAGTCCTCCCCATACATGTAACTAATTGGCTGACTTCTGAATAAATACAGTATATATACAAATGCTGAATGAAAATTATTTCGACATCATTTAGATGAGGTGCCATTTGTCCGCAATTCTGTGCTGTCAGGAGAGATTAGGTCAAAATGGAAAAAAAACCCCTGTTGTTTGTGGTTAATAAATTGAGCTAGAGGAAGGAAAAAGGAGAGGGGGATAGGAAGAGGGAAAAGGAGAGGGAAAAAGGAAGGGAGAAAAGGAGAGGGGAAAAGGAAGGAGGGAAAGGAGAGGGGAAAAAGAAGGTGGGCTAAGTTGCATTCTGGTCAGGAAAGAGTGAAGATGAGACTAATAAAATTCAGAACTCTCCAAAGGAGAGGGTTAACCGTTGTCTCACGTTAGTCCTGAGTGTCGCATACAACAGGGATCGTGTTGTAGGGAAAAAATATTTTTGAAAAATGTGTAACAAGCCTTGTTGGGTAAGTCCACAGCGCTTGTCCCAGGCGAGTTATTCTTTTTGTCTCAAGTGTGCCAAGTTTCTCCATGTTCATATGCAAGTAAGGTACCACCATCATGGCACATCTGATCTGCAATTCTCAGCGAAAGGTATTTTCTGTTAACATGGATTTTAAGTGAAAACATGACTAAGTTTTTTTTTTTTTGGTGCTGCAAATTGCCTGCAACAGACAACCTGCTAGTTATATTTCCAATTTGCATGTACTGCATTGGGTTAAAATGTAATCAGGAAATGAGAGGAGATGAAAGGGCTTTGTGCAAATAGTGCCATCTGGAGGGTGATTGTGTAACTACTTGCACAGTGATAAACCAGGAACTCGATCTTGTTGTGGGAAACTGTAACTAATACATGTTAATGAATCAATTTTAACCAGATAAAAGGCAGTATTTGCTATAGTGGAAGTGGAGGCATGAATAATTAGCTATACTAAATTAAACCGTAGAATTATTTCAGATCAATTGGCAAACATTTCAGTTGACACACATAAGTGGTTAGGGAAATATTTGTCTGCTACTCAGTCGACAGATGTGTACTGACCATGCTCATATTGACAGCCCAGAAACTAAGTGAAGTGTGATATATATCGGATGTCATTTTGGCAAAGACAGGAGTAATTTGCACAGCACAGTGTTCCAAATAAATCATGGTATAGTTTTCTTAATTAAGAATAGGTCTTTTTAATTTGTGTGGATCAAAAAAAAACACTTTTGTCAATAAGGGTGTTGTCCAAATGTTAGAGTGTTGGAAGACAAAAGGAAAGAGATCTTATGATGAATTAACCCTTTCTCATTTACGTCACCCAAAATTGCCCAGATGTGCCATGATCACATGTATGCTTTGATATTTTCGTTTAAAGAGGTCATGTTGACAATAACAAGAAACATTACTTGCTGAGAATTGTAGATAAGACCAGTCAAAAAGTCTACTCCCAGGTTAACTCTTTCCCCCTTAAACCGACCAAAACTGGCTGGTGGTCAAATGTCGTCTGCTTCAGGGTTTTCAACTGATTTTAACAGCAATGAAAAAACAATTTGACTGAGAAATGAAGATGAGACTTGTCAAGACAACATGCCCCAGGTCAACAGCTTTCCTTGGCATGGGTTGGGCACTTAGTGCCCAACCCATGCCGAGGAAAGCTGTTGACTCAGTCTTAGTATAAGGGGAAAAGGTTAATCACATTGCCGTGCTTGGATTAGGCACATCGCATCCAACATGTGCCAAGGAAAGCCACTGACGCCATCTTTTTTCTGCAAGGAAAGGGTCAAACAAACCTGAAAAGTACATGTAAGAGAATAATTTGCCCTCACTGGATCAATAATGTGTTCATTAATAATTCCTTTATTTGCAAACAAACTAAGTTTTTTACAAGGCCAGCTCTTCAAAAATGCTCACTGTAAGACCCCATACATGTACAATATACATCTGCCTTTAGTACACATCAGGGTTCACTGTTTCACCTCTCCTTGGTTATATCTGCTTCAGCGTTATTGCTTTATAATAACCCCTACAAACAAAGTTGGGGGTATACTGCTCTTGTCTGAGTGTCTTGCAGACTGTTCGTCAGTCCCACTGTCCGTCCTTTGTAGAATCATAGCGAGCAAAATATCTCATGACTCACAGAGCATATGAAACTCAAATTTACCTAAATTGTATCTTAACACTATTTCTAGACCTGATTACATTTTGGTGACCTTGACCTCATTTTCAAGGTCACAGGACCCATACGTGCATGCTAAGTGGTGGGTATCTATTCTGTCAGAGGCAACTCTCCTATTTTCGACACAGTATCAAAATCGTTTGGTTTCAGGCCCAAAGTGAGACATTTTTAAGGGTCCACGGGGGGGGGGGGGGGTTCCTTTCTGTTCTTCAGTTGTCTGTCCGTCTGGATGTCTGTCCTGATGTGCACATTCTCATTACTGCAATATCTACAGAATGCCTCCATGTAATGTGCTCAATTTTGGCAATATACTTACCCAACCTGGCAAGATGAACTGATGAGATTTTGGTATCACCCATGACATAATTTGAGCAAATGGCAGACCCTTCGGTCAATGCTTGCATTGAAGGTATGTCTCGTTCTTGGCGGCAATAACCATGATTTTCACATTTTAAAACATGGTCACCACTGCGTGGTAGCTGGGACTATACAATGACGCCAGGACACTGAAAACAGGCCCAATTCATTTTTGGATTATAAAAATTGGAACAAAAGGTAGACTAAAACTTTACAAGAAAGTTTTTGCCAAAGTATTCACAACATAATTTTTTCCTCTTTTCTGTTTCAGAGAGGCACTGTACTCATTTTTTGAAACTCATAATGCATAATTTGATAAACATATATTCATAAGTGTAATGAGATTGTCATTTTCCTGTTTAAAGAAAATTAAGGAAAATTCTTTATGAATTTGAAGTACATGTACGTAAATCAATCGTGCATGCCCATCTGTCATTCTCAATACATGTCCATGTATTAAGGCTACAAATTGGCCTGAAGATATTGTCGAAGTTATGACTATTTTTTTTTTTGCCCTCTGTATGAAGTGTTGTCATGCGCACATACATAATACATGAAGACGTTTGAATGTTTTAATTTCTGGCATCTGCTTCAGGTGTTTTTTAACCACAGCACTGGGTCCATACTAAAGCCAAACATATCTAGTTTTCTTAGAAGCTGGGCACTTGTTTGTTTCAGGTTGGGAAGCAGTACCAGTTATGGCCTGACAACAAAAAGCCTGTCATTTCTTCACCTTCCAACTTTGAGCACACAGTTCACGTGGGCTTTGATCCACACACAGGAGAGAATTCACTGTAAGTATCTTGTTTTCTGTTTCATTATGTTTGACATGTGAAAAATATGCCTGCATATACAAGTTCTTATAAGGATATAGGGTTTATAAGCAAACCCTATATCCTTATAAAAACGTGTAGTGAGCGCTTATGTCTTCAGGGATGCACAAAGCTTAGATTTATTATTGCTAAATTGTACAAAGAAACTAAGATAAGAGTTGATCTCATTGATCAATAGGGTGCAGCTTGGGTTGCATGCAATTATAGAAGGGTCTGCTTAGCAAGCAAAACCAGAGAGATTTGCGGAGGTTAGGTTTTGGAACATCTTTATCATCTGTTTAAGAAATCTCATGATATTTTGCGAGCGTATTCTGGGGACCTGCACAATATCAGAACGAAACAGAAGGCCCAAAAGCAGATTTTTTTTGGTCATTATCTGGACCCAGTGGGCCATTAAGAATGCCTCAGTGGCAATGGAGGTTAACCCTCTGGACTCTGGGTCAATGGCTATCCTTGGCACACTCTGCAAGGTGCCCAGAGAGTGGTGAGGAGAGCTGTCTGACTGATGGCATCACTGTCACAGTTATTGAAATAAATGGCACAAAAAAGGAAGAAAAAGAAAGAGAGAGAGAGGAGAGGAGAGAGAGAGAGAGAGAGAGAGAGGAGAGAGAGAGAGAGAGAGAGAGAGAGAGAGAGAGATGAGAGAGAGAGAGAGAGAGAGAGAGAGAGAGGAAGAAGAGAGAGAGAGAGAGAGAGAGAAGAGAGAGAGAGAGAGAGAGAAGAGAGAGACAGAGAGAGAGAGAGGAGACGAGAGAGAGAGAGAGAGAGAGAGAGAGACGAGAGAGAGAGAGAGACGTTGGTGTTAGCTAGGTTGCTCAGGGTTAAAGCTCTTGCATCAGATTTTGTCTGCAAATTAAGGGCCAACCGTGACCAAGCCTGTTTTGTTTGATTTATCGTGCTGGACAGCTTAACCCTGAAAGTGTTTTTTTTTTTTCTATTTTTCTTTATTTCTTTTTTCAGTGGGCTCAGGAAATTTTCAGGATGTGAGACTCAAATTGAACATATTATAACATCATTTTTGCATAATTTATACAGTACAATTTTCTGAATGTTTGTGTAATTTCAAAATTTTCTGCATCATGAAAAAGGAGGGGGCACTTTTCAGGGTACGGGCACCAAAAAGGTATGTTATGGTAATGTTTTATGACAAACTGAGGGGTAAAGCCACACATTAAAAGTACAGTAAACCAAAAAAGAGGGCCAATTGTAAGCAGGCTTACTCATGCAAGTACATGTAGGCAGGTGAAATTCAAGGTACATTGTGGGGTATTGGAAAATTGCTTTCATAATTAGCCATTGGAACATAACTCAGAGAATGAAGCTCAGATTGCATGTTGGATGCAATTTAAACCTTTTTCCCCTTAAACTGACCAAAAACAGCTGGTGGTCAAAGGGCTTCTGCTTCGATTGTAATTGACTTCAGAAGATTCAGATTTCATCAGAAATGAAAAACAATATCAATAAAAATTGTAAACGAGCCCTCTCAAGATAACATGTCCCAAGTCAACAGCTTTCCTTGGCATGGGCCCATGCCAAGGAAAGCTGTTGACTCAGTGGTCGTTCAAAGCGAAAAGGGTAAATCTCCACGAAGCCAATGCCTTTATTATCCTGGATAGTTTTGTGATCGTCATGCAAGAGAACTTCAGATTAGTGACTGGCTGTTTTGATGATGGATATTGTGTAGCAAGTGATATCAGGCCACTTGCCTGCACTGTGGACCAAAGCATTGATATATATTGTGCCTCTATTGGTCCTTACAAAGATGGTAAGCAAAGTTGCTACATGTTTACAACTTGAGAGAGCTAGTCAGTGGGATGTCATCAGTTTCACATGTATTTGGGTTCAGTGTCAGGAGTAGCAGTGTCTGGCTACATTGCTACAGTACCTCAATATACTCCTGAACTCATGAGGCTACTGTAAAATATGCTCGATGGCTTCCTGCTGATGATTCACTGATAAATCTGTTTTCAAAATGAGTGGTATCGCATCGCAATTTGAGAAACAAGTTCAGGTGTTTGCAATACAAAATTAAAATCCCATAGCAATCCATGCGATTTGATTTTTCTTCCATGAGTTCTTTGACGATGTCTTGGATATTGTCAAAACCTAGAGGATTTCCTGTTGCATCATCAAGTCTAATGTTGTGATATCATACACTGCGAGAATCTCATCAGAGCAACGAGATCAATTTATTTATCCTGGACAGATATACCATATTGAACCCATGTGCTTTATAAAATAGTGTTGGCTACAATATCTTGTTGGAGATAATGATAAAATACTGCTGGCAGAGCTATTGTTCAACATGTAATGAGTAAACGGTTTGTGAGTTGAGAGGTGATCAGTGGACGAAAAAATAATTCAGCAGGGATTTACCAGATGGAGTATTTTGCATGCCATATACGCCCACAAAAAATGGACAGAAGTTGAGCGATTGTGTCTTCAGGGATGCACAGAGCCCCAGACTCATTATTGCTAAATTGTACAAAGAAACTAAGATAATAATGGTAAAATGCCATTAAAATAAAAATCTGAGTAATCAAATCTATTTTATCCATAATGGGTTGCAAATAAGCTCCTTGTTAAGCAAAAACTTGCATTTTGTATCTGAATAGGTCACTTCCAGTTTCCATTTTGCACAGAAAGTTCACATAATGATGCAAGCAGAATAGAATTAACATGACAGGTTCATTTATATTTATAGATAAGATTCTTAAGTACTATTTTTAAATACTAAATTGAGATTGTTGCCACTATGTCTAATACTACAGCTTGCTTGGGCCCAGCTGGGGTAAGCTGCTATTGCTATACAGTGCTCTCATGCATTGTCCAGGGACTGCAAAGTGCAGTCAGTGTCCATATGCCTGGAAATAAGCCATCTTGTTTGATGATTTTTTGGTTATTTGATTCAAATATTAATAATCTGAACATATTAACATTAAAAAAAATAAATAAATAAAAGCAGAAAAAAAAGTTGTTTTTTTTCAGAAGTATCCTCTCTATTTAAACTTTATGGTATTGTTTTTATATTATTTTATGGGACTCTCATTTTTATTAAGAGGCCACCTCACAAAACCACTAATGTTTCCACAAAATCCTTGAAATGTTGTCCATGTTTCGCAGCTCATTCAGCTGTCCTGAAAATTTGAGCATACCCCCACATGTTTTGCAGAGGTATCTTGTGGTTATGATCACAAATTAACCAGTAGGCCTAAATTTTGTGATTTAGACAAGATTTACTACTGATTTGTTTGTATCTCTTGTTAAATCATCGCTAAATACCATACATTAAAAGAGTATAATTTTCCCCAAAAATCATATCAATGAAAACAAAAAATACAAATCAGTTGCACAATATTTTGCATCACCAGTAGTGATTGGGGATGGTTGTGTGTGTGACAATTAGAATTGCAGCATATTTTAGACCATTTGAGTCATATCAACACAAACTGGTAAGGTCAGGTGACCTGAGTCCTGCAATGTCATTGGTCACTCGCTGACATGCATCCTCAATCCTTTTAAATTTTTTTTTTATAGAGGACTACATGAGAGACACGACACTGTTGCTTCTCTCTGTACAATGACTGCCATTTTTATGACGAAAATTGTATGCCCAAATTCCAGGAAGAAAGACCTCTCAAGTTGCCTCCTACGTAAGCATCCCCCAGACTCGCTATTGCTTTCTTATGTGGGCGCTCGTCGGGCCCACATAAGAAAGCAATAGCGAGTCTTGGGGATGCTTAGGAGGCAACCTCTCAAGAGGCAATGATAAATAACACTTAATTGGTTTAATTGGGCATTTCGCCATATTATCACATGTCACTCCTTTTAGCAGTATTTGTTTTGCTTTGCTAATATTTAATTGGACCTTCTAACCTTGCAGGGGAAATATAGATGTATGTAAATATAAACAAATACCTGCGTGTAGTGTAGTAATGCACCACAGTACAGTTTACCATGTGACAAATAGTACGTCACAAACACATAACCATATATGAATAAATTTCAAACTAACACATGCCACCTTGCATGCAAGCATCTACCAGTATGGAAGTGCCCCACTCCCACTGTCACCCATACGCCTGCCTCATGCTTCAGAATGCAACAAATTTAAACTGTGGGGAAAACTATATGGGGGGGGGGGGTAAGAGGGTTTTCCGTACTGGCATACTGGGCGATTTTATTTGCTGTACTTCGGTACTGGAAGCCTTTTTAATTTTCGTACTTTGTACCAACCATTATTTGTCCATTTTCTTACTTTTTGTACCTTGTAAATTATTACTTATACCTGTGTACTAGGCCCCTCCCCCCTTCCACCCCTACCCCCACCTCCACTACACTAAGTACACAGAGCATGCTGTGAGAGGGAACCACCCACATGTTGCTCTGCAAACAAAACAACATAGGAACAGCATCTGCTTCATGTATGAGTATAAACAGGGGATTAGGCATGTATGGGAAAAAAGCAATATGGATGAAGAGAGCAGGGGCTTAAGTGTAAATGTCTGTACTGCCAGAGGCCAGGTTTCTTTGTTTATTTGACCAAGCATTTAGTCAGTGGCTTTTGCATTGCCCGGCAAATCAGGCCTTAGAGGGAACATCACTTTCAGGCAATAGTAAAACTATTTACAACGGCCTTGACTGACATAATTATGATGTACAATCAATTATAACCCGGTGGAAATCATTGTGATTATATACAAAATGTCTGTATAGGAAATAGAAGTCCTCTTGTACAAAGGGAATTATACAAGTGAGTAAACTGGCTGTCAAAGTTGATATATAGGCCTGATAGTTGATATTATATAGGTTGACATTTGTAATTACCGAGTGGCGTAGTGGTAATGGGTTTGACTTCAGGAAGCACGTATGTTGTGGAATTGCTTCCTGTTATACATTTGTACAGTGAAACCTGGCATGTTTTGCCTTCAAACTGGACACTTGTGCTCAAAGTACAATGTATACACCTTTTTTTGCACAAAAACTTGACGTCTTTTTGCAGTTAGAACAGACAGTTTTATATACAAAATAGAAACCTTTCGCATTCCAAAGAGAAACATATTTGCACCCAAGATGGACATCTTTTTGCAGTCAGAGTGGACACTAATGCACCCAAATTTAGTTCTCCCATCGGCCTTCTTCTCTGCTCCACATCTTATTTTCCTTATATTTCTGTACTCCTTGACCTATAGCCTCTTAATTTGGTACAGATAATGTATGGGTCTGGGAAATTTTACCCATATAACAATATATAACCTTGAGGTCAAAGGCCAAGGTCAAATTGACATTGCATTTTTCTGCTGACTCAGCAGTTTTCACATATTGGCGTATACCTTCTTAATGGTGCATCATAGGCCCAAGGTTACAATAAAACATTAGTAGGAAAGTACCTATGGGCTTCAATTTGTATGGTGGTATTTTAAACACGAGTGACCTTGAAAGGTCAAATTGCATACATTCTTTTTGATTACTATATAAGTCGGTGGGTGTTGCAATGCTAATTCACATTTTCAACTTCTTCAAAACAATTGGCCAGATTCATTTCAAACTTGGTCGGGATGTACATCGAGTCAGTATCTACCAACTGTGTTCAAATGGTTGTTGTCCAACGGTTTTTGGATTTTGATAGTTTTTTAAGGATACGCGTTTGTACAGTCTTTATCCCTCTCACTTGTACAAAATATGTTTGTACACTCTTGTACACTGTCCGCATCTTTAACTTCGTTATATCAGACTAGTCCCATATTGCGCGGCCCTGCATCTCCCCTGGGAGATCCATCTAGACACCCATTAACTTTCAATAGCTGGTTCAGTGTTGGTTTCTCACCTCAACAACAAAATATATTTGTAGTTTTTGTAACACCCTCACTTGTATGAAATGTGTTTGTACATTTTTTAACCCCCTCACGTGTACAAAATATTTTTGTACGTTTTGCAACACCCTCACTTGTATGAAATACGTTTGTACATTCTTTAACCACCTCACTTGTACGAAATATGTTTATACATTCTTTATCCGTCTCACTTGTACAATATTATTAGTTACCCACTGGCTGACTGGCTAATACAGCCAGCACTTCCCATAAAGGGAACTGGTTTTACCCAAGGCATTAGATACCAAGGGTAATACCAGTTTTCTGGGTGGGAGATGACCGCGGTAGTACCCAGTCAACCAGTGGGTAAAGCATTCATCCCATTTTTGTAAAATTTCAGTACAAATAAAATCACAAACAACGTATTTATCGTAATTTTACCCTGTTTGCCTGTGTTCTCTTTTCCTTCCACCATTTTGCTTGCAGGTGTCATCTGCTATATGCTCCTTACTTTGTAATAGCATTCTCTGCCACTAGGTGGCGAGGTGCCGCATTTCCACACGCCTGGTAGTACTACAGTAATACCATGATTTGTGTTAAATGCGATAGGCACCTTACAGCCATTAACCAATCAGATGCCTAGAAATTTCATAATAATGGGATAAATGTTTGTACATTCTGTAACGATTTGTTCAAAATTGCCACATGTTTAGCCACGAATATGTGTGAAGTCATGTAATTGTGCATGGAACATGCTGAGAATGAGTTGAATGCTTTACTATGGAGTGAACCAAGTTTTTGTGGTTTTCAGTTGATTATGTTGTCTTGAATTCTGTTAATCATGTCTGCCACTTACCACACTGTACATAACACAACATCATCAATGCCCACCATGGGGCTGAGGAGGTTTTATATTTTCAGCAGATGATTTAAAGATGTTTTTATTTTTTTTATGCCTCAGCCCAAAGAGATTTGTGTTTATTCAAGGATATCACAAAAGTGTCCATGCAGATTTTGTTCAAATTTAGTACCAGAAGTACATGTAGCTCTCAGCGCTAAAATCAAATGATTAGATTTCAGGCTCACTGTGACCCATTTTGCGATGAGCATACCACAAGGTCTTGGGAGTGATTAGTCAGCGACTGGACTTTCTCTGATTTTCCACTTCACTGTTTCATAAGGTAGATGAGGTTGGCTGACTTATGTGTGCAACACTGGAGGGAAGGGAATCATGTTTGCGAATGTTGGCGTTCATAGTTCTTATAAGGTGGTTTGCTTTTTTTTTTTTTTTTATATGCTACAGGTTAACTTATTTTATTTCTTTATTAAATACTTATATCTTGACTGTGTCTGGACAGTGATGTGTTTTCCACCATAATGTATCTGTGACAACTCAATGTCATGGGAATATAAGCTGATTCAATATTCTTGAATCACAAGACTAGTGGCGGAGCCCTTCCTAATAATGCGTATATGACAAGACTAGTGCCTTGATAGCTGGAGGAAAGATTGCGACCGGTTTCGATCTCAATTGATCTCATCAGGCAATAGGGGAAACTGTTAAGAAGCCCTTTTTATATATACACGCGTAACTTTGCCGTTGTCACGTAATATGTGTGGGTGTAATTACGTGAAAGAGCTATGTGCATTACTGTGGTATTGTTGCCACAGCGGAAAGGATTCAACAGAATTTTTTGAATCTGTGATCCATCCAAATATGGATAGGTGATCATATGACACCAGCCAGGGTTAGGCAGTGCAAATTATATTGGGCTGAAAGATTCAGGTGAATGATTTTCACCTGGATGCCCTGTGTGGGGTCAGGAGAAATGTAAAATTACAGTTTCAGCTTCCTGATAATGGTTAGAATGCAGGATACAGAGATTAGCTTTGCCATTGAAACTTTTGAGATAAGGATACTCTGATACTGTTTTTTATTTTATTTATTTATTTTTTTTTCATGTGCAATGATTTTCAGTTTGTAACAAAAACACTTAACCACATTCTATGGAACACTGCAGCTCAATGGCGTTTCCATTTTTGTGGGTCATTCCACAATTTTACCGTTTCTTTCCGCCTGCAATCACAAAAAGTCATCAGCCCTCAAGGTTATTCTGACGTCGTGAAGCATATGCGAATGAAAGGAAAGCTGTTGGTTCAGCAATAATCTCAGTATGTGTTCGTGTCATGTTTTAGTTTGCAGCCCCTCCTGCAGCAGTAAGCAGGGCCAGAATTTCGCAAAATTTTGCAAGAATCTATTTGGATTTTTGTCAGTTAGTTTTCTTTTAAAAGAAAGACAAGTTTAGGAGAATCTTTACAAGAATGGTTCTTGGATTTTCGCCGAAATTCTGCCCCTGAGTAAGTAAAATGCATCCTGCCTCGAATGGTTTGGACAGGCTGGCAACAGAACACTGGTCACCCTACAGTCTACGTGTGTACATTTATGATGTTTCAAAGTGCAGTTTTTCAGTGTTGTTACACATATTACCCTTTCAGTGCCAAATTTTGGACTGAGTCAACAGCTTTGAATTTGGAACTATAGACATGCTGGTACTTGAATGAAAGGTCTTTTTGGGAAGAATACGATTGTGAGATCCTTTTGATAATTCAGACTAGCTTGATTAAGACTTAAGTCATGCTTGGAATTGAAAGAGGTAATGTGGTGAAAGCCACAGAGAATGTAGACCACTGGTTGACAGTCTCTGATGAAATTGTCATTTGGCTGATCGTCAGGCCTCCGTGCTAGTGATGCACCTGAACAAAAAAAAAAAAAAAGAAAAAAAAATTCAGCAGCCAATTGGTAACTTTGAATGCAGAGACACTTTTGCCAGGCCCAAATGTTTTGTTAATGTGCCCTACTTAACACCAATCATTTAATTATCATTGGAGATCCTGTTGCATGATGTGTGATGTTCGCAGGCAATCAACCAATTCCTCTCAGTTTTTCGTATAATGGTTGCCTTGATAGCACACTCATGCTCTCAATTGGTCATCACAAATCTAATCATTCAAGTGGAGTAATTCAGCATATTTGACTCATACTTTGGCTAGGACACCTCAATTTTTCTGCTTAATAGACCTCAGAGGACCATCCGCTGGCAGCAGATCAGCTTTTGTGGTCACCAGACAAATAAAGATACAATATTGATGGGACATGATGAATGCAAAGCCCATCACAGGCATGTAGTAGGGCTGCGTGTCAGCAATGGTATATCCCCTGACAGCCTTTGTCTTTTTACAGGGACATAATGTAAGGTACGGTTGTCATCAATTGACGCAGCTGGAGGCAGGTACCATAGAGATGAAACAGAAGGAAAAGAAATCTGATTTTCCAGTTTGTGGCAGAAGTGGTCTGGTGGCCAGTCACACCATGCTTTAACCCTCTGCTCTTTATCCCTTTCCCCTTTAACCATTTCCTCTTTAATGCTTTCTTCTTTAACCCTTTCTTCTTTAACTCTTTCCCCTTAAACCCTTTCCTCTTTAACCCCATTTCTTGTTTAATGCTTTCTTTTACCCTTTCCTGTTCAATCCTTTTCCCTTTAACCCTTTCCTCTTTAACCCTTTCCCCTTAAACTGGGCGTAATTGGTTGATAATTAATGTTGGTCTGCTTCACCATGTTCCATATTTTTGGCTGATTTCAGCAGTGATTAGAAACGATTTGAATGAGCATAATCATTATTATAGAAGAGCTCTATCAAAATAACATGCACCAGGTCAACAGCTTTTCAGGGCATGGGATGGGTGCTATGCCATCCATGCCAAGGAAAGCTGTTGACTCAGTGTTAACCCTTAAAGTGCTAATCACAGCTATAGTTGCTTTCTAATTACCATTAAACATATAATGGTTAAAAGAGTCAAATTCCTCATGCAGATACCTTTCATTCAAATACCGACAATCCTTGCCTAAAGCAAAAAGTAATCTTAGTCAATAGCTTACATTTTTCACGCAATGCACGCAAAGTGTCCTGAGGAAAGCTGTTGACTCAATCTTAAATCAACACTTTAAGGGTTAATTAAGGGGGAAAAGGTTAATTGAGTGTATACTAGAGCAGTAAAATAAGAACATCGGGGGCCAAGGGTTTGGCATTGGTTGGGACATTAAAATTTTTTAAAAAGTGGGCTGCTTCAACCAAATTCGGTGTGTAGAACCCCCCAATAGAGAGCTCGGGGGGGATGGCAAAAGGGTGACCTAGATCCCATTTGAACTTTGCAAGGGTCAATTTTGTCCACTGCAAGTGAGACTGGAATGAGCTGAATGTACGCAAGTGAAATATGTGGTACATGTGTTGTTATGAAATGGTTTGGAGATTATTGCTCATGAGTGACCTTGACCTCATTTCAAGGTCATAATAAGTCCCCTTTGTCAAAGCATGTTCAGCAAATCTGAAGTATTGGCCTCTACATCTTGGTACTGGTGATTCCTGGGACCATGGTTACCATTCAACATTGATAGGAAAGTTTATTTAGGCTTTCAAGTGCTGTTGTTATCTGTTGTTGCAATCTAGTGTTAGATGCATGTTCCTGGTGAAAAGACCTGTCATTCAAGTACGGGCATGCCTGAAGTATAATAGTCCAGGTCAACAGCTTTTCTCAGCGCACTTTGGGTGCATTTTGCCCAAAGCACACTGAGGAAAGCTGTTGACTCAGTCCAAAATGTGGCAGTGAAAGAGTGAAATGAGAATGAGTCAACAGGTGGTTCAGAGTGTGTACACAGTGATTAATCTTAAAGTGCTGATTTAAGACTGAGTCAACAGCTTTCCTTGGGACACTCTGGATGCAATGTGCCCCAAGGAAAGCTGTTGACTAAGACTACGTTTTGCTTTTGACTAGGCTTGCTGGTATTTGAGTGAAAGGTATCCTTATGAGGAGTTTGAAACTGTTAACTATTTATATGTTTAACAGTTATGAGAAAACGACTATAGCAGTGATGAGCACTTTAAGGGTTAGCTATTGGGATTCTGGCAGGTGATGGAGACTTAGGGCTATGAAATCTATGTTGTTGGTAGATGAGGTACACACCTCATGGTAAGAACAAAGCCAGACAAAGAAAGTAGATTAACTCATTCCACCCTGATAGAAGACTGAGTCAACAGCTTTCCTTGGCGCGCTCTGGGCGCAATGCACCCAGAGCGCGCCAAGGAAAGCTGTTGACCATGGGCATATAATTTGGAATGATCTTCCATGCAAGTTTCATCCAAAATATTGAAAAATAATCCCTAAATTAGTAAAATACAATTAGCAGACGACATTTAGATATTAGCGGGAAAAAGCGTCATCAGGGTGGAATGAGTTAAGTGACTTAAGTGTTTGGGCATAGCAGGCGTGAGACTTCAGAGTACATAGCCTGCTGTACAAATTGTCGAAATGGGTTTTTGAATTTTTTTTCTCAGGTGACTAAAAGGAAGCTCAGAAAGCTGCCTGAGTGCAGGAAATATGAGTGGCACAGGCCACAATGAGATGCCCCCAGACAGAGTTCATGCCCTGTGTTCCTGTCACCTGGACAGAAGGCACTAAAATAGGGGGATTGGGGAGAAACTGTTGTGTGCATTTTCATGTAAAACATTTCCCTGACCCAGGTTAATAGGCTTTTTTAGAAAATTACATGGGAAAATTTAGTGAACCATAGCAAAATTGTAGTGGGGAATTGTTCCTGATCCACTGCCTGGAGTTTACAGGTGAGATTAACCATTACCCAACCACCTGTCACCTACTATCTCAGTCTCTGTGGCTAATGGTTCTGAGAGCTGGTATGCTGAATAAAAGTTCATGGTGTATATATACATATATATATATATATATATATATAAATAAAAGTTCATATATATATATATATATATATATATATATATATATATATTTTAGATTATAGCATGCTTTGTTGACGATATGAAGTATATCAACGAGCACTGGATGCCATATAGCAGAAGGAGTTCTCTTCGCTCACTCATTCTGCTATATGGTATCCAGTGCGACTTGATTACTTAATATCATGTACGAAGCATGCTATGAAATGTTTATCTCATGTTTGGGTCGATTTGTACATTTCAATACGCAAAGCAAAAATAAGAACTACATTTGCAGAAAGTTTTACTTCTCATCAACACAATTACGGATGAAACCGGAAGAGTACCGATACATCATATCGGGGCACTGTAGCTTTTAGGCCTGTGATACCGTATTTATACAAGCCTGTTATAGTGCTAAAATCGACCCAAACATGAGATAAATATATATATAGTGGTACCTGCAGTATGTGGACACCCTTTCTGCCACAAAAAGTGGCCACATACTGCAGGTAAATTAACAAAGAAGTTGACCCTTGTAACCAGGAAATATATGGCCGCAAAGGGCAGGAGATCTGTCACAGCTATGGCTGCATATGACAGGTACCATTATATACAAACATACATATATGAATATATACTATAATACAATACAGTACACTATAATATATACACAGTGCTCAATGATAGCTGGGGCATGATGTCCCAGAAAATATAAAACTGCTCACCAAGATATTTATCAGTTTAATAAGGAGGAATGAATGCTTTAGAACCAAAATGTACTCTAAGCACGCAATATTTCTTATGTTGCTATGGATAAAAAAATAAAAAAAAGGCGAAGTACGTGTAACATGGGATAAAAATCAGTTCTACATAGACACAGCTGTCACTGTGGAAATACACTTCTTTGTATTATTACCACTTGCACAACTGTCATGGTGTAATTATCATTTAATATATTTCTTCCGAGTTTTTATTATTTCATAATAGATATTCGCATTGAATATAAAATGTTTTGTGGGTACATTTATAACGGTCAAATTATATTCTAATTCTTTGAGTGCTGTATTGTAAACTGGGTCGATAGCTTTCTTTGAAAGACAGGTGTCTTTATTAAGAAATTGAATGAGGAATCTTAATGTCTGTGGCTCTTCACATGCAGTGACCACTTAACTTCTGAAAGGCTTTGTGGGACATGGGGGGGGGGGGGGGGCTACCTGTGCCTGATTATGCCAGTGGTGATGATGAGGGAGGGGGGGGCTGTAAGTCTCTTGATTTAGAAGCGAGTGCTACACGTGCTATAAGAAATGCACTCACAACAGGTCACCTAACACACGTGCATGAACGGTTGATTGAGTGGTGCATGTGAGAGGGCTGAGTGGTAGATAAACATCAGCTTACCAGGTTGATACCCTCCATGAATTAGGTCTGTTTATATGTCTGTCTGAAATTGTAATACAGTGAAACCTGTTTTTAGAGACCATCCCTAGGGCAAGGTAAAAGTGGTCACGTAAGGCAGGTGGTCCCTCAATGAAGGTGCAGTAATATGGGAAAGATAGCAAAAGGGACCTTGGAAATATGGTCTTAAAAGGCAGGTGGTCTTTCATTACAGTGGTCTCTCAAAACAGGTTTCACTGTAATTGAGAGGAGCGCCACCTGTTGCCAGTAGCAGGCTTGGGATCAGGTTGTTTCCAGTGGAGTGTTTGCAGGCAAAAATCCCCATTTTATAGAGCTGATCTTTCAGGGTGAGAAAGTTCCAAATATGAGCATTACTATTAAGACCTGAAGTGTCCAAAGGGTCAACCGAATATGATTTCACATGAATAATGAAAGAACCCCCAGAGGGTTAATGTATCAGCAGAGCTGCATGGAGTCATTTGATTGAGAGATTCAGGATGAGTCACCTGAGTTTTGTGAATAGAGCAGTGTAGACTGCTTGTCAGCTTGGTACATGGTAGCTGCTCTGTTGTACGAGTCCACCTCAGCATGGAAATAATGTGGACGTCGTACCCACCTCTGGTAAGAACATACTGCCGGCCAGTCTTCAAGCACTTTTCAATAATTTCGTTGCAGGCGTTTTTGCTGACAGGTGCTTGGAGATTGGAAAAGCTGCCTGTGCATGAAAGGCAGGCAATACCAATATGTATTCATGTGATATTCACAATGTAGATCTTTATAGGTGCAGTATAGGTTACTATTCAGGCAGGTTTACATGTACACGGGCTAAGTATCTGTTGCTTGTCATGAGATAGGCACACAGGTAACAAATATTCTTCATAGCCTGCTGCATGAAATCTACTTCCTGAAACACCTGATACAATATGAACGAGTAGAAAAACTGTTTTGGCATCCTGCATTGACTCATTCCATACTTTGTGTTGCTGTTTTCTTCCCATTGATTTGGCTGAAATTATTTTTGAAACTCGTATTTTCAAATTTTTCACAAAAAGAGCTTTCATTGAAATACCAGCATGGCTGTTGTCAAGTCAGTGATTTCTGTATTGCTGCCAGTGTAATGTGACTTGTCAGCAATGGGAATCCCACTGACTAAGACCTGAGTATGGAATGAGTTAAGACAAATGCTTGGTTGTCAAACCCATTGATTACACAGGAACTTATGAAACAGGTACGTGTATAATGTATTTATGCTTGTGACTCGGCACAATTGATTTGTGAGTCAGCCAGTGATATTGTTGTGGGCAGAGAGCAGGTGAAACTGCAGGCTACTCACATGCACTCAATGACTTTCATCATGACACACTGCATACTGGCTAATCTGTGCAAAATGTATTGATTTGACTTCCCTGTTTTCTGAGCCTAGAACTTGTTTTTTTATCGGGAAATTCATGTTGATTATGGATTGTCATGCCCGCCCATTGGCTGGAGCAGAACCAGAGAACACGATTTCCATTATTATTGCCATATGTCGTGGCTTGCTTGCAACTTTTACTCACTTTTATCCAGGTTGTGACTTCTTTTTGCTGTGACCTAGTTTTATTGAACTTCACACATGTGTATCAAGACCCTATGATGTGGTGTGAAACCAGAACTAGGTCAGTAGGTCAACTATCTGGGTCACATTGCTGCAGGTGGAGGGTGGCAGACCTGAAGTTCCAGCAATCTGTGATTGCATTTTGATTAAACTTATGGTATTCTGTGACTTGGATCAGCGATTGGAAAGAAAATATGTATTCCACCTGTTGCTTTAAAAAATATAATTTTAGCCATAATTTGATTTGATTTTATTGCATTATGCCCCCCCCCCCCCTCCGAGGGGCACATAGTAATCCCTTTTTCTGTCCATGCGTCTGTCTGCTATTTGTGTCCAGGCTATAATTCAATTGTCCTTCACCTTGGATTTATGAAACTTAACACACAAGTGCATCTGGACATATGGGATGTCATGTACCAAAAGTAGGTCACTAGGTCAGGTATCTGGGTGACAGTGACATGTGCTTGTAAAATAGTGTCTGGGTAATAATTCCTTCACTATTTAACTTGGTTTCATGGCACTTCACACACGCATACATCTTGATTTAAAGGTGTGTTAGGAAAGAAAACTAGGTCACTAGGTCAAGTATCTGGGTCACTTTTTTACAGTCATGTAAAACTTTACACTGTCAGGGCTGTAATTCTGTTGTCCCTCAACGTAAATTGATGAAACTTAACACATGTGGACATAGAGATGTGTCGTGTACCCAAAGTAGGTTAGTAGGTCAAGTATCTGGGTCACACTGACATATACTTGTAAAATTTTGTCCAAGCTATAATTCCTTTACTATTTAACTTAGTTTCATGAAACTTCACACACACACATATATCTTAATCTAATGGTGTGTCATGAAACAAAATTAGGTTGCTAGGTCAAGCATCTGGGTCATACGATACATTCATGTAAAACTACTTTACACTTAATGTTTGGGCCGTGATTCTGTTGTTCTTTGACTTAGAATTGTGAAACTTAACACACAGGTCTGTGTATCTGGACACAGTGGTGTCATGCTTAAAAGTAGGGCACTAGGTCAAGTATCTGGGTCACAGTGATAGCCTTTTTTATGGTTTAGTCATTCCAAAATGAGACCTGTGATTAGCAAGGTTATAAATGAGGCAAGGGAGCATGGGTCCAGCAATCTCTGGTTGCATTTTGATCTAGTATGGTTTCACACTACAAAACAAAACTCAAAAAGTATCATCAAATTGTAAAGCTTGACTTTGTAATATGCTCTCAACTATGGAGCATGTCACCTATAGGTGGCGCCACATGTAACTTAGCCCTCTAGTATCCACCCATTTGCAGGTACATGTAGACAGACATAGGGAATAATTAAAATCTGGTTTACTCATTGGTTGAAAATGTCATGTGGCACAGGGAGCAGGTGCCCCCACCATGCCTATTATAAAGGCCTTGGTCTCTACTTTTTATCAAAAACCCCATAATATGGGTTTTATTTTTTCATATTATCTGGGAGGTTATACTGCAGATGACCTTACAGCAGATGGATGAATAATTGCTAAGCAGTGTAGACAGAATACTGTCTTTAGACCATGCATGTTGCTGCTCTAATGAAGGTTCTTTTTTATGAGGAATTTTAATAATTTATGTATTTCTCAAACACTCTAAATATATGGGAAGCTCCATCACTAGACATGCTAGAATGGCATCAGTTAACTGTTGGGACACAGTCTGCTGTGGGCTCCACTACTAATTGTGATGCATTCTGGGTAAAAATAAAATGGGAGGGGGGCGGGCAGTTGCATGGAGTTACCCCGGTGTTAGATTGATAAGGGTTAAGGACATACCTGACCTGCCCTAGTAAATTATAGTCTTGAAGATGAGACACAGTTCTTCCTGACAAGTAATTGCTCTGGAAATTAATTTTCAGCCAGAGGGGATTTGAGATAAATAGGGGAAGCAAGTGGTTTCTCGTGACTATGGTTTTCAATTACAAATTTCATCATGGGCAGGTCCATGGATGCTTTTTAAATTCCATACTTCTAGCTCCATTGGAGGTAACAAAATGCACTAAAATGCAGTCTATGGAGGCTTCGTCAGAACACCTGAATTTTTATCATGCTCATAACCTGCACACTGCCTGTATTAGGGTTACACTGAGCAATCGCTTGATAACGCCACGTCAGCTTTCATTTGTCAATACTTTAGGTGTTTATGGTGTTAGGGCTTCACTTTGTCACACAGTTGCCTCATTAGACACTGCACATTCAATTATCAAAACATTAAGTATGCCACGAATCATGATAATAAAGTCATCAAGGAGTGAAAAATTCCCTGGTGCACATTTTTGTTTCACTTATTGAGTTACATACGGATGTCTTCAGAGACAGTGGAATTTCTCCACTGCCGGATGTTCTGTTAAAAATGAATATGGCTTAAGGTAGGCATCATGGGGGGGGGGGGGTTGTTGGGTATTGGGACTGGTTTAAACATATTTTGTTACACGATTAGAGAAAAGGGCTATGCCCTATATGAACTCTTCTCATATTGGGACTGATTGTGTATTTCCTAGTGCATCCAGTTCATATTGTGCATTGTGTCAAGTATATTTTTCCTAGAATTTGATGGGTCTTTTAGTAAAGGAAGACTGGAGGGCTTCATGTTTCTGTTGATTTCAACAGACCTTTTGATATAGACAGCACATATCTCTCCAGTTTTTTTGTAAACATTTGCAGAGTTTATGGAGCTTAGCTTCCTGGAGACAGTAGTCAATAGCTTTTCTCACCAAATAAATCTGTTGACTAAGTAGCCTAGATCTTGGGTAAAATTATTTGAGCTGAAATTTCTGACAGGGGGTCTTTTCTGGTAGATTGTAATGGGGAAAAGTTGCATGCAGGTACACTGGCATAGGGTCCCACAGGGTTACAGCAATAATCTTGGCCACCCAAGTTACGGTGCAAAACCATTGCCTCAGTGCATGTATTACTGGTATGCCTTAGTATATATGTATTCCTAGCATGCCTTAGTACATGCAGCAGGGCTGCCCAACTGGAGCATTGTAGCAAAATTTTGCTACAAAGCTCTTCAAAATTGCTACATATTTTCTCAAAAATAAGTGCTCCTTATGCTAAGAAGTGAAAAAAAGGCTACAAGGAAAGAAAATTTTGCCACAGATGTTTTCAGGTGGACAGCACTGAATTGCATTACTATATACCGCAGTACTGTATTACAAGTAATACTTCTGTGTATCACTGGTAATGCTACATCACAGGTATTACCAGTAATGCCAGTGTACATGTGTATGTATTGTCAGTAATGCCTGTGTACATGTGTATGTATTACCAGTAATGCCTGTGTACATGTGTATGTATTACCAGTAATGTCAGTCAGAGCTTGACATTAAGGACTGCCCGGTTGTCCGGGGCAACCAAATGTTCAGTCAGGGCAACCAAAAATTTTGAGCTCTATGAGACTTTAACCCAATGGTTGCCCCAAAAGTTCGAAAAAGATTGTGGGGGACAACCGGTCAAAAACCTTAATGTCGACTCCTGTCAGTGTACATGTGTATGTATTGTCAGTAATGCCTGTGTACATGTGTATGTATTACCAGTAATGCCTGTGTACATGTGTATGTATTACCAGTAATGCCAGTGTACATGTGCATGTATTGCCAGTAATGCCAGTGTACACGTGTATGTATTACCAGTAATGCCAGTGTACACGTGTATGTATTACCAGTAATGCCAGTGTACATGTGTATGTATTACCAGTAATGCCTGTGGAAATAAGCCTCTATACAAAAACATGTATTACTTGTAGTGCCTCTGCACACTGTTGGAGTGCCACTGGCAATACCTTTGCACAGGTACATACAATGTATGTTGCTGGTAATGATCTGTACGTGTATTACACGTAATGCTGAAATAGTCTCACAGCTGCCTCATTTTTCAGACAGGGTGCGGACAGTGTAATGTTGAAGTAATGTTGATAGTTCCTTGATAAACATGGAGAATTAAACAGGGAAAATTGGTTGTTGTATTAGTTTCTGGCATGTTAATCTCCCTGGCCTGTCTTTTTTATAAATCCATTTTTTGTTTCCTTGTGTATATTATTAAAGGGATTCGTTTTTTATTGTGTACACTGAACTATGTGTGTTGATAAGTATGAAGCTGTGTCAAGTTAATTTAGCCTCAATTACATCTGTTAAAATATTTACATGTTTGACTTCCTTGATAGCCATTTATTGTGATGTAAGATCTTCATCAAACAACAAAACATGAATGTCAATGCCATTGGGCCATGTTCATTCTTATCTTGTTGTCTGATAGTCACGTCATGTTATATTGTGTGAATTTAACGTTACAATTCAATTAATGAACTTTGTAAATAAAAAGTTCATTTCTAAGTGAAATGTGTGACATGTGTTATAGTTACACTGACATTAACCCTTTTGAACTGGCCAATTAATTTATTAAGCTGCTGGATGTTAAATGTCATCTATTAAGTAGTTTTTAGCTTACCTGACTTGTCAGTCACCTGAGCTTATCTTATGGTCCTCCATCCGTCGTCTGTCCATCATCAGTCCGTTGTCAACAATTTACATTTTCAACTTCTCAAAAACTGTTTGCTAGATCTGTGTCATAGTTGATGGGGGGTTATTACAGTGCCTTGGATGGGTCTCTACCAAGTTTGATCAAATGGTCATGCTCCAGTCATATTTGGATTTTTTTTAAATAATTTTTTTGTTCATTTTTGGGTCAAATCTGAAAAAATCTTCTTGTTTGAAACTGGGTGGCCAATTGCTTTCAAATTTCTTAGAGAGACTTCTATGGACCCTGAGACCTTAATTTGTTCAACAGGTGGTGATGTAATTTTTTTTGGTGTAAAAAAGTGTATTTTTTGCTATTTTCAACATCCTCTCAAAACCTGTTGTCACTCGGATTGTGCTGAAATTTGGTGGAAGTGCTCCTTGTGGAAGGGCCAAACAAAGTTGTTCACTAGGTGGCATTGCTGTAATTCACTGATTTTTAGTGAAATTTTCGATCGGGTACATATCACTTAATGCATACTGTCCTATTGATTACTATGTAAGTGAATGGGGATTGCAATGGTAATCCATGTTTTTGACTTCTTCTCCAAAACCATTGACCAGATTCACTTTAAATTTGGGAAGGATATGTACCTAAGATGGGGGTCTCTACCAAATTTTTTCAAATGGTCAAGCTCCAGTGATTTTTACCTCAGCTGACTTGTCAGTCAGCTGAGGTTTTTTGAGGGTCCGTCGTCCATCCGTCGTCCGTCCGTCCGTCGTCCGTCCGTCCGTCCGTCCGTCATCCACAATTCACATTTTCGACTTCTTCTCAAAAACCGTCAGCCAGATTCACTTCAAACTTGGTGGAGATATGCCTTGGGTGGGTCTCTACCAAGTTTGTTCAAATGGTCACGGTCCAGTGATTTTTGGATTTTTAATGAATTTTTTTCGTCTTTTTTGGGTAAATCTTAAAAAATCTTCTTCTCCGAAACTGCTCACCCAATTGCTTTGATATCACACAGGAACACTCCCTGGGACTTCTAGTTCTTAATTTGTTCACCAGGTGGCGCTGCAATTTTTCCTAATTTTTTATGAATTTTTGTGTGTTATAGCTATTTTCGACTTCTTGTCCAGAACCATCACTCAGATTAAGCTGAAACATGGTGGATATATTCCTTGTAGAAGGGTCAAACAAAGTTGTTCACTATGTGGGAATGCTGCGGATTCCTGATTTTTAACGATTTTTTCAATTCTGGTACTTGGTAGGACCTTGATGTTGCACTTGTTAATGTTTCTCTATGAAGTTCATGCTTAGACAGTACATGAGTGACCTTGACCTCACTTTCGTGTCACAGTGCAACATACGTGAATTTTACTCTTCATGAAAAGTTGAGATTACCTGAACTGGAACCTTGATTTTGCACATGTTAGTGTTCTTCCATAAAGGTCAGACTCACTCAGTACATGGGTGACCTTGATCCTGTCCCAAGTTCACAGAGCTACATGTATGATGAATGTATCGGTCAGCTGAGCATGGGATGTTCACACAGCTCTCTTGTTAATGATTTTTTGTGTGTTTTCATTATTTTTGACTTCTCCAGAACCATCACTCAGATTAACCTGTTCAGACAGCCCACTTGTTTGTTAATTACAACTATAAATAAAAAAAAAAAGAATGAACGGGAATTGTGAGACCTCTAAAGATAACATGCCCAAGACTTGCCAGGTCAGCAGCTGTCTTATGGACAGGTTGGTCATTAATGTTGCCCCATCCACTCTGAGGAAAGCTGTGCTATCAGTTTTAACCTATTCAGTGCCAACGTTTGGACTGAGTCAACAGCTTTTCTCTCTGGAACTGTAGGCATACTGGTACTTCCACGAAAGGTCTATTTACGAGGAGTAGAAATCTGGGATCCTTGTGATAATTCAGACTTGTCTGACTTAAGTAGATCAACTTTAGACGTGATGGGCACGGAAAGAGTTAATTCAAGGTGGAATGACTATGATCCTACAATGAGAGACAGTTGGGATACTTCATGATTACTGGCCATTTTTAATGAAAAAAAAACTTTCCATACGTACATGCATGTATGCATGCATACATACATACATACATACATACACACATACACACATACACACATACATACATACATACATACATACATACATACATACATTCATACATACATACATACATTTGCATTTAGGTCATTTGGGGTTAACCACACATGGAACTCACAGTAAAATAATCTGGTCATGCTAATACAAGGCACTGAAGGAAAGTGTAGCTTTCTGTAAACAGTTTCTAGCTGGTTTTATAATAGGAAAAAAAGCTGCATGGGATAAGTGAATATTAAGGTCATCAAACATAACCGCCTGTGGAAGTTGGAACCCAGGGCAATGTAGCTGCATTATTTAAGGCAGCCAAGGTAAACATGGCTGTCTGGCAACATGTTTGTATTGTTTTGTTTTTTTTTGTGGTTTTTTTTTTTACCTCTGCTGACCAAAGGTCACAGAGCTCATGCAATCAATCATGTCTGTCCATCTGTCATTCTGTCCGTCCGTCCATTAACTTTGCTTGTGGGCACAATCAGGGATGAGACTTGTCAGCTGATCAGCTGATTTTCAGAGTTCTCTTGTGGTGTAAATATGCTTGTACTTTTCTTTGTTATACACTTTCTGGCTCATTTCAGAGCGTTTTGCATAAAAGCATTCTCATCCCTGCACAATACAGTCCACAGTTTTCAAGATAGCCCCATGGTAACTTTCAGAACTTATCAAGTGTATAATCATCTCAGTCTTCTTTGATATTGGTGGCACTTCCTGCAGTATTATGTAATATAAGGGTCAAAATGTAAAAATGGTATGAGCACTCCAGCATCCTTAATGTTTGATAGATTTTCATGAAATGTAGTAGGATTGTGGAGGTCAAAATCTCTGTTGCTTAAGATACTAGTGGCGCCACCTATAATGACAGAATTATGAGCCAAAATGTGGTGAAAGATGTAAAAGTCCATACCTTGAAAAATAATTGAATTAGACAGGACAATTTTTTAAATCTGAGTGGAAGGTCCAGCTCAAATAGCCAGTCAAAATATAGGGTCATCTTGTGAATGCTGTGCACCCCATGTTTTTTTTTTTTTTAGTTAAGCACATGTAACTTTTAGGACTTACAAAGGGCGTGGAAATCTACATGGTCTGTAATGTTGGTAATGCCACCTATGTTGTTATGTAACGTATGGGTCAAATGTGAAAATCTGGTGACAATTCCAGCATCCTTTTTTTATGGATCTGCATGAAATTTAGTAGGATTGTGGAGGAGGTCAAATTCTTGGTTGCATATGATACTAGTGGTGCCACCTGTACTTTGATGGAAATTATGTGTTAAAATATCATGAAAGATATAAAATTCCATGTCTCGAAAAGTAATTGAGTTAGACATGCCAAATGTATAGGATATATAGATCATGTCCAATGCTAATATGTTACGTAATGTCAGTGGCCTTGACCAATTTTCCATAGGTCACCAGGCCTGATAAGTTGGAAGAGGTGATTTTATAATAGCAGGGTGTAGCTTGGACATCAGTGGCAAAGAGAATTATTTTGTGATGGCCATTAGATTATACACCTGCAGAGCATTAGGCCTATGGGCCTCTTGTTTTAACATACATGTATGTACATGCGTTTCCGCATGTAATCACTTGTCATTTGCAAAGTCTGCTTTGTGCCCGTGGCATGCCATTAACTCTCTCTGCCATTAACCCTCTTTGCCATTAAACCTCTCAGTGCCAAGTTTTGATGGAGTCAACTGCTTTCCTTGACACACTTGTGGCACATGCAAAGGTGAGTTCACAAAGAACATGAACCGCATTGTCTTTGTCAATTCAGACCACGTCAACTTTTCTTGCAAGTGGCACGGAAAGGGTTAATAAATCTGGAGAAGACCTCACCAGACCTTTCAACTTGATCTGTCTATGATGTCCATGGAGGGAAGGTCTACTGTTTTGAATCATTCATTTCTGTGGCTCTGTACCTGCAGCTTCAGGCTGTGGTATCTTGCTCACCTTTCCTGGGGCAAGTTACCATGGTTACAGACTTGTAAAGAAATTTTTTATGCCTTGCCACAATGTACCATATGTCAGACTAAAACCCGGCAGTGACAGAGGGTCACGTCACGTAGGTCATGATGTGGACCTGACTGAGTCATGTAAATGAAAGCAACAGAGTGCACTCACAGGTAACAACAATGACACATCTGTTTGCTTTGTTGTGCGGGGAACACTAGACTTCAGAGCTGGATGGAAGCTGTGTAGTTGATTGGTTCATTTGCCAGGTGTTGGGGCGCTGTAGTGTGTCTGCAATGCAGGAGTCTTGTCAAGCTTAGAAGCTTCGATTTCATTGGCAGACAACTGATAGTTGAGAAACTTTATTTGGTCTGAACAATGTACAGCATCAGATGTAATACATGATATATATATATATATATATGTGTGTGTGTATATATATGTGTGTGTGTGTATATATATATATATATATATATATATATATATATATATATATATATATATATATATATATATATTTATATATACATGTAAAAACCATGGAGACTCTGCATTAAGATTGTGAGGAGTGGCTATTGTGCAGGCCAGCCTGAAAACACACCAAGTTGCAGCACAGTATGTACAATGATACACTGCAGGCATTGGTTCTTGTCCAAGTCTGTGTAATATCCATCATAACTTAACATCTGTAGCCATAGTTACAAAGAATTTTAATCTGATAAGAAATTTCAGTTCCAAATTAAAATAAACTTGTTTTGAGCCTACATTGCTTTTAAGTCATTCCATACCAGTCCTTAATTTTTCTCTGAATTTACCTAGATTTAAGACGACAGTTGCATATTTAAATGCTTCATGAAAAGAGGTTTCGTTCAAGTACCAATATGCCTACAGTCTTAGGTCAGTGGTTCTGGCACTGCCTGGCAAGTCATGCTGCAGCTGCCACAAGAGCAGCTGCAGCATGACTTTTCATACAGTGCCAGAACCACTGACCAAGGCCTGTGACCATAGTATGGAATGAGTTAATCCTGGGTGCAATAGGACATATTCATATTGAGCTGTATTAACTGCAGACCTGCTCTGGTCCCCTCATTTGCCAGGCAACTGAACTTTGCTCAGCCATGATGAGGGCACTTGTACCAGTTATGCTGCTTCGCAATGGAGAAATAACAGCTCTTCTGCCAAACAGAGAAAATTTCTAAATGTTTAGCATCGTGTATGATACAAAACTTCAGAATTGACAAAGTTGTTACTTTTATCATAGAAGACATCTGGCCCTGCTTTATACATGAATGTGCCAAGTTCCTTGCTGCAACCTAGGTGGCAGCACATGCTCCTAGTCAATATGAAGACCTCTGTACATGTATTGTATGAATAGTTTGCATGTCAACCAGTCTGTGTCATGGCTATTGCACAAATTACATGATTAACATTTCATAATTATGACTTAATCATAATGTGACCCAGATTTGGATGCAGCTTAAATGGTAAAGTTCTGGATCATAAACTAAGATTGAGCTAATGACAAGGGCCAGTGGCTGCAATGGAGCGGTTTTTAGTTCAGCCGGTTTCGTACTGATGTCCTCACCAGGAACTGAAAAGTTAATGGCTGAGGGCCCATGTCTATGGGCACGCTTTATCTTCCATCATCACGTCATACACATGTATTGTGTGACACGAAGCCGGGACGTGCCTTGGCTATGGTGTAGTTATCACTGGCCATGAATTTCAAACAAATGTCTGGAAAGACGGGGACTCTCCAAATAAGGAGAGGTCAGGTAGTGCACCAGCTGGATAGTTTGTTACAGAATTGTGTTGGGCTTAAAAATCCAGTTGGACTCATGTACACTGGATGCCCTGGATAGGGGCACTTAGAAATCAACTGGTGTTGTTTCTAGACAAATATTTATTTGCCATTAACCTGGTGCTGTGTACACAAATGTGTCAGTAGCCAGAGGTGTTGTAAATAACATGGGCAAATGAGCTGCAACAATAAACATTTAGCATTAGACAGAGCAAGCAAAAAAGAAAATAAATAAAAAATAAATGAAGAAACAAATAAAAAATAAAATAAGATAGATAGGTAGGTAGGTAGGTAGGTAGGTAGGTAGGTAGGTTGGTAGATAAGATAGATAGATAGACAGACAGACAGACAGACAGACAGACAGACAGACAGACAGACAGACAGATAGATAGAATCCGATCAAATTCTATATGAATATGGCCAGTGGTTGGTATTTTCTTGGGTTGTGCCACGTATCATGTACAATCTGCCATCTGATTGGTTCATTTTACAGGGAATGCTTTATTCTTGTAGATAACTCACTTCTTATTGGTCTATTTTACAGGGAATGCCAGAGTCTTGGGCCAAGCTGCTGCAGAACTCCAACATCTCCAAGTCTGAACAGAAGAAAAACCCACAGGCAGTCCTAGATGTCTTAAATTACTATGACACTTCTTCCAAGGAAAGCAAAGAATCCAAATATATGACCAACATATCTAAACCCAGTCGTAAGTTAATTGACAGATCTGACATAGTTGCGTGTTGTATCATTCATGTTTACATGTGCAATATCAAAAGCCAGGAAATTGTAAACACACCTGATCATTACCCAGAACTTCTGTTGTTCCATTACAATACAATAGTGCATAAGCACAAATTGGCTGGTGGACTGCCATTCAGGAAAAGAAAACAAATGCCAAACAGGTCTTTAGTGATACTGTAAATTCACTTAGGTTCAATGTGTTTGAAGTTTTGGTTATGTTGTGGATGGCACCAAACATTAGGATAAAGATACAATGAAATAATCGTTTAACACATGTTTAACCCTTTCCCCCTCAAACCGGCCAAAACCGGCTGGTGGTCAAATGTCGTCGCTTCAGTGTTTTTTAAGTAATTTCAACAGTTATGAAAAACAATTTGACTGAGAAATGTACATGACACTTATCTAGATCACATGCCCCAGGTCAACAGCTTTCCTTGGCATGGGTTGGGCACTTAGTGCCCAACCCATGCCAAGGAAAGCTGTTGACCCAGTCTTAATTCAAGGGGGAAAGTGTTAATGGGAACTGTGTCCAAAATAGTCAAATTTGAATTTCTGGTAAATGTCTGAAGTGCTGATTTCTATACTATGACAGAAAGCTGTTGAACTGGACCATTAACGGTCTATCTGTGAAACCATCAACTTGGTGTTAGGCACGTTCATAATGGAACAAGAGGCCTTTCCATTGGGATTTTTGCTGATAGTGGAGTCATTACATGTGTATAATAATTCATATGTGTGAATGCTGTCAAATGTTGCATTTTAAGGATTAAGTCCAGACACAGTACTTAGCAGCTGGCATATGAACTAAATAAAGGTGGTCTGTCTGTGTGACTGTACCTAATGCTTATGCATCTTGCAGATTCTTCCTCATCGGATTTGAATACTACACCAAGACCGAGTGTGGCAGACAAGTTTCCTGTAGGCCCTGTTATCACTCCTGTAAGTCAGTTGCACCTCACATTCACTCTTAACTAAGTGCTGACAAATGTTCCAGAGTATTAAATATACAAGGTTTTTATTCCAGTTTCCTCATGGTGAAATTTGAAGTGCATGTTGTGCCATTGCCTGGCATACCAGCCATACTGCAGCTGCCTCAAGGGCAGCTGCAGCATTGCTTACCAAGCAAGCACAGTACCACCGACCAGAGCACTGCGTGCTGTAGTTTAAGGGTAAAAATTATAGATGCCCCCCCAGAAGTCAGGGTTTTACTACAATCTCCTAAACTTTTCAAACATTGAAGGTATGATGTTAATATATTTTTGTGCCACTAGATGGCAGCACAAGCTAGGTTGTGCTCATTGCTTTGGCAGAAACTGTTGCGGTTGAACAGTGTCAAATGTGCAGGCAGTAAAAGTTGAACTGCAGTGCTCCCTCTTTATAACACCCCTCATTACAAGGTGGTTTCTGATATAACATGGTGGGTATCATGGCTCCCACTGAAGTAATTTTCCCCATACATCTTTGTTAAAAGTCCCTCTGTTGTAAGGCGGTTTCACTATAACACCCACTGCTCTGTGGACCCCAAGACCAACGTTATAAAGAGGGAGTACTGTAGTTCAAGAATACATATACTAATAACATTTGTGTTAGGATAGAAAAGTGTATGGGTGGACATAATTGTGGTATTATGAATGTTGCTTGCAGCAGCTGCCCAAACCTCAGCCGCCTACTCCCCCAACATCAGACGAAGAGGACACCCCGCCGCCTCCCATTGCAGAGAGGCCAGAGAGAACGAAGTCTATTGTAAGTACATAGCATTATAAAGCTGACAGAATGGTCCAAATGACCAAATCATATGCTACTTGACTTCAAAGTCTGTGACAAAAATAAGTGCAATTAAGATAATTCGCATTTTTTTCTTTCACTTTTTTTTTGTGGATGATTTCTGAAATTTATGAAGATAAAATTTATTGGGTGTGCATGATTAAGTGCCCATAGCGACCCATGGAAAATGATGCCACTGATATGAGCATGTCAAAATTCAAAGTTTCCCTGGCGGAAAGGAAAGAGCATACTTGGCAAATTGTAAAATGTAATGAACTTGTGTATTTGAAAATCAGTGTAAAGTGAGCTTGTCAGAAATATGTCTGAATCAATTCAGTGTAAAGTGAGCCTATCAGAAATATCTGAATCAATTGAGTGTAAAGTGAGCCTATCAGAAATATGTCTGAATCAAATCAGTGTAAAGTGAGCCTATCAGAAATATGTCTGAATCAATTTGAATGCTGATATTTTCTTTTGAATTGAGCCAGAAACAGGAATGTTTATTTTTGTCAGCCACCACTGTCAGTGACCATATTATTTCTTGTAAGTGGCCAGCTGGGCACTTAGTACATTTCATTGAAGTGAGCTCTAATTTTAGACCTACATTTGGAACATCTCAGCTGTATGAATTAGTAAATCTTCATAAGATACATACATATTCACTTCTAATTTTCCAATATTTCAGAACTTACATGCCAGAAAAATAGGGGGGGGGGGGTCACTTAAAGGGGTATTACAGTATGTAGATGTACTGTAGTTCAACCCTGTTCAATTTGCTACTTAATTGTGATAACAGCAATTGTAATAGGACATGGCACATGGCACATGGCACACAGCACATGGTAATATGCAATGAACAAGGGTACCAGGTGCCAGGACTGCTATTGAGTCTATTTTTTTTCTTTCTTTTTTTGCACTTTAAAATTTCAGGGATTATTTTGTACTACAAGTGCATTAAAAAACGGGAAAGATCGATAAAAGTGATAAATTTCTTTTCTATAGAACATGTAGACATCAATGTATTATACATATCTAGGAATCAGATGGGGGAGTTACTTCTTTAGTATCAGACGGGGAAGGTAGTGGAACTCTATGCCTTGTTCATGAACTGTGACAGGGGCATTTTAAACTTTGTGAACTGTAAAACAAGAAAATAATTTTCTGAACTTTGAGAGGCCTGGAACATGTGAAATATGATTTGACAGTTCAATAAATTATTAACTGTAAATTGATATATCAGTAAATAACGAACTGCAAAATCTAAAGTTGGTCATGTAAATTGTGAAATTTACCTTTCACAGTATTCCTTCATGAACTGTAAACAAACAGCTTATTTCTTCAGGACTCATTCCCCATCCCCTTTTATTTTCTTCCAAATAGGATTTCCTACAAACAGGGGCTTCATGTTTACCACACGGATATCTGACAAATCTTCAATGACAGTTCATTTTATTTTCAGTACACAAAACCTATCGAACCAGAAGATAAGGCAAATGGTACCACACCCGCCAAAAATGAGAAACCCAAGAAAAAGAAAATGACAGATGAAGAAATTCTGGAAAAATTAAGAACAATAGTCTCTGTAGGAGATCCAAATAGGAAATTTACCAAAATGGAGAAAATAGGTCAAGGGTAAGATACAGGATGCAACAAGATTTTAATTCCCCTCTTGGGAAAAAGAAAATCACAAATCAAAGACTTCCTTCATGAAGGTTTTGACTACCGTTTATAGCCTGAGGTGTCATTCCAAAGTTTTGAGAACGTAACAAAATATTTTGAGATGAATGGTAAATTTCTGAGCATCTGTGGGATTTAATTTAGGGCTGATGCAATGGACGATACGACCTACGTGGAAGCCAAGAAAAGCCAGCAGTCACAAGACTGATTCCAAATACCACAGCTTTGGGTTCCCGTGGTTGTTTTCTGATTAGAGACTTTGCGTCTTTGTTTTGTTCAGTCTCAGCGATAAAGACAGCAGTGAAGAATTAGTACACAAAGTCATTGGGTCTCGTTAAGTGGTGATTAAAAGTAAGCATAGGACCCACATTCAGTAATGAGCTGTGGCTATAATGTAATTGGCAGTACAGCATTGTACATTTCGTTAACAACCAGAGGGGTTTGGCCATCAGATGCACAAGGTTTGTAAACTGATGTGTCAACCAGGCAAATAACAAATTCATACACAAAGTACAAATTATGGGCTCAGATTGATGATGTCGGTTTGTTTGAGTTGTTTGCTGCAAGATGTAATCTTGGGGGGGCAATGAATAAATAAATAAATAAATAATATGAGGAATGTTTCCAATGGATTTGAATCTAAAATTATATTCTTCAAGCTGATGCTTTGAACACAAATAGGCCAAGAAATTTATAATTACCCTCAAATGGGGGTACATGTATGTAGATAAACAAAGAAACATGCTGGCTTTTTTTATTGTTAATTGCATTGTAAACAGCCTCTAACATCCACTAGTGTTGGAAAAAGTACTTATGAATATTACGTGTATATAAACTGATCTGTACTTTGTTGCTGTCACGTTGTAGAGCGTCTGGCACAGTATATATAGCAATTGAAGTGGCGACAGGCCGGGAAGTGGCAATTAAACAAATGGACTTGTCTAAGCAGCCCAAAAAAGAACTGATTATCAACGAAATCCTAGTAATGCGGGAGAATCAAAACCCTAATATAGTCAACTATCTGGATAGTTATCTGGTTGGAGAGGAGCTCTGGGTAAGTGGATGGTTCCTTACAATTAGGAGCAGTTAATTATAAGCTCTACTGTGCTAATCACAAAAAAAGAGTCACTGTCCTGCTCACATGGAGTACCAGAATGATTTCAGATTCACGATTGTTATAAATGACTCTTTCGTTAAAGTTCCAGGGTGGTAACCATGGTAGCATTTCCAAAAGAAAAGGAATGGCACAGTTTTTCTTGGCATGCTTGTCCAGTCAGTAAAGTGATGTTCATTTATTATGTGTTTGTGTGACACTGATGGTAATTTTTTTTTTTCTCGCTAACCACACAGGTGATAATGGAGTACTTAGATGGCGGGTCATTGACGGACGTAGTCACAGAGACTTGTATGGATGAGGGTCAGATAGCAGCTGTGTGTCGAGAGGTCAGTCATTGTGCTTGGATATTCTCAAGAACTTCACATGTTAACCACCTGAAGCCTGACTCCGCAGCTTTCCTTGGCTCACTGTGGGCAAGTGTCTGCGGAGGGAAGTAACAGGCACAAAGTTATGGAATAACTTGCGTGAACAAACCAAACCGAAGCCAAGTTTAGACTCTTTCGCAAAGATGCTGTTGAAGAGCACTTTTAGCGTTTCGAGAACATTTTCTACAGTTTACTTACGAGAGGAGTATTTTAGTTCACATGGTTAAAGTGACTAATGGTCTTCATGACTAGCTTTAGAAGTATTTATTTATGTATGTGTATACAATCTTAAATTATAAGTTTCTTCACAATTGTGTATAAGTGTGTTTGTATCCTGGACCTGTACAAAGGGGTTTTTACATCTGAGTGTAGCTATGGTGTATAAGTAAATAACTTTCAAAACATTAAAATTACATCATGTAATGATCTGGCCCACAACTTTCAGTGACTTTCTAATGTCTTACTTGTTCTATTATGCAGTGTTTACAAGCATTGGAGTTTCTGCACGAGAACCATGTCATACACAGGGACATCAAAAGTGATAATATTCTCCTGGGTATGGACGGCAGCGTTAAACTGAGTAAGCGCTTTGGATGATAGTAATATATTAATGTCAAGATGAATGCTACCAGTAGCCCATGATTTGTGTACAACTTCTAAATAGGATCCTTATCCCCTTCCCCCTTATCTCTTTCTTCGCCAACTGTGACTTCAGTTGAACTCCTTGGAACAAACTACTCTGAATTATAATAAGGGTGCTAGGTTCATGTGCTTTGTAAAAAGATTTTTTCATTCAAATGCCAGCTTGCCTGTAGTTACAGGGAATATAATAATCCAGGTCAACATGTGGCACTTAAAGAGTTAAACTGGTCAAAATGCAGCCGGTGGTGAAATGTTGTCAGTTTCAGTGTTTTTAGCTAACTGTGCCCCCTATCCTACCAGAAGGGGCATATATTAGACACTTTTTTCTGTGTGTATGTATGTGTATGCATGCGTGCATAACACTTTGTGTCTGGGCTGTAATATTCTATTATGCTTTAACTTCAAGTCATGAAACTTGACACACCTGTGTATCTGGACTCGTGGGTGTGTCGTGCACAAAACGTAGGTAACTGGGTCAAGTATCTGGGGCACAGTGACACCATGAGGGGGGACGTATCTAGGAATCTGATTCTGTTTTTATTTCCGCAGCAATGGAAACAATACTCTTTGAATGAGAATTGTAGGTGAAACCTCTCAAGGTAACATGCCAACGGGTCAACAGCTTTCCTTGTGGTCAGTTAGGCCTCAGTGCCCAACCCACCACGAGGAAAGCTGTTGACTCTATCAGTTTGAATTATAGAAGGAAAGAGTTAAATTTATGGTGGGTTTAACGTTAAGCTGGTGGTAAGGGCAGTGTGCTTTTATTTGACTCCTTCCCATACTTACAAATTGCTTGGCAAAATATATGTATACTGAATGCAATACGTTTTTAAATATTTGGTGTTGTCTGTTCAGTTACCAGTAGACTTCTGGTGAATATGGAAAGCAACAATTATTGGATATTACAGCAAAACATTTTTGTCACATGCCCAATATTTGGCATAATCAAGTTTTATCTTTTCTGATGATCATAAAATATAACCCCGAACCATTACAATATGCTTTTCTGTGCATTTGGAAAACTTGACTACTCCAACATAATGTACATTAGATGTACTATAACTCATTGTAGTTTTATGCTCGTTGATTAGAAAGAATATTTTGTATCATAAATAGTGTTTCAGTTTGTTGCTCTTGTGATTTACAAACATTGTAAATGTCAATATTTACTTTGCAGCTGATTTTGGATTCTGTGCACAGTTATCTCCAGAGCAAAGTAAACGATCCACCATGGTTGGTACACCATATTGGATGGCTCCTGAAGTTGTCACCAGGTCAGTGTCACAGCAATATTCGCCCAGTGTGTGGGTTGGAGAAGTATGGCACAAGCAAACCTCTGTATCTTATCCATAGTCTTGCATGACTCTCCCCCCCCCCCCACCCCCCCCCACCCCCTTCCTTGACATCATTGCTCAGAGTTTGTAATTAGAGAGAACTGCAGGGTTTGTTCTACGTGTAAAAGTAAATTTTGTTGAAAGTTCTCTGTGGCAGCTTGAAAATGCCTCATATTAATGGTCTGATACCTTGAGTAAGTTTTGCAAAGCCATGGTTACATACACAATGCCTCAAGTAAAACTGAGACTCTCTCTCTCTCTCTCTCTCTCTCTCTCTCTCTCTCTCTCTCTCTCTCTCTCTCTCTCTCTCTCTCTCTCTCTCTCTCTCTCTCTCTCTCTCTCTCTCTCTCTCTCTCTCTCTCTCTCTCTCTCTCTCTCTCTCTCTCTCTCTCTCTCTCTCTCTCTCTCTCTCTCTCTCCACTTCTTGGCCTCATTATGGTTTGCTGACCTTGGCCTCATTTTCAAGGTTGGCCGACTCGTGTGTGCAAGGCAGGGGGTATCCAGTCTGTCAGTGACAGTGTTCTAATTTTTGCTTTTTCTTTTTAGGGGTCTGCCCCGTGGGGGAACCCTGTATGTTCTTGGGTGTCTGTCTGTCCAGATGTGCACATTCTCATTACTGTGATATCTACAGAATGCCTCCATGTATTTTGCTCAAATTTGGCAATATGCTTTGCTCAAATTTGGCAAGATGAACTGATTTGATTTTGGTGTCACCGTGACTTAGGTTGTCAAATGGCAGCCTATTACATGCTGAAGCTGTTGAAGCTGTGTCTAGTTCTATGTGTTTTTGGGTGCAAGAAGGGGCATATTTTTCCCAGTCACTTGTATATTGAGCATGTTCAAAGCCAAAATTAAGATGGGGCATACTTATTTTCCACTAGAGGTCAGCACCTGCAGGTGTCATTACCACTGCGGTGCACTTGGCATATGATTACTTTCCAGCCAAGAGTGTGTGTATGTGCTGTCTCACACAAATATACCTCGATGTTGTGTTCTATATACATATGGTTGCCATGGCAACCACAGAATATCATCACTTTTATTAAAAAGTTATAAGAATGCAATTTTGCTCAAATTCTTCTCAAAGATTATTTGGCAGAAATATTTAAATCATGTAAAGTTTATTTTTTCATTAAAGTTTTATCTATTTAGTTAGCCCCTTTCTAGAAAAAAATCGTATATTTTGCTTGCAAATGTATAAAAGATTAATGACAAATCTGGTTGGCACGACAATGTAATTTTGCCAAAGTATCTTACCATATAGATGTACTAAGGTGCAATATTTGAACCTGTTTTGTTTCACACTAGAATTTTAACACAAAACACTTTTGATTTATAATATATGGGATAAACCTTCAATGCCTTGAATTTCATAAATTGTGCTGACATTACTAGACGTTAGTTACCATAAGATTGTACACAGTGAAGATTTGAGACAGTGATACTGTACTCAAAAATCAGACATATAAGGCTAGTTTTCAAAACATTTAAACTAGTTCATTTATTTAAAGTCAGTGAAAGAAATAGCCTTCAGTCGTATACATGCATATGTGATTACATATAGCATACTTACAGCTGAATCTGATGGTCTGGCATGTGTATTACAGGAAACAGTATGGTCCTCGGGTAGACATCTGGAGTTTAGGAATCATGGCTATTGAAATGATAGATGGAGAACCACCATACCTCAATGAGAACCCCCTGAGGGTAAGTAACTTATAATCCCAGTACCCTGTCACTGGAGTTTCAGGGTTTCATATAATCCACCAGAGGTCAGCACCATCACAGTGAAAATAATGTTTTCTGGCCAGGTTATGAATCTGAAGCTGGTGTGCAAATGCTGTTTGGAGCAGTATATTCTTAAATAACTTGGAAATCCAGGATTTTCTGATTATATATTGCTACTTTTGACACCTATAACTCATTGTACATGTATTTTACGCCAAAATATATGAGGAAGAATCCTTGATGTGGATAGACGTAATTTTTCAACAGAAAGAGTAATATGACTTACAGCAACTGATGTAGTCACTTACATGAGACGAAAGCCCATTACCAGTTAAACTGCTCAGAAGCTGCGGGATCTCGAATGTTTCATACCTTAATGTATCATCATTAATGGGAGGGTGAGTTGGTTGGCCGGGGGGAAATGAATGGCAATTTTACAAAAGACTTATAAGAAAGGCATGGGATGTTGCCGGCCAAGAACTTTTCCAGTGGGTTGATGTCTGTTAAGCCCCTCCACCACCACCCAAACCCTCAAACCAGCTGGAGGCAAAATGTTGTTTGCTTCCTTATTTTGGTATCAATTTTAATGTTTATGTAAAAAAAAAAAAAAAAAAAAAACCAGACTCCAACCCTACAGAACCCAGCAAACATGAGAGAATTATGAAAACAGCTGCTGTCAGTGGAAGCCATAAATACTTACTATGGGGAGCACTGTCAATCAGGCAGGAGGATGTAAAATTTGATTGGTTTTTATGATAAGAATGTGGGAGTTCTCTTGCCCAAGTGGGGAGGGCTGGAGTTTCGGAAAAATTAGTGAAGTAGAATTTCAGATATGACCTTTCAGAATAGCATGTTCCAGGTCAACAGCTTTCGTAGGGACCTGTTGGGCACTTAATGTTAAACCAGGCTGAGGGGATGATGTTGACTTAGTCTTAATTCAGGGGGAAAGGGTTAAGCATGCCCCAAGTGATTTGAATTAAAGAGAGTTTTACTTTTATTTTACAGGCATTGTATTTAATCGCCACCAACGGCAAGCCTGAAATTAAAGACAAACACAAACTGTCGCCAGTCTTCCAGGATTTCCTAGATAGATGTCTCGAGGTTGATGTAGATAAACGTGCTGGGGCCACCGAACTGTTAAGACACGCCTTCTTACGTCTCGCTAAACCACTAGCCAGTCTCAACCCGTTGATTCTAGCGGCAAAGGAGGTAGCCAAGGGACACTAGCTGATGTCTCCAGAGACGTGGTGCTATCATCTTTGTGTGTCCGTAACAGGAGCTGCAACAGGGTGATATATGTATGTCCATAATGCATCCAGTACCATAGGATGTGTGAGCACGTCCATATCGGAGACCGAAGAGCAAGATGTCTGTTGGTAGTACACCTGGTAGTATGCAATATTTATATGACCAGGGTTACGTGTACTGTACATTTGTGTGGACTCCAGTTTGTACATGTAGGTTAATGCAGTCACTGACGGAGAAACACTGGAGGAGATCTGTCCGTAACACAAACCAGGACGGATAAATTAATCATGATTAAAAAAAAACAAGACTTCGAGCGTTTGTATAGCCAAAACTTCTACCACCCATGGTATATGTGTTGTTGGGATATACATTTCCGCCTGAATTCAATGAGGAAGTGTGTGATTTTATGGGAAACTGTTTTGTACGTGAGAAAGACGGGGAGAAAGAGAGGGAGAGAGTCAAGTAGAATGAAATTTCCTGGGAGATTACCAAACTCGGGATAAAGACTAGAAGGTTTATCATAGCACTAGGAGTCTCGATCAGGTGTCAAGTCTGGGGTTAACCTAGGGGTTTGAAGATGCCTGTCTGTCGGTCTGTCGGTCTGCTATGGACTCTGGTCATGTCATACGGAAAAGATAATCTGACAGTTGCCAAATGTTGACATTAATTGTGTATTATATCGTATTTTATGACAGACTGATCCATGTGGAAGACATTGACGATATTTGGTGAATTCATATACGGCAACGTTTACCAAATGTGCTTCAAGTCTAACCCCAGAGTTACATCAGCAACCAGTCATAGGAAAAACTTACAAGCTATATATGTGCTAAAAACATTTTTTTTTTCTTAAACAGCAGTGGAGTGGTTGTCAATGCTGAAGACAAGGCGTTGGAATATGTTGTTTTGTACTCAAAATATGCAATACGTATGAGGTTTTAATGATTTGAAATGACAGTAAACACCACAGGAAATGTACAGAGAAAAGTTTCCTAGGTCTGACGACAGCTAGAGAAGCTGAACGTTACACAATATACTGCTGATATTCAGTGTTTGTGACCGCTGTGAAAAATGTAGACCAAAATAATGCTGGTGTCCATGTACGTATGTCCTGTCTTGTGGATGATGTTGAAATTTAAATACACAAGGAAAAAGGAAAGATTTCTTGGTTCTTTAACTACCCTCCCTTCCTCCCCTCCTTGCCCTCGAAAAAAGATCAACATGTACATGTGTGAGTATTCTTCATTTCCTTTCTTCTATTCATACAACACCCCCAAAGAAAGCTTGCACATGAAATAGAAAACCCAAATCATGGCCCCCTCCCACATCGCAGCTGGAAAATGCTAGCAACGTAGCGTACATGTGATGTCAACCAGTAAACCTACACTTCCTTCCAAGCTATACTTGTATCTGATGACCTTGTTTGGGGACCTCTCGGTTAACTTGTGTTCATTGAGAAGGTCATTCCGTGTGGTGTTCTTGGGTGTGGCACCTCATGGCTTTTGACCCTTTCCCCTTCCAATCAGCCAAAGGTCTTGGGTGTAAACATTATAGTCATCTGCCATAATGCTTTTACTCAAATATCTCCTGACTAGAACACACATGTGTATGCTGAGATATTAATACTCTTCATGTTGGCAGGCCCTAGGTCAACAGCTTTCCTCGGCATGGGTTGTGCACATTACACCCAACACGTGCCAAAGTAAGCTATTGACTCGGTTGTACACTGACTCTGGAATGGGTTAACTGATTGCTTTGCCCAGTATGTCATGCTACAGCTGCTGTTGCTACACCACATGTGCAGCTTCCATTAAGTCTTTCAGTGCAGGTTTGGGACGGAATCATCAGCTTTCTGCCACACCCGAAAACACGCCGTGCCAGTGACATGGGCCCCACATTCTTGTTTGTGTATGGAAGGTCTTCCAGTGAGGACCTTGTGGAATTATCGAGGTAATTCAAATGAACAGAACTGTAGTCCTGAGAAGTGGACAAATGGGGCAATTACCAGCTAAGTATACAAGAAAAGTAGCCACTGGTACAGAATAAATTTAGTTCTGATGTTACTGAATCTGTGTACATGTACATAGATATCTTGTGGCACCCCTCTATAACGCAACCTCAAGTGCAGTGGAAACATTGCCTTATGGAGAGGGTGACCTCTCCTAAGGGGTAAATAAACAGGAAATCTATATGTACCACATGGAGAAGTGGCCTTTGTACATGGGGGGAGTGTCATAAGGGGGGGACCACTGTAAATGTGGATAGACTGATGAGGGTCTAAATGAGGGACTTCTTAACATTGGTTTGTGGTACATGTTTACTCACTCAACAACATGGCGGAATTGTTCTCGTGCAATCATGTCACCACAGAACTTGACGTTTATCTGTTCTGAGATTTTTTAATTTTGTGGTTACCAGAGTTAAGTGAATCACAAACCTTAATTTACATACTGATGACTGTGTGCTAGGTAAACATGGTAAATACATGTGGGTTAACCTTATCTCAGACTGCCGAGTTTGATTTTATTTGGGCATTTTCACTTGATTATTTAATTCTCATTGTCAGTGTAAAGCTATTTGGTCAGGTCAGTCACACAAAATTAAAATCTGACATTGACCCACCCCGTGAAAATTTAGGCAACATTAGCAAATTATAGATTTTACCCTCTTCCCCCTCCTAAAATTTTAAGCAACAGTATCAAATGATACATTTTGTCTTAGTTTTGAAGCAAAAACTTTGGTCAGCAGAAATAAAATTATTTTTTATTGTTGGTGCAGGAGTAAAATTTACCTTCAATTGGGACATGGAAAACTGATGATTTAATGATGATGCCCTTGTGACCATTTTTTCTTCACATTTTAAGAAGGAATGGCCTTGCAGTTATTTTTGGTGCTAAATATGCAAATGAACTTGGGAAACAGTATTCATGCATTTCCAAGCCCCGCTTTCAGTACTGAACGTGTATATTGATGAATTAGCATTGAGAAGCCAGATTATTTGTGCCTTGGTGAATATTTGGCATCAGAGAAAACAAGGAAATTTGGACAAAATGGGGTGGCCATGTTGTCATAGTCATACGTTTATGACTTGGTACAAGCCGTTTCGATTTCTAGTTTGTGACTGGACAAACACTTTAATTTTGAACCATTTTTTTGTTCAGTATCATAGACTTTAGTCTATATCTGAAGTCCACTGTGGAAAGCTTCTGTATGTGTCAGGTCCAGTTGTCTCTGGGCAGTCAAATACGATCAGTGAATTTGTATCAAGTAACAAGGGGCATGGGAAATTTCAGATATTAGCTGCTTTCAGCTAAATTCATTGTGTAGTTCCTCGATATTAGGGCAGCCATTTTGAATATATATTTTTTCTTGATTTGGAGGTATTTCAGACAGATTTGGGGAATTTCCAGATATTTTCCTAACTGGCCACTCACGTGCCCGACTTGTCTGTAAAAGTTTAACAGAGCAGGGCCATGTCGTGTACTTATACTCTAAGAGAGTGAGATTTATTGATGTAGAAAATGCTTTATGTGGATCAAAGAAAATGTACTGATTTTACTTTGATAAGTGGGTATTTCCTCTCAGTAGGGAGATTATACTCTTTACAACAAAAGCTTTGATGTGTGCTCGTATCAATTTTTGCTGGACATGACTACGTGACTGAGGTAGTCCTGTAGTTCTTCCAGCAACCACCAGATGTCAGTATTAACAGTACCTTTTAAAAAATTCCTTCCCATTAGTGTCCCAAATGGGACAGCAAAGGGTTTCTCGTGTCATCATCAGCATTACATAAGTCAAATAAATATAAAGACTTGTTTGTCATTCAACTTGTACATTTGCTTGGAGAACACATTAGCAAGTTCAAACTTTGAATTGTATCAAATTTATGATATACAATATACACAAAGTGGCTTCAGCTTTGCAGTACATCAAGTCAAATGTAGATAAATGCATGTTGCCCAGAAGAAGCAGATGGAAAATACAATGGACAGATCTTCACTTTTTGAACACAAGACACTGGTAGAAGTGCCCAGTGTCAATAAACAGTTTGACAAGGGGCTATGATATTAATGAAAAATGAGGTTCAGAACATGCGTTACACAAAGCTTTTTACCAAAATTGTAAAGACGTTAAGATGACGGTATGTATGACTGATATATTGAGGATCTGGGTCAGCAGTGTATATTGCCTGTTAATGTATGCTCCCCCCTGAACTGGGAAAGGGATGTGGCAAAAGTTGACAATCTGCTGAGGCAAGTGCCCAGTTTATGTGTACACCAAACTCGACAGCAAGTGCAAACAAGGTCCATGCACCACTCAGATGTTGATAGTTCTTCTCAGTTAACCCTTTCCCCCTCAAACCGGCCAAAACCGGCTGGTGGTCAAATGTCGTCTGCTTCAGCGTTTTCAACTAATTTCAACAGTGATGAAAAACAATTTTGACTGAGAATTGGAGATGAGCCCCATGAGGATCACATGCCCCAGGTCAACAGCTTTCCTTGGCATGGGTTGGGCACTAAGTGCCCAACCCATGCCAAGGAAAGCTGTTGACTCAGTTTTGATTTAAGGGGGAAAGGGTTAAGCCTTACTCTCATGAATTTAAAAACCGTGTCAACAGCTTTCCATGGGGGTAGGCGGGTGCTGAGTATCTAATCCACACCGAGGAAAGCTGTTGCCTACAGTTGTTGACTTTGGGCTGGGATTTTGATAAGTCTTATCTGTAATTGTCATTGAAATTGTTTTTCGTTAGTGGTTGAAATTAAAAAAAAAAAAAAAAAAATTAAAGCTTACAGTACTTGACCACCAGCCAGTTGTGGCTGGGTTAAGGGGGTCGGGGATGGATTATTAGTTATGATATGTCTCCTTTGAAATTCAATACAGAACTCCTGGAATGGCTATCTTTGCAATCTCCTGTTTATATCAGCTGTGCCTGGTTTAGGCAATTTACAACATCTGAACTGTAATATGCTCATCATTTTTCATTCTAAAAATACAGAGGTTCAGTCACTTTTCAAAGATAGTAGTACTGTAGATTTGGTTGCATTGCACAGATAGCCAGCTCAATGATTGTCTCATGGTATTTTCAGTCCTAAAGTAGCAGTGGAGAGATCATTGTATGCCCTCTATCTAGCACAGGCCTTGTTCCAATGAACATAATCACAGTGTTCAAATATAAATGACTCGTCTTCTGTCATTATACACATTAGATGTATTCAGGATGTAAAAGCATTTCTTTTTTTTAAGTAAGTGGCTCATGTGGGTGCTAATTATATGTTGATGATATTAAAACATGCTGTCCAAAAAGATGGCCATTTATAGAGCTGGGTTGCTCTTTTTGGGGCAATGTAGATGTGAGGCTGAATAGAATTCCCATACTTTGTGTAATTAACGAGTTCTGCTTTGTTTCATTTTGAGTTCAAGGAGTTAAATGGTGCACAGATTCAGCTTGCGAGGTCAGCCCTTTTGAAATATGACACATGCATATTAATTTCCTAAAATTTCTAATCCCGTTGCTAGGCAACAGCGGTCAGCAACTGCCATGATGCGGGTATACTGAATGATACACCGACAGTGGTATTGACATTTCTGGAAAAAAAAAAAATTCTGTATTTGAAAAATCATGCTGCAAGCTCAGTGGACATGTAGAGTCTTTGGGTATCACTTTTCTGGAAAAAACAAATTTACAAGTCTACATGTTTGCAAGAGAAATGTATTTTGTCCCGTTTGATACAGTACTAATGCCTGCACATATAAGGCACATCGTTGTCAAGCAAAAGGGGCTAGACCAGTCCCGCAGCCAATATGAATGTGTTGTATTGTACTTACATGTACAAAACCTCCACTTTGAAGATTCTTTAAGTTATTAAGGTCTGCTACAACAGGGTTAAACTTGCTTGTGCAAGAACAGTTACATAAGGATAATTTGCTGTATTGTAAGTGAATATGTATATAGCAGAAAAGGTTAAAAAAGAAGCACCTTCCCAGTTTTTTTTTATAACAGTGCTATGTCATTAAGAGAATTAAAGCCTCCTGACAGAGTCACTGAGTTCCATCTAGTAGTTTCAAATTAAGCTTGGGTGTTGATTTTCTGTTCTGTGAGGGGGGTCAGCAGAGTAAAGATCTCCGATTTCATCACATTTTGGTTTCTTTTCGTACCAGCAAGTCAGCTGATTGTATTGTATTAGATAGTTGGGCTTTGACGGCCTGAACAAATCGCCCCTCCCGCTCCCCGTACCCTTGATAAAGCGTGGTGATCCAAATACTTCTTTCTCGGAGCATTACATCTTTCAAACATGTGATATTTTGATACAATAACAGCTAGCGTGCATTGCATAATTTATTGAGACACCAGATTTTGTGATACATGTGTGTTATCTGTTTGCGTAAATAGGGAAGATTTGTTTCGTGAAGTCCTAGTATGGATGGTCATCATTTCTGACATCAGTTGTTTCATAGATGTCTACACAGAATGCTGAAATCTCACCGATGTTGATGGTTTGCTGTTCAAAGGAACTTATATCTGTGTAGACTTAAACATGCTTTCCTCCAGCTCTGATGAAAATGTTTTGGCTAAAATAAGATAAATGTAGCACAACTGTTGGAGGCAGAGAATAAAAGTGAAGGCATGTGTACTCTTTTTCTGTTTTTAATGTTGTGCATCATGGTCGGGCATTAAGGCTGAGAAATGGTCACCAGTTGGTGCTGCCATCTAATGTTCAAAATTGTAATTAAATGTGTAATGAACACTTTCTGGTCTGTGGTTTTTGTGCACAAGTTTGCAATGTCTCGTATACTAGTTTGAAAAATACTTGACCCTTATAAGGCAAAATGAAATTAATATCTAGGTTGTATGAGAGCTTGAGAGAGATAAGTAAAACATTAATACTGACTCTCCAGACATGAAAACTTGTTTGTTTTCAGCATCTCTGAAGAATAAATTTTGCCATCATATTCCATGGACCGAAATTCATTCATGAAAGAGTCATATTTTGTGTCTGTTTATCCATTGTGTTGTTCAAGCTTCATTTCGTGTTGCTGAGTTCAAGAAGTGTTTCCTGTTTTTTTATCTGTAGAATCTTTTGTTCAGTTGTTATGTTGTCATTTTTATTCAGAGACACTGCGTGGCCATTTGAGACTGTTATTATGGCAAGCAAAATAGTTCTGCAAGTTCTAGATTTTCAGTACATTTCAGTTACAGTGATGTACGCTAAAACATTCTTCTCACTAACCATCCTATAAACTGCTCTAATAAGAATAAAATATAGCGAAGGACTAAATATGAATTTGTGTCATTCATGTGTACTGTACTGGGTATGTTGCCTGTTCTACTGCTGTCAAGGAAAGACATGACAAAATATGAAAATTTCTTGCTTCACAGAACCGTGAATGGTGGTAGCTGAGCTATAATAACATGTTAACCTGCCATTCACCATCAGCCCCTGGATGTAATATCAGTTGATAGTGTGTGTTAAGACAGATGGAGCCACCAGTAGGTTCACCAAGTAATCAAGTGCAGGTGGAGCCACCTGGGCGATTAGCAAACTTAGCTCCTCTGATTGATTAGTTGTTGCCAACAGGAAGTGGTGGGAGATGCAATAAGGTCCCATGTGCTAGTGGCTCCATCTGTTGGTGGTACCATAAAAAATCAAAGGAATTCTGTGGTCTAAATCACCAGTTATACCCATTCTCTGTCAACCCTGTATGTCTTTCTCCACATATCGCCAATTATTTTGAAATATCTGCACCAATTTAAATGTTTGCGATTGCCTGTCTTTAGATTATCACTTGCAAAGTTTGCCATTTGAGTTTAGACGTGGCTTCACTTTACAAGATTCCTTCTTGTTCGCATGTAAAATCTGTAATAACTGCATCCATTTTTTGTCTCCCTCCACCCAAGGTGGCATAGGGGGACATAGAAATAGTGGGGATGGGGCAGTTAAGTGTGCTGCCGTAACATCCATTGGGCGTAATATCTAATGAACTTTATAAGATGGGATGATGAAATTTTTACAAATGATATTTCCTATACAGGACATTTGCAGTGTAGCTTCATGTTGACCTTGACCTGTTTTCATCCTATGATGGGCATGGGAAGTGTTCATTCATGTTAACCTTGACCTCTTTTCAAGGTCACAGAGCTGCTGAACTGGACTTTGAAGCGACTACAATCTGTTTTTCATCATACATGCATTGTATCAAAGGCATGTGCAGCATCGCTTTTGCGTTGACCAGAGCTGTTTTGTGCAGCATGTCGTTCCTTGACCTTTTTTCAGGGTCACAGGTACCAGACAGTCACACAGCTGCTCGATATGACTTTAAAGCATTTACAATCTGTACTGCATCATATATATTATAGGCATGTGCATCATCAATCCTGCATTAATCAAATTTTTTTTGTGCCTTTTTTTTTTTCACTGAACTTAAAACCGAACATGCAGCCTTGAAGTTTTAACAAACTATGGCCTGGCGGAGGGAAATAGATCCTCTGGATCAAAGTACTATTTTCTCCCAAGTATTTGCTGCTGTTGAAGATTTGCCCTGAGTCTTCCTCAGGTCAGCAGTTACTTGACAGTATGACAGTTTGTTTTGTCTGTATATCTGCTTTTGTGCCTTTATTTTCGTATTGTCCTGGTTGTGCAAACTTATTGCTTTGGTCACGAGTGATTATAATTACAGGCATGGGAGCTCCAGTTAGATCAAAGAATAAGAAGAGTTACCTTTAGTATGATCAGTTTCAAAGGGTTTTATGATTGCAAAGATTCCAGTTTAGAGTGCCTTTATTTTTAGTACTTACATGTACATGTACCCGACAACATTTTGTAGTTTGATAATACATCTTTGTGTAGTTTGTGCTACTTACAGGATTTCATTTTCAGTTAAATATTTTTAAGATTTTCTCCTGTAGGCTGAATTTTAAGTTTATTGTTAGTTGGTTTTTGCTGTATTTAATTTGTGTACAATTGGGGGGGGGGGGGGTAGGAGATACCAAATTGGACAAATGTGTAAATAAACAAAGATGTTCGTAATATACCATCAGAACAAACCGACGAACTGACCAACCATACTGGTATCAACATTGTATGTATACTGTCTTGTTCTGCTCAATATTTGAGCCGTTCAGCATTTTCAAGCTTCATGTATAAATGTCGCCAACCTTCTCCACTTGAGCAGCAGCTGGCAAGCAAAGTGACCACCAGGTGGCATTACTATTCAGCGGAGTAAAGTGTGGCCACCAGAGGGCACTGAATACTGCCGATTGTATGTCTACCCTTCAGAATGCTGTTATAAAAGTAACATGTACATCATGGGTTGATCACAGTCATTGGTCAACCAAGAAGTGTGTATAAACTTTAAAAAAAAACTGTAGATTTCTTGTATTGTAACTGTCAGCTCACTGTTCTGTAGCTTTTTTAACATTATTTCTCATACTGTGTATGTCCAAACTATTTATGCATAGCTGCAATAAAGCTGCTAGAGTAGTTCACTCCATTGGTGGCTTCCTTTTTTGTGTCGCTTTGTCCACAGAACATACTTCAACTAGAACCCTTGTTTTGTGGGATTAAATACGTGACCTCAGACCTGCAAACTTGCAAGATTAAGTCTTATAATGTACAGGTATCAGCTCAATTGTATACCTGCAAGTTTTAATGGAAATTTTATTCTTACCAGTAATGTAAGCTTTCAAGCATTTAATATAGGTTTAGTGCCATAAAATGATCAAATTCTACTGAAATGCTTCTACATAATACAGTGTTGGGAGACCTATAGAAATTCACAATGGAGTTTCTTGCAACAATTTCCATTTTGATTTATTCATAGAGCAAATTGAATTGCCAAATATTTATGTATTTTTCAAACTCTTGGTTAGAAAATACAAAATAACATCAACATGTTGATTTTCCATGCATCTCAAGTGCTCAACTTGCAATTCCACTTTCCCAGGACAAGTCAAATTCAAACCAGGGCAAGTTAACATTTCAAGGAACGTGAACCTAGTACCCTTGTTATGATTCAAAGCAGTAACAAGTAGTTCGATTTTTGTTGCAGTTGCAACTGAAAAAGTGGACGTATTGGCGGTTTGATTATGGATGCTTCGGTGTCTACAAACTCTTTCATAATGTAATTTTATGGCATAATTCTATGCTGCTTGGACCCCAGCTGGCTCTTATTTATGGAATTCCAACTGATCCCAGACTGTTGTTTCTTAAATGTGGTGTATGCAATTATTTCCAAATTATAACATATATATGCACTGGGACTTCCATTTTGTTTGGAAAGAGACAGGTCACAATATATATACATGTATATGTATATACATATATTCCAATGTAACTTTAAAGTAATGTAACGAAGATTCCATTCAGGACAAGAGCACCAAACTAACAGTATTAAAGGAAGAAGCTTAATTCTATTCTGCCCCCTCCCAGCCACCTTAAATCTTGCCAGAATTGAGCTTTTTTACATAAAATCCTGGCATTCTAAAACTGTTGAGAATAAAGACCCCCCCCCCCCCCCCCATGACCACCACAGGAAAAACTTGTATAAAGTAATTCTTAACTTTTTTTCCAGAGAAATGGGATTGTATAGTTAATATAATGCATATTGCCCCATTTTTGGGTCCTGATATTGAAGCATAACAACAAGTGCACGTTTCATTCTCTAGGAATATTTATTCACATAAAATAAATGTAAACATTAACAGTGAATGAAAAACTTTTTTTTGTGAAAAAATTTTACTGCACAAACAAGTTTACTGCAAGGCAAGTCCATTAAATCCATACGTACAGCTAATTTGTGACGGCTGACAAAATTGATGTGGCTTTTCCTATAGGCCCTACTTGCGCCCAACAATGAGCCCGGTTTCCAATGAATATGTCAATTTTCTTTTTTAAATCCTGCAGAATTTGAAAAACTTGCATTGCCAATTGCACTTTCTCCCAAATGGAAGAACAGGGTCCTGTCCTATTGCACCAAGGAGAAGGCCCGAGTGAACAATCTCATCTTGCTAACAATACAAAATGACTTCGCTGGGTCTTTCCCTCATAGAAAAAAAAACTTTTGCCAAACCGTTGATGTTGGGCTCCACAGGAGCATCACATTAAGTAACATCTTGTACAAAATACTTTCAACATCAATGCCACAACAAGCTGCCTCCAAAGCAGACCCAAGCTCTTTGCCGTGTCTATTCTGTTGGGGTGTCTGCATGTCTAACTAAGTTCAAGCATTGGAAAAGAAACTCAGTTTCTAATTGGCCGAGTGTGGTTACCATGGTAACATGCTGCAGCACATAAGGATCCACAGGATGCTACTGGCCAAGGTGATAATGATCATCTACCTGATTGATGTCGCAGTCAAGGGGCAGGGTCACAGTATATTTATATTTCCCTTACCATAAGTAAAATACTGTCAAGGAAGGGCAGACCAAGTGTATTAGAGATAACATGCATATTGGTCTGCTCTGGTTGGAATAAAACCCTTCTTCCCTGCAAGTACACATCATAAGCGCAGATTCTGAACATTCTTCAACGACAGAAAACATACGGTCCACAAACCAAACAACATATGTTTACATGATGATTAAATTACTTTAAACGCATGAGTTTGTGAATCCTTGACAGTTATCCTTGAACCATTTTGTTGTGGAGATTTCAATGTTCTTTTGTAAACCTGAAATGGTCACATACAGCTGCGCACACTGTAAGAAAGATGACCCCCGGCATGAGACTCAGTGAACCACTCCAGTGTCAAGGTATCCTGTTCACCTATGCTTCAGTTCAGATATACATCAACATTCGATGGGAAGAAATAGGGAGTTTTTTCCCTTTCTACGGGGAAGATTTTATTTTTAACAAGGAACTAGTACGAAACAAATAGATTTTTATGGGGGAGATTGACCAAAATTATTTAAATTTGCATCAAAAAGTCTAAACAGAAACGTAATAAAGTGGGACATTCCATGCCCAATGGGGGGGGGGGGGGGAACTTGACAGGTATGCATTAATTTACCACAATACTGTGTATCCAGGGAAATCTCTCTATTAAGACAACCCGTGGGACAGATGAACCGGTCTCAATAGGAGAGAGTTCTTAATATTTGAAGCACAGTACGACATAAAGGCAAAATTGGTATTGTGGAAAGGGGGTTGTACGAGGGGAGTGGTCTTAATCGGCAGATTCTACTGTTGGCTGTACTGGCTGTACTGTCAAAATTACAACTTGGAAAAATACATGAAACCATGGATGACTTCACACTGCCCAATACTCATGTCATGTCCGACTGTATTTTGCTTGTTTTATGCGACATGCCCATGTGAATGTGGGCTTGGGTTTCTGAATACAGTATGTTATGTTGCATCTGGTTGTTCGGTTACTGTTATCTCTGTTGCAATTGATATCAGAGTAAATCTGTTATGAAACTTGCGTTATTTTTATCAGAAGTTAATTTTTTATGACGCCCACGGAGAACAGGAATACTATGTTGTGAACATATGCAAATTAGCGCCGCAGAACAGAAGTTGTCATCAAATGAAATGCAATGTTCTTGCATATTTTGTCTAAACACTGGTGTCGGCCATATTGGCCAAATATCAATCCCATAATGCAACACAGCGGACAACACAAAGACCTCATAAGCAAGTTATCAACATTTAACTGACCACTAAAATTTTAACGTTTAAAATTTTTTTATTGGTTGTATGGGGTCTTGCGTGTTTACTGCTACAATTGTTCTGTTATTTTAGATACAGTCCACACAGATTTATTTGTCAAAAATTCCACAACCAGTCTGCGAGGCTCCTACACTCGTGACTGCTTTAAAAATGGCAGCCTCCGTGCCACACCTGTTGACAATATATGTGACACTTTGAACTAACATAACTTTCATTCTGCTGATCTGATCGGAATACTTTTTGCATCAAAATACTTCCATTCTCAACAAGTTTCATAGGAGATAATATTTTGAGCTGAGTTTGTTTTAACTTTGAATAAATGGAACTGTAAATTGAAAGTACTGTGGATTATCGTGTAACATATGATAAAACTCATACACATACAAAAATGGATTCACTCGGAGCACAATTCCAGAAAATAATCACATGTCTAGGAGATAGTATGAACTAAATACCTACCCTAACTGAGTCTACATTTGAGCACAATTAAGGAAATGTCATGTGAGTCAGAGAGTATATAACCCAAATTCTTGTTCTAAATACATAGATCTACATTTTAGCACAAATTTCAAAAATGTCACTTGTGTTTATGCACAAAAATGCTAATTTTAACTCTATGTAAGTATACATGTACATTAGTAACAGTTTCTTTGTGAACAGTAAAACTGATGGTAACTACCCGTATGAACAGAGGACTGCCCCTGCAGTACATCCAAAAGTGACCCATCAATGAAACAGGAACAGACAGCACTTGAGTGATTACAGACAGTGTGTCCACAAAGTCTGGGACCACTGGCATTAAAATAGAGATCTTGTACAATAGCGACATTTACATCTTTTTTAAGTGCACTGTTGACATTCAAACACGTAAAAATGGTGCACACTATTTTCTGTGGACAAACATGGAGGCAACTGTCATGTTAATTAACCACACCTTATTGTAAAAACTCCACCTTCGCACATACATTATAATCCATATAGTCTGAGTGGGAAAAAATTGCAGCCTGTAAAGAACTTGAGCATTGGACTTTAGTACATGTAAATACAGTAAAACCTGTGTTAAGTGGGCGCCCTTTGGACCTGGCAAAAGTGCCCAGTTGTGACAGGTGCCCACATAGTGCAGGTCCATTAACATGGGAAGTATAGCGAACAGGGCCAGGCAACAGTGCCCACTCGGACAGGTTTTACTGTATTTGGAAAAGTCTGTTGTATGTTTGGCACCTCCACAATTTCTTGGGTTGTAATTTTTTAAATAGGCCATACAAAAGAAAAGAATGTATATACCAGTCCCTTTCTCACATTTAGCTCTACTTGATGACCATAATGTTATTTTAGCCATTTGCCTTGTTCTCCATGACTGCCACTTGTCCTACTTGGACATCACTTTGACGTTGTCCCCTCTTTTTGTCATAAAGTGTCCAATTCAACGCTTAATTTTCCAGCAACTGGTGGGGGGATCCCCCAGTACAGTTTCTTTTGAGCCGCTTGTGTCCTAAATTTACTAAAACCAACTGTAAGTAAAATGTCACCTGCTTCAATGGTTCTTATCCATTGTAACCCTTAAAAAGCTAATTTAAGACAACAGCTTTCCTCAAGGCACTTTGCGTGCAATGCGTCCCGAGGAATGCTGTTGACTAAAACTACCTTTTGCTTTAGGCTAGGCTTGCTGGTATTTGAATGAAAGGTATCTTCATGATGAATTTTAATCTTTTAACCATTATACTTTTAGCTGTAACGAGAAAGAGACTATAGCTGTGATTATTACTTTAAGGATTAACGTCAACACTTTCCTGTAATACTTGTCTAACATGACAAGAAATTTCAATGGCCATCTGCATGATCCATATTATTAAATATTGTCCTTTCTCAAAATATTTTCAATAGAAAAATTCCTGGAAGATCTACCAGGAAAAGATGAGGACCACTTTCCTCAGTGCCCCCAGGGTGCTTGAACCCTCAGTGTGCTGAGGAAAACTGTTCTTTCAGACCACTAGTAAGACTCGACTCTGGCAGTGCCAACTGCAACGAAAGTCAAACCACTCGGGAGGAACTGCTAAGAAATATAATAATACCGGTGCAAGATTCGTGTTCCTTGTAAAAAGACCTTTCATTCATGTACCAGCATGCCTGGAATTATAAAGAGTGTGACAGCCCAGGTCAACAGCTTTCCCCAGGGCACTTTAGGTGCCATGCGCCCGGGGCGTCGTGAGAAAAACTTTAACTCAGACCAAAATGTGGCACTGAAAGAGTGAGGGGTTAACAAAAAACAATTTACATGAGAACTGCAGATGGGTTCTGTCCCAGATCAACAGCTTTCAGTGGGATTAATCTCTGCCCAACTAATAAGAATCATCACACTAGGGAGTACAAAAGTACCTCCAATTAAAGATCAGTATGAAATATTTTCGTAAGTTTGTGATCTGAGATTGATTTCATGACGCCCACGGTGATGATCTCATTCTATTTTGAATGTGAATTATTCGAAACATTTTCAAGTTCATCGATTGAGTTGTACGTAAAATTTTTGGATTTAAAAAAAAAACATCCAGTACATATTTTTCATACTGCATGTTTAAAACAAATAACCATGATAGCTGGCATTTCAAATTGTTGAAATGCCCATCACGCTCGCAGTCAGAATGTTCGGTCAGCTGAGGGATGAATTTGGTATCCATAGAAATTAACATTTAGTATAGGCCAATACAGTGTAAGTAACATGGTTTGAATTAAGATTACATCACTGCCATGTTGTAAATTCTAGGCACTCGGAATACTTGGCCTTTTTCAACCCTTTCCCCCTTAAACCGGCCAAAACTGGCTGGTGGTCAAATGTCGTCTGCTTCAGCGTTTTCAACTGATTTCAACAGCAAGGAAAAACAATTTGACTGAGAATTGAAGATGAGACCTGTCAATATAGCATGACCCAGGTCAACAGCTTTCCTTGGCATGGGTTGGGCACTTAGTGCCCAGGAAAGCTGTTGACTCAGTCTGAATTCAAGGGGGGAGGGTTAACCCATGTTATAGCTTCTGACAATCAGAATAGACATACTTGACCATGATGGTAAATTCTGGCCACTCAGATTAGGCTTAATTCCTGTGAGTACATGTGCCAGTTGGCTGAATGAACTAAAAAAAATCTGTGTTGTAGTTTATACAGAAGGAAGATACATGTGGAGGGCAGATTGAATTTACGAAAATACAGTTCCATGACATGTTTACAAAATGATGACACATATCATAAAGATCTGCCGGGAATTCAACATGTTCTGGAATAAAGCATATGACTCAAGTTGTGAACGAAAATTTGAAGTACGTTGTTCCGTTCACTATCACAGCTGAGATTTAGTTGACAGACTTTTCGCAGAAAGTCGACAGTGATGTGACATTACATTAATGATAGATAGACAAAGACGTTAACGTTAAATATAATTAATAATATGCATAGATATATGTATAAATTCCAATTGAAATGTTCAAGGTCATGCATTCACCCAAAAAGCTATTAAAAGGACAATTTATATTTTCATATACATATACAAGTGCATGAAAAGCCAAGCCTGAGGCTTACATGTACCGCTGACATTTTCTTAAAAATTCGGAGTTGAACATACAAGAATATAATGTAAATACATGTATATTTATCTTCAGATGTTTCAATTTTTGTGTTTATCTATTTATTTATTTATTTACTTTCATTCCAGGCATTCAACTTCAGTTTTAATTTCCCCATTTTCAGACATATTTCCTATCTAACCTATTATGAAATATTATCTCATTGCATTTTTATCTTCACACTCTTGTGCCATCAGCAAACTAAGTGAAAATAAAAATACATGTACAGTCTAATTAGGTGAATTTATGGTACAATATCAGCTCAAGTGAACTTTATATTGTTCAAGACATTGTTGCATGTTATGATTATACAGTTCTTTTCCTGAGCAATCAGAGAAAAAAAATATTGCCAATACATCAATATTACCAGAAGAAATAAAATTGCAAGTTCAGAAAGATAGTCAAAAGTGCAAACAATCACCACAATTAGAAACAGTACACAGTATCCAAAGTCAGTTTAGTCTGTTCATGCGGCCAGCCAAAGGCTCAGTGAAGGAGGGATGGTTCAGCCATATGGTCAGCCTGACGTGCCAATGACACTACTTTGTTGATAGCATATCGATTCCAAAATGTTAAACATCACATGAAACTTATTGGCCTCTTTCTGAAACTTGTGCAGTTCTATGTCTTTTGTACTATCATGCCACCAAAAACACAGGAAGTCAAATTCATCAGTAAACTGTTTGTCTTGCGCATGCCCATAGACAAATTCAAATATTTTCTCTTCATAAAAACACTATATCCCTTTCCAAATTTCCCCCTAGAAAGTGTTCATAATATTCATAGCTCAAACATATTATATACTTAGACACACATACACATATATTTAATATAATATACATATATATATTTATATGATATATGTTACATCCATTTATAGAATTATTATTTGTTATAATCAGTTTGTTCTTCACGGGAAAAAGCTCTAAATAAAATTAATTAATACAATGACAATAAACAATTCTTGAAAATTTGTCAAGCAAGCTAATATAATTGTGGGAACAAGGTCATCTAGAAATAAAGGTTCACTTCCTCAAATACGTCTTTGAAAAATAGAACAGGCAACTAAGGTAAAATATTTTATTTTCACACTATTTTTATTACAATTAGTGGGTTTATTTACGAAAAAATTCATAAAGTATTGCATTTGTGGATAATTGTTATCCTTTGAGTACAAAATTGTACCTTCTTTGCTATACAGATCCAAAGTTAGCGCTAATTACAGTATAAAAAATAATAATTACAGAATATGCTGAATATATCAGCTCTGCCGTATTACATCTATATTTATACCAACCTCAAAATTCAATAAAATTATTAGGGTACATGCAATATATCAGGATTAGGAAGGGCCACAGGAAACAAAGAATTCTTCTCTTAGGCCCTGAATACTTTTAACGGGGAAACAAAGAATTCTTCTCTTAGGCCGTGGATACTTTTAACATATACCCACTCCTGGAAGATCTTACAGCCTTGATCTGTGCAGCAGCTGTGATACAACTTCCAACACAGGGAAGCAACCACTTACTGTGGACGATTAATACAAGCTGGGGTGTTAACCCTGTGGGATTTGACATATATAATCTCCATGTAACTTTTGCCCATTTTAAATGCCAACAAGGGCCCGGCAAAGCGGAGATCTGAGTTGGTTTAATTTCTTGACACACAGCCTACAGTTCCCATGATGCATGTTCGAGACACCTAGCTACCCATGCCATTTGAGGTCAGGTGGGTCAGCAAAGCTCATTACTTTACAGTGAACCTAAAAGTTTCCCTCTGCATATGAGGACGATTTTTGGAATTATCATCTTCGAATCTACCTTAAGTGCATATTATTATCTTTCAAATACACACGGGTGTGATAAAATGAAAGTTCAATGCTTATTTGGCAACATATAGAGAGGTTAAATTTATGTCTGCTAGTTCCGCATGTTAATCTATTGAGAAAAAGTGAGGGTCAAGGAAAGTGACCCCAAGATATGGGCGGTCAACCATGAACAGGTTGGGCAGCACCACCTTTAGGCGAATTTTGAACTAACACATATATAGAGAAATTATCTCTGCATCTATCTCAACCCAGAAAAATACTGGGGATTAGTGAACAGCTGTCCTTGGGACACTCTTGGCGTCCAAAGTGCTGACCAAAGCATGCTACTGACCCAGTCCAAAGAGGATTAGTAAAAGCTCTTTTCGCATGGAATTGAAGAGAAAAGTTGCCTTTAATTCCAATTAAAAATCAAAAGGATCCACTAGTATGTTATACAGAATGAGTTGAAATTCACACTCGATCACTTTCACTCCACTTTTTTCAAAGAAAAACAATCAAGGGTCATGTTGCTGCATCTTGTGAATACATCAATACATTGGGCGTATGAGATTCCAATTCTGTTTATAATATATGTGCACAATATCTTGTACATAACATGTTGGGGTTTTTTTGCATCAACCACATATATGCATTACACCATTAAACTGACTTCCGCAGGGATCACTGTTATGCACATATAGATGTAGGCCTACCACACCTGTCAACATAATCTGACAAGGCACAGGAAGATTATCTCTCCAGGAAGATTTTACATGTAATTAAGAATGACGAAGTTATTGATTTCCATGAGGGCAATTGCCCATTTTTTGAAGCACTGAAGTAAAAAAAATTAAGGTCAAATACAGTGGTACCTGCTCTAAAGACCACCTCCAATTTAAGACCGCATGTCTTTTTAAGACCACTCTTTCAAGACCCTCTGCGGTATTTACATGTTAAATATACCTTCAATTTAAGATCACCTGCAGTATGAGACCACTTTTTGGGGGCTGTAGGGGTGGTCTTAAATAGCAGGTACCACTTTAGTGGGAAGTTCCCACAAAATGGGGTAGATATGACAGGTGTGGTGTACACTGTACGGATATGCCACAAAAAAAACTACAATTTCATGTGCAACATCATGTTAATCCACCATTGTACAAAAACAAACTGATGCATGCCAAGTATTCAAAGAAATGTCAAAGTGTCCGTCTTTGATCTTTTTTATTACCATTTTTTTTTCAGTGTTAATAGGTATCTCAGAAGAATTGAGAAGACCTTCATAGACCCTTCACAGGATATTAACCCATTAAGTATTAATCAGTCTTTGACATCCCTTCACAAATAGTTACCATTCGCTTGACTGCATCAAATCTCTTAGTTTTTGCGTTTCAGTCTCTCATAGTACATGAACTCAATTAGGAAGAGCGAGCCCAGAATAATGGCTTTGTTGACCGCTGGTTCATCAAGAGAAACTGAAATCATACAGGACAGGAAATGAAAAGGAGTGTCAGAGCAACATCCAATCAGAACCGTGGTGTCTTGAGTATATGCCATGCATGAGGGTTGCTCATTGGTCTAATTATTCTTCTGCTCGTAGTACATGTAATCCACCAGGAAGAGACATCCCAGCATGATAGCCTTGTTTATGGCTGGTTCTTCGTGCGCAACTGGAAATATACGAGGCAAAATTATTGACTTTTAACACCGTTTGTTGCTGCTTTGTTGGCATGGACAAAGTAAACAAATCTGTATAATATGCAAATATTTAATGTGAAAAAAAAAAAGAAAAGAATTAGCCGCACTGCAATTTGAATTTGATTGTAGTGATACAAGCAGTGAAAACTCATTCTGCAGCCTGAAGGAGGTGAGGGTAGCGGAGGAAAAGCACTGCAGGGGCACATTTGCTGGTGCTGCCGTCTTGCAGCAACATCTGTAAGCTGTGAAACCATGCACTCCATGGTTGCCTGTACATAATTAACATATTATCCCTCATTGTACCCATAATTAACATATTATCCCTCATTGTACCCATAATTAACATGTTATCCCTCATTGTACCCTTACTTAACATATTATCCCTCATTGTACCCTTACTTAACATATTATCCCTCATTGTACCCATGATTAACATATTATCCCTCATTGTACCCATGATTAACATATTATCCCTCATTGTACCCATGATTAACATATTATCCCTCATTGTACCCATAATTAACATATTATCCCTCATTGTACCCATAATTTACATTATCCCTCATTGTACCCATAATTAACATATTATCCCTCATTGTACCCATAATTAACATATTATCCCTCATTGTACCCATAATTAACATATTATCCCTCATTGTATCCATAATTAACATATTATCCCTCATTGTAACCATAATTAACATATTATCCCTCATTGTACCCATAATTAACATATTATCCCTCATTGTACCCATAATTAACATATCATCCCTCATTGTACTCATAATTAATATATTATCCCTCATTGTACCCATAATTAACATATCCCTCATTGTAGCCATAATTAATATATTATCCCTCATTGTACCCATAATCAACATATTATCCCTCATTGTACCCATAATAAACATATTATCCCTCATTGTACCCATAATTAACATATTATCCCTCATTGTACCCATAATTAACATATTATCCCTCATTGTAACATATTATCCCTCATTGTACCCATAATTAACATATTATCCCTCATTGTACCCCTAATTAACATATTATCCCTCATTGTAGCCCTGCTGCCTTAGATCATGCCTTCCACTCTTGTGAGTCAGGAAATGCTACAATGTAAATACTCTGACTTTTTCATCATAAATCATGAAAATACATTATCATTTACAATAAATATAGGGCTGACAATGAGGCTTACTCTCTGAAAATATCCAAAATGTTCTGGGCTCTTTGATGAAAAAAATACTGTAAATGTAAACAATGACACATATCATCTTGGATAAAACAAATCGTGTGTGTCAGCATATGCAAGGTTGTTCCCTCAACATGGAACCTGTGAGACACTGAAAATGAAAGTAAAACCAGAGTCCACTGTCATTATTCCACGACATTATCATGATTAATTGGCCATTAAAGCTAATACAAAATGATAGATGATTCAGGGATCAGTCTTTTTTACTATTTTTTTTATTTTCTTATTATTTTTCATAATAAGTGCTTATAGTAGATGGGGTTTGTGGGTCTGTATATGTATTCTTGACTACAAACTGATGGACAGTTAGGTACAAATTTGACTATTCAATGGTATGATTTCTAGCCATAACTTCATTTTTTAAACCAGTAATAATCACTAATAAAACATGTAGCTTTAACAAGAGGCTCATGGTCATGGTGCTCTGCTGACTCAAGGTCATGCATATTATGTAATATTCTGCTTTTAGTTATGGTGCATATATCCTATAAATTTGATATCACTAGCTGCACTCTTTGCTGGAATAAGAATTGTATATAAGTTTCATTACAGTTTGACTCATAATTTCCATACAACTATAGGTGGCCCCACCAGTATCATCCTTGATCGAGAATTCGACCTCCCCCCACCATCCAGCCACATTTCATTAAGATCCATCACATATTAAAGACATCAGAACATTTTAAAGATGTTCTCATTTTGACCCCTCTATAACATATTGTAGGTAGCACCACCAATATCATACTTGCCTTAGTTTGGGTCGTGAGCATGATAACTCTAAAATTTTAATGGTAGCCCCATATAACTTTCAGGACATTTCATATGTATAAAAATATAGGCTGAATTCAATAATGAGATCATGACCTACATTATTACATAAGATATAGGTCAAAATAAAAAAAATTGTGGACACTCTAGTGTGTTCAAATTTTGATGGATCTTCATAAAACTTGGTGGGAATATTACTCAGCCAAAAATCTTGAATGCGTGTGATACTAGTGGCACCACCTATGGTATAACAGGAAATATGAGCCAAAAGGTAATGAAGCACATTAAATTCAATATCTTGAAAAATGATTGAGCTAGCATTATGAAATTGACTTCAACTATGAAGAAACACTTGATCACACAGATCCAAACACAAACTTTTTAAAACAATAATGAATGCTACAAATGTAGTATCACAATGAACTCTTACGATCTGATGTATTTCACAGCAGTACTTCTCTAATAAATTTTTTTGTTTCAAAATATTTTCTTATTGCTACATTCATTTCACTTTCATCTGATTCATGACAGCAGAACACTAGGCCCATGCGCCTCTTGTTTTTTCTGCTTTTAGTTCTGAAAGTCGTTTGTGTCTACATTGAAAATTCTAGGAGTTGTTGCATTTACAACTCCTTTAATTTCATGTATATGTATTGTCTGGTGACCTTGACCTTCACATGACCTAGTTTTAGCCATTATACATGTACCCTACAAATTTAAAGACTAGCTGCACTCCATGCTGAAATAATGAATTTATATAAGTTTTAACACATTCTGACTTATAATTTTTGTGCAACTATAGGTGGCGCCACTAGTATCACCTTTGATCAAGATTTTCACCTCCTCCATAATCCCACCACATTTCATGATGATCTACCACAAATTAAAGTTGCTAGAAAGTTCACAAGATTTTCACATTTTGACCCATATATAATATAATACTGTAGGCGGCCCCACCAATATCGAACTTGACCTAGAAATTTATACACCCTATAAGTCCTAAAAGTTATACTGGGTTAACTTGAAAACTGTGGACAGTATCGCGTTAACCAGCAAAAGTTTACAGATGGATGGATGGACAGACATGGGCAGTCGCATAAGCTCTGCGACCTTCAGTCAGCAGAGCTAAAAAAGCTTTACATTAGATGGTCATGGTAATATTTGGGAACACAGAGATCTTTACTCAGAGAGCCAAGCATGACAGTAAAGTGTCCACAATCAGTGTCATGAGCCATCAATATTCAATCTACGATATTTGGGTGAGTTTGTTTCATATGCACATTGTCAAGATTGCATGGAGCTGGCAGCAGGTTTACTTCAGCTTGTAGGTGAGAACTTTGAACCTTACATGACCAGAGTGTCGCTGTAATTTAGACTGCCACTGGCACTGTGACAGTGGTTATACCCACGCCACCTTTACTGTACACTGAGCACATGTACAAATGTATACGTCACTGCCTCAAAGCTTTTGCAATAGAACACAAAAGTTCAAAGTTCATAAAAACAAGTTCAAGTACACCTACTACTACATACTTCCTTGCAATCTTTACAATATGCCTGGCCCTGTGGTACATGTACAAGCTAAAACAAAGTGAAGTGCACATGGGAACCTATGGGAACCTAGGGGAACTATACTCTCAATACGACTCCTCTTCTTCAGAAGTACATTTGAGGAGACATCAAGAGTAATATAGAATGTACCATCTTTTATATGTAAATATTTCCATTTGTTATCACTGTGACAGCAATGCTTTTAACATTACTCACACTTATATCAGGCATTTGTACACATGTGTAAGGAGTACTGCGGCGTCCATGAGGCTGTGGTATAACTGTATGTTCTGTGCATGTATACCTGAATTGCCAAATTCTCATCATTTCTGATGCTCATATGACCATCTATAAGAAGAGTTGCCAGATGTTTGAAGCGACGTCTCTCAGACACTTCAAGGACAGCTGTGGAGCCAGGAACTGGTAACAGGGAAGGCATCAAGTTGGACAACAGCATACAGGACACTTTTAAGAGCATAATGGTGTTCTGTGTGGCGCAGCTGTCACTGATGGACAAGGCAGCCTTGACCTCGCTGTCTACTTCTGAGTCGTCAAGCAATGTATCAAGAACACTGGGCCCACAATCATTGAGCCTTACTCCCTTAACCCTTTCCTCCTTGAATTAGGACTGAGTCAACAGCTTTCATGGGCATGGGTTCGGCATTTTGATTTATAAATGACACTTAGCACCCAACCATGCCACACAAAGCTGTTAACAGTGTGTGTATTGGACTCATTATCATCTTCACAGAACGAATCTCATTGATGCCATGGGTGTCCCTTGGTGAGACTCTGTCACATACATGTCCTTTAATTCTTTGGGCGTATCATTATGATTTTTATCCTTCCATGCTTGGACCAGATCATGTCCTTAAGGAGTGGGGTAGGGGGTGGGGGTGGGGGAAACACAGTGGTAAAGCTATTAACCAAAGGTTTTTTCTCTTGATGGTACATGATAACTGACCAAGACATATGCTGGTATTTGAATAAAAGGTAAAAAGAATTTGAATCTGGAATCAGTATTTAAGCAGTTAAACTTGTCTTTGTTTAAAAAAGGAAAGTAATTGACAAAAATCCAAATAGATTCTGGCAAAATTTTGCAAAAATTCTGGCCCTGATTTCAAGAGATAACACCCAGCAATGTTTATGAGGCTAGTTTCCAGTGGAACGGTCTACATGGGGAACTTTGTCCTCTTTTACTAACTTATCACCTTCTGTGTCTGGTTTCTCTGTCATTTTGAACTCAATATAAGTTCTGTAATAACTGGATGCTGACCTATTGATCTGTTATGACCACCTAGCGACAGTTTCAGGTCCATTGTTAGCCAGTGCAATTGGATTACACCTGTGCACCACATGGTGGTAAGTAAAATAAATGGATCCCACAAGCCACGTATTAAAGGGCAAACTACTGGCTGTAAAAATGCATTCTCATCCAAGATTTTAGCAGCTTGAACTCTACAAATGTCGCTTGATTGCAGTATAACTTGCGGCTGTGTTCACACTGAATTTTGAGAATTTCTTCTGCATTTATCCAAAAATAAATATAACAGTTGAAACATCCCTTGGCCAGGATGAAAATAGAACATTAACCTGCGCTGACCTTGAAAATAAGTCAAGGTTGCCAAATGTTGAACTCAGCCAAACTTTCAATGAGATGTTTCTACAGTGCAAGTTTCATGATACATGTGGCGGCCAACTTTGCTCAGAAGTTTTTGCGTCTACATATGTGATGGATGAGTGGCCAGCAGAATGCCCAGTCTCATCAATGTATGCGAAGATATGACAATGAAAATGCACTGTCGGCTGAAAGGCTGTGCAGGGGTAAAAACTGACTTGTATGATCTCAAATTACCTTTTCTCAAGTTCATCAACATTTCCACAAAACTATGTGTTTCCTGCATGTTTGAAAAATCCAGTCACTGTGTTTATTTTCCAGTTGTGCTTTAAATCCTTTGTAAATAGGACTTAAATCCTTTACGTCAATCATATACATATTAAATCTAGAGGATTTTCATTTACACATGCATCATTGTTTCATCCAAATATCACAATTAGAATAATCACTATCAGCTTCTGGATAGATCAATGCTGTCATGTTTCCAGCCAATATTCAGTCAATGTTGACGATCAGATAAGTTTACTTGCTTCACTGTCATCAGACACCGACTTGCACGGTTCATGTAACGTTTAAAAGTTGTATAACTGTCTCCATAAAATGATAACAAAGAGTCAACTGGTCATATTTCATAACCATTCCAGAAACTCATTCAAGCTATTACAGCCCATGATGTATGCTCAATCACAGCCTCGTGTCATTATACAACATTCTGTCTCCCACTGTAAAGTGATAATGCTTGGGTGTATGTGTTCGTGTTATCTTATGTACAACTTTCGTGTCAGCTGACTTATGCATCGGCAGATACATATAATCCATTTATAATTAAGATGATGCGATCCTATGGAGACGTCATGACTAATAAAGAACTTGCAGATTTACAGGTCTGGTAATTAACTCATTCCATACCAGATTTTTCTATTTTTACTTGGAGCTACATGAACTTCACTTTTTTTCCCCTCACTAATAACAAGAAATGCTGCATTCATACAAGTTATCATGCTAATTCTGGATTAAGATTCCTCATGAACTGACCTATTTCATACACATATAAGCAAGTTGGCTTTATTTCCAGAAAGACTGATGAATGAAGAATGTGTTGTCCAGGTCAACAACTTTCTTCTGCATGCATTGGGCACTTTGCAGATTACCCACAAAGTTTGCTGAAGGAAACTGCTGACTCGATCCACAATTTAGCAGTAAAAGGGTCAAGACAAAGTTATAAAATAACGTTCAGAGAACGGATTACCCTCCAGGCCTACAATCTGTTTTTCCTCAATTCTGCAATTTTTTTTGAGACTTTGCAACATGGCAAAAGAGCACTTTACATACAATTTCCATTTTGTTGTCTGGGAAATGAAAGAGCAATTTTGGATGTGTTCTTGGGGCTTGGGGGTAAGTTCTGGTGACAGACACCACTGAATTTACTTATTACAGTGTGCAAGATCACCAGGGTTGACGACACTCAGGCAACCTTTATATAAATACATCAAGAGTTTCATAAAAAGTTTAAAATAATCAGAGGAAGCTGGTTTTTAATAGGAACCTGGTCCATCATAAGTTTCTTTTGGGAAAAAAAATGATAGCGCTACAGTGAATACTTTTTTAGATATTATGGTAACGTCGTCCCCTTGTGCGCCACTCAGACAGCCTTCAAATTAATACTTCAAAAGTTTCATAAAAAGTTTGAAAATAATATGAGGAAGCTAGTTTTCCATAGGAACCTGGTCCAATATAAGGTGCATCTATGACAAAAATTTTGTACAGCTACGGTGAGTATTTTTTGAGATATTGCGGTAACGTTGCAAGATGGACTGACGGATGGACAACACGGGACGACAGGTAACCCTCCGGCACTTTATGTGCCAAGGGTAATAATATCAGACTTTGCTTGCAAGGATTCTGCTGCAAGCTAAAGCAGTACCATGATAGTTTCAGTCCTGAATAAGAGACCCTGTTTCAGTCACAAATACGAGGCACTGACTCTTCACCCAGGGTATCAAGGCAACCTCAGGGTAGCAGTAGAGATGCTCCCTTTGTTGTGCTGCCTACCGTACGCATATATACTATATACTCAGATACCACTGGCTACTGCAGGATGCCAGCTGTGTGCATGTGTTAAACAATCAGGTAAGACTGGTTACTTTCAGCAGACATGAGCCTGACCAAGGAAAAAAATTCCCTGAAAGTATCATATAAAGTACTCATCCTCAGTGAAAAACAACATTTCAGTGGGGGGAAAATGTAACTTTCTTTAGAAGTTTAACCAGAAATCCAGGAATTTCTGTAAGTCTATGACACAAAATTCTCTGAAATCCTGGAATTCCCTGAACAGGCTCGTCCCTGTTTCAGCAACATGCTGGCTGGAGGCCTTGTTCTTGTCACAGACAAAAAGTAGTTTTCTTTTGGGTGAGGGCTATTGAAATGTCCTGGCATATCTATCAAATCATTTCCGTGAATATTTATTGATAATAAATTGTGATGTAAGTTGGTGCTCAAGCATGTGGAACACATGGTGCAGATTTTTATATGTACAATGTAATCGTGTAATTAACTAATTTTTTAAACTTTGGACTGTACGGCATTTTTACCGGCACTCTTTTTAATTTGTATACATATGCAGGGTTTTCCCCAGTTTAAAATTGCAGAAAGGTAGTGAACCTGATGGCCCCCAGAATTTCCTGTTCAAGGACAAATTCTGATCAAACGTTATACAAATACATGTATTACTAAGATATCCTACTTTTTTATGAGAAAACAGAAAGGTCCCTCACTTGTTCTGCACATATGGCACCCAATGCTTGTTGATATTCTTTGTATCAACAACAAACCATGCTATACATGTAGTCTATACATACATACATACATACATATATACATACATACATACATACATACATACATACATACATACATACATACATACATACATACATGTACATATACATATTGACAACCAAACAACAGTGACTGAGCACCATAATATAAAAGTTTGTAAATGCTGTGACATTGCAGCTTGTACCCCTACCAGTAAGGCTCGGGAAAAGCCACCTTTCCCACAGCAGAATGTCATTCATGCTTTATAAACGTTTTCCTCAGCAGACATTCTGCAACTACGAAAATAACAACCAAACATACACTATGGGGCCATCCATTGTTGTAAAATCAACAGCCTAGATGAATCACTGGATTAATAGTTAATAAGTCAAAATGCCTTTCAGTTAATCAATAGGTGTATATCACCATGACAGTGATGAGAAAAATGAGTATGATGCTGAACGGTCGAGGTAGTATTTCCATGAGGCTGAATGAAGAAAATTCCTACATATCTTTCAATCAGATGTTCAATCAACCTAGAGCTACCTGAGCACTTGATGAATTGTGCTTGTAAATTATCTTCGGTGTTCCTGACTGACAGATTCCTTCATGCATTGGGAGTTTGAGAACAAGACATCCTACTTAATGAAGTTAGATGAGTGCTGGCAGGTGGAAAATGGGACTGGATGCTAGCTGTTTTGTAAGAGCTCACTTTGTGCCTGTCACCTGGCAACACCTAGCTCTATTTGGTCAAAACATGCCAGTTATTATGGACTATAATAAAGGCCTCAGACAGTGCTTTTTGCATTGGCTCTAGAATATAGCACGCTGGTTACAATCCAGCTGTCCTTCTCACCCGAGACCCTGCCATGAAATACCCCCTTAATGAGTGACCACAGTACAGATTTGGAAGTTTTATAATCGTGACTCTGTCATGAGGGTCGGCTGTTCTCGGTGTGGGTTTGATGCAATGCACCCAAACCATGCAAAAGAAAATGTATAATAGGCAAATGTCTTTCAGACTCCTCAGCTACCAATGTCTTGACTCCTGATGACCTTGAAAATGGGTCAAGGTCAATGAATGTCAAACTCATCCAGGCTTTCCATCAGATGCTTCCACAACAAAAGCTTCATGGTGTTACCTCAATTTGTTCAACAGTTATTGTATCTGCAAAGGTAACAGATGTACATGTACGTACTGACAGACAGACAAACAGTACCTGTCAGCCATCAGCCAATCAGGATGAGGGGTAAAATCCTTGTTGAATCAGTCTTATTCTGACCAGAGAATCGTTAGTCGCCTGCGACCTGGTCGCTTGCACGCCACACAAGGGTCCTGCGTTACGTCAAAGCTTGTAAGATATTCTGTAGAAAATTATTGTGCATCCAAGCAACATGCAACCTCCCCCCCCCCCCACACACACACCTACCTATTTATTATCTTGAACATCTGCTTTTCAAAATCCAAACTGTGAGAAAATATATCTTCAGATCACAACCCATACATAACAAACAGTTTTACCCATTTGCTGCATGCATAAAGAACTTTTGATTCTCCTGACAGCCCAGTTTATAGTAATTGACCTATCAAAAATATGTTTTATACACTTCTCAGCCATGTCATTTACAACTGTGGTATCTAAGTAGGTAGCCACAATTTTATGACAGTACAAAGGACTATGTGACACATTCTCACATTGTACACATACGAGAGATCCCAGGTTCAATACCCTACTGAACAACATTGTCACTGACGAAGAATGCAACGAACAGTCAATGACCTCCATTAACCCTTAAAGTGCTCATCATGGCTATAGTGGTTTTCTCATTGCCGTTAAACATATAATGGTTAAAAGATTCAAATTCCTCATGATGGTACCTTTCATTCAAATACCAGCAAGCCTAGTCAAAAGCAAAAAGTAGTCTTAGTCGGCAGCTTTCCTCCATCTTAAATCGGCACTTTAAGGGTTAAGTGCAGGCTGTGCTGAAGGTCACATTTCCACAAAATGACTTTTGGGAGGGTCCGCGTCTTGACGGCAAGTCAGCCTATCAAGGAGAGTGACTATTATAATGCTGTTGTCATTTTGGTCTCCCATTAATGGCTGGTCCATCTTTGGCTGGCCTAACAAAAGAGCAAGTGTGAACTGCTGCATAAGGTCATTCTTCCTGCATCTTTTCTGACAAGTGTTTAAATTGAAACACAAATGATTTGTTCACCTGGCTATGTGCTAATACAACAATCAACACTCTGTGATATATCTGTCAAAAGAATGGTTTTCAATTGCCACAAAAATCAAATAACTATGACAGCTCTATATAAGGAGCCTGCACTGCATTGTCTCAGTAGTGGCATAGGACGCCCCCTTTATTTCTTTAACTCATTCCATACTATGGTGACAGGCCTTGGTCAGTGGTTCTGGCACTATCTAGCAAGTCACGCTACAGCTGCTCCTGTGGCAGCTGGAGCATGACTTGCCAGGCAGTGCCAGAACCACTGGCTTAAGACCGTAGGCATGTTGGTACTTGAACGAAAGCTTTTTTCATGAAGAATTTAAACATGCAATTGTTGTCTTAAATCTAGGTAAACCTACGGAAAAATCAGGGACTGCTATGGAATGAGTTTAGTGCTATCACATCAAAAGATGCACTCATCAGAATTATCGTCATGATTCCAGATTCATTTCCCTTGTAAACAGACCATTCACCTAAGTGTCCTTTAAGCATGTCTTTGAGTTCAAAGTCCATGTCAACAGCTTTCCTCAATGGTTTCTGTGCCAAACGTTTATCAAGCAAAGCCATTGACTCAGTTTCCAATTTATCAAAGAAAGGGTTAATTTGAGGCATTTTGCATTTTTTTTTTTTTACATTTTAAGACAGTAATAACAGCTTTCCTTGACATGGGTTCAGCACTAACTGTTTAACCTGCACCACGGGAAAATTATTGACCTGAACCATGTTATGATCATAGGCAGGTCTCATATGCAATTATGGTTAACACTGGTTTTGTCACCGTTGATACTAGTCAAATACATTGAGGCACATTACACTTAACCACCAGGTGGATCTGGCTGGCTTGAGGGTAAATGGTTAATGTCTCAAGCTACTTTAACTGTCGCCTCTGTGTTTCCCGTTACTGTTTGAGAATCTGGCTGGCACCTCAGTATGGGGGATCCTGTCACAGTTCAAACAGCATAACCATTTGTTATTTTCACAGTTCAATATTTATTGAAACATCAGATTATGTTCGCCAAGGTCTTTTATGCTTCAAACAAATATTTAGTTGAATATACATGTACTACATTTTCAAAAAAAAAATTAAAAAAAATAGATAGATAGACAGACAGACAGACAGACACAGACAGACAGACAGACAGACAGACAGACAGACAGACAGACAGACAGATAGATAGATAGATAGATAGATAGATAGATAGATAGATAGATAGATAGATAGATAGATAGATAGACAGATAGATAGAAATTACCAATCATGATCACGACATCAACCCTTGCCCCTCTTCCACCATCTATCAGCATACAATCGTGCATTTCTTCTGGAAACTTGTATCAATATACAATTTTCTACTCTGTTGTACTGTTTCAGTTTTTCTGCACTTTTGCCTCATGATCAGCAATGCAGATCTTGGATCTTAAGTTTATGTACCAAGACCCACTCTTTAAGTTTATCACCAAATAACTGGGAGATGAAACTGTGATGGAAGACTTTGTAGTACATGGCACCAGTGGACAATACGTAGCATTGCTATGCAATCTACACACTTTCAAGGAACAATTCTGCATGCATAACTGTGAATACAAAATATGTTAATGTTGGACCTTTCCTGGGAACATTAAATACATTGCTTTTGTTACTATAGTGTATTTCTAATCAATGCCGAGTTAAGGTCCTCTTTTTTTTTTTTGTCTCACTGCGTAGAAGCATCAACAGACAGAATTCCTAAGTGAAATTAGATGAATCCATGGTAGTTTCCCATTATTCACATTTAGTGAGTACCAATATATTGACATTTATTTTAGGTTCAAGGAAAATCGTCACAATAAACAACCATGTATGACGAAGCCAATTTATGACATGAGAGGCAAAATTTTGGAAATGTTAAGAATATTGTGATACTTCAATGCTCTTATTTTCTTTCAACAGCTGTCAGTCGCAGCTCAATCTTGATCAAGCTGGATGAACATTGATCTCTCAAGCGATTGCCAAGTTACGTCCACAAATTCTTTCAGTGCCAACCGCAACTAAAGTCGAATCACGTAAAACCAACTGCAATAAAATATGATAAGGGTGCTTGATTCAAGTTTCTTGTAAAAAGACCTTTCATTCAAGCAGCAGGATGCCTGTAATTAGTCCAGGTCAACAGATTCAGATTCAAATTGAGATCTTATTTATTTGATGAAAGCATGGCACAATACAAAACTGCTGGCAATAACAATAGCTTTCCTTAATTTATACTACCCTTTTGGTGCAATGCGCCCAAGGCACGCCAAGGAAAGCTTTTGACTCAGTCCAAAAAATGGCACTGAAAGAGTTAAGTGCCAAGTCACTATATACATGTGTACAGCATGCAACATTTATAGCCATCGCAAGAGTTCAATGAAATGCAGGCATACACTGCTGTGAGTCGAAACTCGGCAAACAAGTAGGTCCACTGGCTGCATCTTGTGGGTGAAACATCTTTGAAGTGTCCCTATTGACAAAAAGCTTTCACCATGGTCAAGATCCAGACACGAGAGACGTGTTCAAACATCTGAGCATGCTGAAGTATATAATGAGAGGATCACTGGACAGAGTGCAGTCTGCATTACAGTTGCTACATTTAATCTTGAAATCCACTCATATTGAGGGGTTGTTTTTTTTTGGGGGGGGGGGGTTGTGGGTGACCTTGGGAAGTGGGTCAAGGTCACCAATCTTAACACTCATTGGAGACCTTAACCAGGACTATAACCATGTGCAATATTAAAGCCCTAAGTAAAAAACTTTTCAAGTTTAATCGCGCAAAAACTGCAAATTCACTAAAATGGCTCTGTGACCTTGGTAATTGGAGCAAGGTCACCCATCTTTGAACTTGTCCAGGACCTTATATAGGACTGTTACCACCTGCAATTTGAAAGGCCTATATCAAAAACTTTTCAAGTTACAGTGTCAAATGCCAAATTCACTAAAATTGCTGTGTGACCTTGGGAATTGGGTCAAGGTCACCCATCTCTGAACTCGTCCGAGACCTTATTCAGGACCAGCATGTGCAACACGAAAGCCCCAAGTCAAAAAACTTTTCGAGTTATCGCATGAAAACTGTCCATCCCAACAAAACACACACACACACACACAAAGTAATCACCATATATGCAAACAAACAAAACACTTTTTTGAGGAATTTTGCAGTTTGGCCTGAAAGATATATGAAGAAAGTTGAAAGAGATATTTTAATGAAAGACAGGTGCCAGATTGTCTTTGATAATTCTGTAAATAAAAGCACAACTATCATAAGCATCACAAAAAAGTAACAGTAACAAGTAAATTTGAAAATCAAACATTTTAAATGCAAACACTGTTAAAATTTGTATGGAATATAGCCAAAAGATCATTTGTGGGTCAAACTTCATGGAATATGTCAATTGTCAGACTGTTAAATTGTGAATTTCTTGCACATATTACAGACATGTACTCAGAAAAATATAATGAAAGAACAATAAATAAATAAATAAAACTGAAAAATAATAAATAAATTAATAGAAACAAAGAGAATAGACAGGTCTAAAATCACAAATTGATAAATTGTCATTTATAGTCTATGCTTCAAAAATATGGGACAAGTAAATTCAGATTCAGTGTGGAGAAATTACTTTCTTTGGGGATTAGTAAATTTTCTCTCCAACGTGTCCTGACACAAGTGGCCAAAATCCTTAATGTCAAGCCCTGCAAGAACACCATCCATAAAAATCCTGCAAATATATGAGGAATCTGTAAATTTTTGTGTAAACGTGCAGGAGAGGTTGAAGCACAGTGTGGCAGTAAAGACAGCTATATATATAAGGAAAGTGAGTCAGGGAGATGAAAAGATGGTTACAACAATGATGGACAACCTATTCCAGGAAACTGGTGATATTGGATAGGGGAGGGGGTAAGTTTCCATCCATGGTTTTATTGGATAGTTGGAAAGGTTTTTTTCATTGTACACGACCCCTAAGTCACCCGCCGTACGCAGTATGATGTCATGACCACCACGAGAAAAAAAAAAAGAAAAAAAAAAATCCAGAAATGCAGTACATCCCTCCATGACCCTGAGAGAATAGGTCAAGGTCATCCATATTATCCAATATCAAACTTCCACATTATATATATATTTTACATTATTTGTGGTACATTTGGCATCATGAGCAATATATTCTTTCTCAAAATACTGAAGTTAATGTGTTTTTAATACGTTTGGGTCCATATCAGTTCCCAAATATTGTAGGTGGTGTCAACAAAGTTCAACACGTTTTCATCTTTTTGTCCAATCAACAATCCTAGCAACTTTTGTCATCATTCATGAAAAACTCTTTGACAAAAGGAAAACCCAAACTTTTCACAAGTTGGACCATTTTTACATAATACTACAGGTGGTGCCACCAATATCAAACTTGACCTACGTGTAGATTTAAATGCCCTTCTTTCTTTTCTTTTCTTTTCTTTTTTTTTTTATGTTGTCCTGATGGAATTAACTTGAAAGTATGGACTATATAGCATTCACAAAAAAGTTTATGGACAGGCTGCTGGATGGACAGATAGATCAATGAATGGATGAACGGACATGGCAGATTGTATTAGCTCTGCATGCCCAAGTCAGGAGCCCTCAAAATACAAATTTTCATGAAAGACTAATGAAGGGTGCAGCACTGAGCTATATCCCAACGTGAGTCAATAAAGTAAGTTTAAACCATGACAAGATATACTAATTTCATTGACAGGGACAAGAAGTGTCTGATGCTTTTAGGTAAATGTACAAGTGTTCACAGGTCAACAGATGAGGGTCTAATGCGAGGCGATGGAGCCAATGTCCCTGGAGTATTCAATTAGCACTTTCCATAATTCTTCATTCCTAAGTCGTGATAATTCATCTTGAACTAGCTGGCAGCTGTTATCAGTGGTTATACATGTATGCATCTTGTTTTTCTGTGGGAGATACTTTAGCCCAATAAATCATGCAAATATGTTACCTTGGAGAGGAGACCATCTTAAGGCTGACTGCCGTGAGAATTATCTTACTCAAATGAAGCTTATTTCGCTGAAAACTGATTGGTATCATTTGTCTTGTGCTAAATGTGAAGATGGTTCAATAGTGGAGCTGCATAGCCATGTTTTGATGCACTTAACCATCAATTTCCAGGTTACAAAATGATGACCCTAGCTTCAGAGTTGGTGATGGTTTCCTCTGCTGCCTTCCTTTTAAGTGTCCACTAATGCTGTAGCCTTCAGTCCAATCCTGCACAGAGGTAATCATGGACACAGTGTCATATGAACCTGCTACATTCTCAAAGGACCATAAAAAGACTTTCATATTATGCAACAACTTCTCATGTTTCTCAAACATGCCGTTTAACCCATTCCTGATCCGAGTATGACTGAATCAATAGCTTTCCTTGGCACGAATTGGGCACATTGCGCCCAACCCATGCCAAAGAAAGCTATTGACCTGGGGTGTGCGTACCATCATGAATGGCCTCACTCACAAATCTCAGCAAAAATCCTTCTAGTAACAAGAAATTGAAGTAAAAACAATAAGGCAGTCAACAATTTATATCTGGGACCTTTTGGGACGATGTGAGCAAGAAACGGTTAAACACCATGAACTTATCCAGTAAATATACTGCTATACTAACAGTTGGTCCTATCAGCATTAAGCTTGAGACTAAGTTCATCAGCTTCCTTTGGCATTGCTTTCGGCACATTGCTGTTGACCTGGGCTCTTCTTTAAATATACAGTGGTCCACCTGTCATAAGGCCCCCCTGAACACTCGGGGGCCACCCCCTCTACAAAGGCCACTTTTCCATGCAGAATTTAGTATGCCATTTTCATTGTATTTTATTCCTCCAGAGAGGCCACCCCTCTTATAAGGCCACTTTCCTGGTGCATTTCGGGTGGCCTTACAAGAGGGGGACCACTTTATGTACAGTGGTACCTGCTATTTAAGACCACCCCTTCTGCTGGCCAAAAATGGTCACATATAACAGGTGATCTTAAATCAGTTGCGCCATCAGAAATGTGCATTGTCACAAAAGCCAGATTTTCCCTCACAGTGGCAGTGTTAAATTGCAGGGACTCTATAATTTATTTATGTTAAAGTAACAACAAACAGGGGACAAATAAACACATAAAATACATATTATATTACACCCACCCTGTAAGGTCATGCTCTACAAGTGTCAGACAGCCGCAGCTGTAATCTCAACATGACAGCTCTTAATTAACTCATTCCATACCAGCCCCTGATCTTTCTGTATATTTACCTACATTTAAGATGATAAGTGCATATCTAAATTCTTCATGAAAAGAGCTTTCATTCAAGTACCAACATGCCTGTAGTCTTAAGTCAGTGGTTCTGACACTGCCTGGCAAGTCGGGCAGCTGCAGCATGACTTGCCAGGCAGTGCCAGAACCACTGACCCAAGACCTGTGACCATAGTATGGAATGAGTTAATAATGTTTGCAAATTAATTAAAGAGAGGAGTATTATTAGCCATCACAATGCTAATATACACATATACAATGACAGGTCCATCTGCCATTAATTTCCTGCACAGTAAAAACCATTCAGTGAAAGCGTATCAGTGTATGGAAATGTCGACTGCGAACAGTTTTATGCTTCAACTTTGAATTTAATGGCAAACACTATGTATATACCTACAGATCAGGGGCACAACCACTGGCACAGGAGTACTAGCAGCCTGATATACAAAAGATTCTGTACGGGTGACTCGGCATGAAACTTGCTCTAAAATTGTCATTACAGACCCCACGGTCTGGTAGCAATTTTACGACGATTGATTTTGCACTGGCACACAGGGACAGGACAAACTCAGAGATTTTGTCTGCCATCAGCGTGCATAATATCAGATTGCCTACAAAGTCCAGTGATAGACACATCAGTGGCCGTATTCATACAACCAAACTACGTTCAAAATTCAAATAAGTTAAAAAATTGGACTGTAACTAGGGTAACACTTGAGTGACTTTCCGCTGTATTTTCTTTAACATTTATGTCTATTTTGAATAAACTCACAATGAAAGTCTTGAACACTTTTATACTAAACTAATAAACATCTTCGTTCGAAGAATGTGGATGATCAACAGTATTTTCTATGCACAAAATGCAAAATGGGTACTAAAGTAGGTACAGTCCAATTGTTTAACTTAGTATGAATTCTGAAATTAGTTTCTTTTATGAATACAGCCACAGGTCCTAGACACCTTGGTCACAGAAGACAGCAACAGGGAACTATGTATACAGTAGTCACACTTTGCAGAGATCTCTATTGAGACCGCCTGTCCTTTCAGGCCACATTTACCACATCCATAAGGCTAGGTCTTCCATGTTATTTTACCTCCATTGAGAGACCACCAGCTTTATGTGACCATATTTAAACCTGCCCTTTGGCTGGTCTCTCAAAGGTGGGACTACAGTGTGCACTACCTATTGCATAACAAACTAATCAACATGCACACACATGTATCTCTACTTTTGTTTTTTTCACACCACCCACAAAATTAACAATCAGCTGGACCAAATGGCAAATTGTTACAAATTAAAAGAATCTGCCCTCAAAATGATAATATATCAAGTTGAACATGGAAAAGATTATTGGCTACTATGAAGCCATCTAGCCAGCAACTTGCTGACAGCTTAGGACTGGTCAGGGTGAGTGGCCATATGTGAGAGGGCACCATTCTTACAACCACAGTCACTCAACACCAGCACAAAAACCAGACCAGAAAAATCATCTGCTTGTATCCTATATCACTGCATCAACCAGCAGTAATGCCACCTATCTTGCAAACTGTCAATGAGCCACCATCCATGTCACGCCTGGTTGGGCAAAACCCCTGCCTCACCACAGACTATACAGATGCACGAACTGGCCTGAAATGGACACCTCCGGGGAGGTGACAGGCTAAGGAACAGGCTAAGGAACCGGGCAGACATAGAGCACATATCATAGGCAGGATCATGTGGAACACAATAATCTAATCTTGATCTGCTGACAGGCAGGCAGGCCAGAAGCAGTAAGTGGGACCATACTGTCGGCTTACAAACAGACTTGGGCAGCTTTTTTACTACATGAACAAAGGGGACAGAACGCAGTGTCTCGGCAGACATTTTGTCAAGACAGCCACCAGAGACTGCAACTGGAGATCTACCTAAATTGTAGACTACATTGCCGCCTACACTCCTGTGCTCAAAGACAAAAGCAGTCTTGAAAGAGAATTATCAAATCCATCTATTGTGCATTATGGAACCTTTTGGCCTCAACTCATGGGAAAATAATTAACTGCACTTCCTTTATGCTAAAATAATCAAAGCTATAAAGCTGTACTTATATGCCACATAACCACTTTTCGGTTTGGCAATATGCTACAAACTTTAAATACTATGCAGGAAATACCCACCAACCAGAAACTTTAGTGTTTATTCACTTCACCAAATGTGTCTCTTTATTTAGAGAATAAAACACGACGGGGCAGAATTATCAGGAATTTGATGGCCCCAGAATTCCACCCCACAGGTAAAAATGCCAACAAAATCACCTTATGGGCAGATCTACAGCAGAAACCATAGTACTCACTTTAAGCAGCATGGATATACGTGTATGTGACATAATCATTTCGCCATTCAAGGATCATAAGGGATTTGAGGAATGAGCAAACCAAACCAGCAAGCAAGGAATATGAAAACTAACACTATGATACTGTTATACATTGTATCTTTATGTCCTTTATTATAACCTTTAAGTACGGTTACATACAGTGTAGCAGCCTTTAAGAAATATATCAGCCACATGTCTATACCACGGATGAAAGTGACTTTGCTGAAAATAAACTGAAACCATACCCACTCCTTCATTTTTTTTACCAGATAAATGCTTCCTGGGCAAAAAGGACATTACTTTTTTCTTTGACTTTTGAGAAGAAAAAAACTGAATTCCTGAAAAAAACTGAAGACTTTCATCCCTGGTATACACATACTTCTAAATGGAAGCATTAACATTAGCCAAATTCCCCAAATCCTTTTGAGCCCAAAACTTTTGTCTGGGACTGATGATTATCGCATGTCATAATGCACGTGCAACATTTCAGTGATGCTGACTGTGGCATCTACAAGCATGGATTTATGCTGGTCAAATTGGATTTATCTTCATTTAAAAGCATTGATTTACAAACTTAAGGAAAAGTTAGACATGATCTTTACATTATAGGGCTTAGTTAACACACCGAGATGAGTGCAAATTTGATAGTTTCACATACAAAGAAAGAGGAGTTGGCGGGTTTGTATCGAAGTCACGACATTTTAGATTTCAAGTGAAAATTGGGTCATTTGGGGCAAGCGTGCATGCATGTGAATTTCATTGTTTACATCACAGGGCAGATTATCCAAATACAATGGCGCTGGCTGCAACAATGAAATGGGGCCATTATCGCCATTGCCATGTTAGAATGCAATATACTATCATTAATCTATTCTAAGAACTGGGTGGCCCTTCACTGCTAGAAGGTGGTGCAACCTTGTAATATACAGTATCCCTGCAGTCATAAATGTGTATGCATATATGCACGAGTTCTAACCTGTTGATGCCAATCTTACCTGGATACATTTAAAATAAGAGCAAATATGACTGAGCAAGACCGAATTGCAATGAAAAACGGAAAAACAAAACAACAAGTTAATGAGTATTGCAGAGCAATACATAGTCCCCCGCTCGTCGCCCACGAGGTTTAATGGACTACTATATAGGGGTGTGACCTAGACGAAAAAAAAAATTAAAAGTATGGCACATTCTTAGATTAAGCTTCACATTTGTGTAAAATTTCATTAATCCAAGTAAAAGGACAAAAAAGTTATGGCCCGGACAAGATTTTGAATGGATTTCACAGTGACCTAGATATTTGACCTAGTGACTTACTTTTGCCATGTGACACAACAACTTCCCAGGTAGTATTAAAATAATAAATTTGGTAGCTGTAGGTATTATAGTAAGGGAAATATGGCATGGACAAGGTTTTACATGGAGTTTACACTGTGACCTAGATATTTGACCTAGTGACCTAGTTTTGCGTCGTGACACACTTTTAGGTCACAATACATTATCAGTAAACTTTTATAACAAGAAGTCAAATTTTTTTAAGAATTACAGTAAGGACATGAAAATACTGTACATTTATGTATTACTATGACCCAAATATTTGACAGACGGACGGACACACGGACGGTGCCCATTACCATATCCCCTCTAAGGTCTACCCACCATAAAAAAATCAAAGGGCTGGCATCAATAATTTAGAAGATATGGCCCGGACAAAATTTGTATTGTATCTTGAGCTTGCTTAATGAACTTCGTTAATTAATTAATTAATGGAAGTAATTAGCCACAGAAAACAATGCGTATGCACACCTACTACCTAAGGTCTACACAACATGAAAAATTCAAAGGGCTAGCTTTAATAGTTTAGAAGATATGGCCCGGACAAAATTTGTCTTGCTTAATGAACTTTGTTAAATAATTAATTAATGCAAGTAATTAGCCTCACAAAACAATGCCTATGCACACCTACTACCTATGGTCTACCCACCATAAAAAAAATTGAAGAGGTAGCATTAATATAGGGAATATATGTGCCGGACAAAATTTGTTTCTGTACATTTACATATCGTGGTGACCCAAATATTTGACCTAGTGACCTAGTTTTGCTTTATGACACTTTCTTAGACTAAGCTTCACATTTGTGTAACATTTCATGACTCTAAGTAAAAGGACAAAAAAGTTACGGCCCGGACAAGATATTTCATACATATGTATTCTGTGACCCAGATATTTGACCTAGTGACCTACTTTGGCACACCATACACCTCTATCCTAGGAAGTACAAACACGTTAAATTTGGTAGCTGTGGGTGTTATGGTGTTGGAAATATGGCCCGGAGAAGCTTCGGACGGACGGACGGAAGGACGGACGGGCGGACGGAAGGACGGACGGACGGACAGAAGGAGGGAAGGACGGACGGACGGACCAGGTGCAAACCTATAGTCCCCCACCAAGTGGGCGGGGGACTAAAAAACCACATTTGAAATAACTTGAAATCCACAATATGTCATCACATGAGACTACATACATCAGCTGACTAAAAGTTATTTCATGTATACTGATTGATGTGTGAAGTTAGGTATTATTGCTCCTATTTTATGACATAATCTTTAGGTTATTGTACATATTACAGTGTATATTACCCTGTACTGTGCACACACAGTATGCATGCAGCCACTGTAGCTTATGTTGTTCCTGAGGGGTCACACTGACTGCCAAATGGGTCAGACTGCACCCCCTCCAGCAGCCTTCACTTTTGTCTTGGTTCCAAGCCTGCCAGGCAGCTATACACACAGCTAGTTTATATGCTTCCAGTGAAACAGGCCAAAATAGGTCTGACAGTGCTGAATCAACTTTTTGAATTTATAGGAGGACAATTATCCAAATAATGACAATGAAAAATTTAAAAAAAAGTGTCATAGAACACCGACTTTATGTGTGGAAGATGCGTCTGTCATAAGTTTGACAAATCTAGCTTAATAACCAACCCTAGCGGGGTCTACCGAGGATCAAAGCTCAACAAACCGTTGATTAATTACTGAAGGAAGGTAAATACAAGTACAGTGTAGATAATTGACATAAAATCTTAAAGGTGTTGTGACCTCCTTCCCCATCACAATAATACAATTATGACTGTTATATGCCCATGTGACATGTACATGCTGCAATGTATAGCTTTTTATCCCATTTTTGTAACATTTCGAGCCATCTGATTGGCTCATGCCTATAAAAGGCTGGCCATATCCATAATATAAGCTGTGTACAATTTGTATTATCCTTATGGATTTCATATCAGTGTGGAAATATGGCACCTTGCCACCTAGTGGCAGAGAATGCTATTACAAAGTAGGCAGCATAGATATATATATAGCAGATGATAGCTGCTAGCAAAATGGCAGAGGGAGAAAACACAGGCGACGAAGGTAAAACTTTTCATCAAAAGTGCAGTTTTGCTCACCTTTCCAAAGAGAAGAGAAATGGAAAAAAGTAAAACAATGAAAATGGGATAGTTCATTAGCCACTGGTTGACTGGGTAATACATCGAGCATATCCCAGTCAGGGAACTGGTAGCCCTCTGCATCCAACACCTTGGGCAATACCAGTTCCCTTGGTAGGAAATGCTGACTGTATAGCCCTGTCAACCAGTGGGTAGCTAATATTACACATGTGTAGGAATGGGCTGAAGGCAGGACCAACTAATTCCGATGTCCTGTTGTCCAGGACAAGAAGAATCCCAATCAGGACAAGTTAGGGTTTACAGATCTTTTGTTGGGGATCATCTTAAATATTGCTGTCACCAGCAGCATTTGAATGGACGGACAAGTGAGTCGCAAGTGACACGTGAAAAAAAACTTGCCCTAAGGACAGCAGCTTCAGAGACTAATTGACATGCTACATCTGACACAGGCACTGGGATTGTGCTAGAATCATATCCCAGATGGCCTAGTTGGTATGATCATTTCTGTGAGGCAGCCAAGATAAATTCCCTATGGAGATGAACTGATGTGGGGGAAGAAGGGATGAAACCTGGCTGTTAGCTCTCCAGCCTCAGCCCATGAACAGGAAATAAAAAGCTTACTGGACAACTTAGACTGAAAAACTTTGCTTGTTTTGTCAGCATTCTATAGCAATGCAGCATCAAAGTGCCACATAAGAGTAGATAAATGCCACAGGGATATTCGTAATGGAATTGTGAATCAGAGATTCAAATTACTAACATCACAAGGCCATTGGGATATGCCAGAGTCACCTATGTATGGATTGGCAGCCACTCCTCTATGTGTTAAAGCAGCTTTTATGCAGAAAATACCCATCCTGTCTACAATTAAGCGAAAACGTTTTGTGTGTAGTATCTCGGTGGTACCTTTTTTGATAGTTATGATAAATAATCAACAAAGAAAAACAATCACTCTGAAAATATCAACAGTAAGTTGTTTTGTATTGCCCCGAGCGTCCATCAGCACATGGGTTTAATCATCACCTACGCCACACATCAAAATGCCAACATAAATCTATCTGTTTAAACAAGAAGGCTGTGTGAACAGCCCATGCTCAGCTGACGTAGAGATTCATCACACTTGTGGCTATGTGAACTTGGGATAGGATCAAGGTCACCCATGTACTGAGTAACCCTGACCTTTATGGAAGAACACTAACATGTGCAACGTCAAGTTCTCAGTTCAAGTATTTCCCAAGTTATAGTGAAGAGTAAAATTCATGTATGTTGCACTGTGATCCCAGAAATGAGGTCAATGTCAGTCATGTACTGCCTAAGCGTGACCTACATAGAGAAACATTGAAATGTGCAACATCAAGGTCCTAACTCAAAACAGATCTGAAGTTATCAAGTGAACAGTAAATTTCATGTCAGTTGTCCTGTTTCCTTGGGACTGAGGTCAAGGTCCAAACATCACTGGAGCATGACCACTTGCACAAAATAGGTAGACACTTATAAAAGATACATCCCCACAATGTCTGAAACAAATCTGGACAAAATTATTTCAGTTATAACCATTGCAAGCAATTCCCATGTTAACTCTCCTTTTAAAACTATTTCAAAGATTCCCCCCCCCCCCCCCAAAAAAAAAATAATCCCAAAATCATGGGAGCTTGCATGACCATTCGAACAAATCTGGTAGAGATCCACCCAAGGCACATTGCCACCAAGTTTGAAGTCAATCTGACAGACAGTTTCTTCAGAGAAGTCCAAAAATTGAATTAACATTAGAATGCCCATTGCTTTGCATAGTAATCAATAGGAAAGATGCATTTACCGATAAGTACCCGAATTGAAAAAATTGTTAGAAATCAGGAATCCACAGCAGTGCCACCTAGTGCACAGGCTTGTTTTCCACATTCACCAAAAACATATCCACCAAGTTTTATAGCTTAATCTGAGTGACGGTTCTGGAGAAGTCAAAAATAGCAAAAACACACAAAACATCATATAAAAATAGAAACTGCAGCACCACCTGGTGAACTATTAAGAGCTACGAGTCCCTAGGAGTGTTCCTGTGTAATGTCAAAGCAATTGGGTTTGCTGTTTTGGAGAAGAAAATGTTTTAAGATTTGCCCCCAACAAGAACAAAACTGAAATTTGCACAAAAATCCAAAAATCACTGGAGCATGAACATTTGAACAACCTGGTGGAGACCCATCAAAGGAACAGTGCCACCAAGTTTGAAGTCAATCTGGCTGATGGTTTCAGAAAAGTCCAAAAATTGAATTAGCATTAGAATGCACATTGACTTACACAGTTATCAGTAGGAAGGGGGCATTTACTCATAAGTACATGTGCATGCACCTGAATTGAAAAAAAATGTTAAAAATCAGAAGTGCGCAGTAGTGCCACCTAGTGAACAACTTTGTTTGACCATTCCACAAGAAACAAATCCACCAAGTTTCAGCTTAATCTGAGAGACCATTCTGAAGAAGAAGATAAAATTGCAAAAACACACCAAAAATCAGCACTCATGTGTCCCTAGGAGTGTTCCTGTGTGATATCAAAGAGGGGTGAGGGGCTACAGAGGAGAAGATTTTTTTTAAGATTTGCCCCCTAAAAAGAACAAAAACATTCCCAAAAAAATCCAAAAATCACTGAAGCAAGACCATTTGTACAAACTTGGTAGAGACCCACCCAAGGTACATCCCCACCAAGTATATCTGACTGACAGTTTTGCAGAAGAAGTCGAAAAATGTGAATTGTGGAACGATGGACAGAGGACCATCCTATAAGCTCAGCTGACTGACATGTCAGCTGAGCAAAACATCAGTTTGAATGAACTACATATAAGTACATTGTAAGAATACAGTCAAATACAATGTAATATTTTACCATCAATCAAAATCAATTTGCGGTGGGTGCACTGATGGGAATTAACCAATACATGTATTCAACATGAAATGAAGCAAGGCAGCCCGGGAGTAACCAATGCCCACTCAATATACACGCAGGATAGGTGTATGCTCCCAACGCTGCCACCCTGAGTATAATAGCAAATAACTATGGAGACGCCCTGCAAAAAACAAAAACAGTGAATCGCATATAAATGGCTTTCACTTTCATAAGGAACGTTTTTCTCTATCTACTTTGCACCATGTTGATAAACCACTACTGTAGGTAAACATCCCATGAGAACTGTCTGGCAAGCTGCGTAGTGTGCGAGTTTTCCAAGAGCAGGGCTACTGACTGATAGAGATATATATATGTCTCCCTAGTGTCCCATTATGGTCCTCCTGCCAAACTCATCATTATGACGAGAAGAGTCGGACAGACAACTTTATAGACATAGAGACATTCATCATTCAACAGGTCAGAGTCCTGTCTAAAACCTTTTGGCTTGATTGTTTGGGATAGGCCCATAATTAAATGCAAGCACTTTCAATTATGGAGGCTGTGATAGAGTACTGCTGTGACAAGTTCCCGGTGGAACAACTACTCTATGCTTAAATCTACGTTCAGCTGTGTAGATATTTTTCACAATCTTTTCATGATACACCATGGGGATTTCTGCAAATACGAGAAAGGGTGCACACCATATTAGCCAACAAAATAACTATTCTGAGCATAAACCTGTGACGCCCAACTGTGTCGATACTTTTCACAATCTTTTTATGATTCATCATGGGGATTCTTGCAAACAAGAGAAAGGGCACACAGCATATTGGCAATTTTATTTGCAACCTAGTAATCTATAACTGTTGCTACTTGAACACATTGCTAACACAGACTCCAGTCAAAGTAAATGAATCCTATGTAACATACCGCCATGTCTCCAAGTCTCGAGCACCAGCAGAATTGGCAATTGCTCGAGGTCTGTTGCAAAGTTGACAAATGTGTTCTTTTTTTAGCCCAGCCATGTATCAGTCAGTTGAACCCATCCTACTGCCCAACCGTGCATAATTCATACTTTCGTCCTTTAAAAATATAAGTCTGGACTGCCGTGAGACCACTTTGCCCAGTATCATGGAGTGGTATGTGCATATATGTGATATAACAATTTTGAATATTGACACCTGCAACAACCTTAAATATTAAGTCATGGTGCACTCAAGGTTTATACAAGATGCATCAGGTGTTAAAGTCCGAAGGATGTAGCTTAATACAATTTTTGCAGTTCAGGCAAAACTGAAGTGTGTTTATTTTTAATGCAGACATAGTTCATGTTAAACTGGGTAAGTAGGCTGTTTCATTGTGTTTATATTTTCATAATTTTGTGTCATCTGTGAAGTAAGCAGACATGAAAAAAAAAAAAAAAAAAAAAAAAAGAAAATTAAACAGCAAAATCAAGTGAATTTACAGTAATTGTCTTAAAACTGGTCACTGAATCTTCATCAAATTTGGTGGTACAATGAATGGAATAGGCTTTTAGCAGGTTATTCAGAGGGTCACACTCAAGTGGTTTTTGTTTGTTTGTTTGATTTATCTTAAAAAACAATTTTAATGGTTTTTTTTGTTTATTGAAGGGAGCTATCTTAAAAACACTTTCTTTTCCAGAACCACTTGCATCGCCAATTCCTTTCAAATTCAATGTTCAGGGACAAGAAATTTCTGGAGTTAAATTGAAAGTCCATAAATAGATGTGTTTTGCTGATATATACTCTCTTGGGCATAAATTGAACGCACAAAAAAGTATCAAACATAGTGATTATCATGAGGGCTAAGCTACCGCTAGGGTGGGTAGCAACAAAACCCTGCCACTAAGCAGTTGCTAGGTAGCGGCAGTCGCTACTGAGCAGCTACTTAGCAGCAGCTTAGGGGCTAGCCACTCAGTCATTTTTAGTCTTGCTGTTAAGTTTTTGCTTTGCAGCTAACTTGCCACTAACTAGCAGCTAGTTAGTCACAAAGTTTACATTTTTGTATGGGATGCCTGTGCAAACAATGACTTAGTTCATTATCATGCCCATGCAAACAAACCCCATGTAGTCAGCACTGCTGAAACTTCAGCGTAACCAAAAGTTTTAAGCTCAATTTTCACATGTAAATTTTATGTTCACATACCTGAGTTTTTGGCAGCAGGTAGTTAGTTAAAGTATCGTTTTCAAACTATCCAAACATATGAAAAAGTGATTAGTGGTTATCCAAAGGTGATGGCTACAGATATGCCACCTGAAGCCATTCAGACTAGCAAACCCACTACTGACATGATGTCACCAAGACTCCAGTGGCCTTTATTACTTGAAACTACAGTGGCATGGAAGTCTATCAACTAACACACTGCTAAGATTTCAAAAAATAGGTGTCCTTTCAAGAATTGTGTTGATGCAATGATGCAGCTGGTTCCCACTACTGGTCACCAGGTGAACACCTGCTTTGATGACCTTGCTCTAGGGGATCCAGATTAAACATTATTGCATCCATTTCTACTTCCTCCTCGCTAGCTACTCAGTCTTGATGCTAGAGTATGAGCCTCTGATATCATCAGTTAACCTACATGTGCATACAATTCTATATACACTGTATGGATGATTTAAATCCTATATTGTTTTCCAACCCTGAGACCACCATTAAATAATTGACTGAGCTGAGAAAATCACTTATTTGATTTCTTTTTTTTTTTTTAAATCTTTATTCCATACTTACTTTTCTTTATTTTGGCATATATGACCATTTTTTTAAAGGTTCCAGGTAAAAAATTTTGTTCAGTCTCCCCTTACCTTTGATCTCTTACAATATACTTCAATGGAAGCACAAAATTCGAGAAAGAAAGGATGCAGCTGTCCCCACTTGAGACACCAAAAGGAAAGTGTTCAACTGAAAGTGGCAGATGTAAAACGTTGTACCACATCCATTTAAAACAGCGATTCACGAAACAACTACAAAAATTGGGTAGAGTTAATGCACTGTGTGTGCTTTTTACTTTCAGCAAACCTTGGTATCACCCATGTTGATAATTGAACTTTCATATCTGTTTATCTTTGTGAATTCAAAACGTTGTCCTTTCTACATATGTCTCCCTGATGCATGACAAAATAATTCATCAATATTTACACAATCTAAGTTTAGTGGCAGTCATTTCAATCTTCTAATTATCTTTTCCTTCTCACACTACTCCATCCTCCAAAATTCTGATAAATATATATATATATATATATATATATATATATATATATATATATATATATATATATATATTAGTAAATATTCTGGCCTCACCTTCAGTGATATACCACTATTGATAAGTCAAGCTCAAAGCTGTAAACAACTCTTTCGAGCAACGTACTGGCTACCGAAGTGTGTGACTGAACAAGAAGCTTATTACATCTATCAATAATCACTTTTTGGCAACCAAATTCAGAAAATGTTATAATTTAGCAAAAAGAATTGGAGACCTCTGTCTCTATATTGCGTGGGTACAGGTCCATGGCTGTGGCTGTGGTATTTACACCACCTGTAGGTAGCAAACACGAGAACTGTAATTGAATGTGAAATTAATGGGCACATAGTACAACAAGTTTCTGGATTTGAAAGATACATCTACTGCTGTGATACTCTGGTGAATTGCTGTCACTTTGCTAAATGTATACTTAAGCATCATGAAAGTTACATTTGTGGCTGTGAGACTTGGAGGAGTTGCAGTCCATTGCTAAACATATGCTAAGAATCATGAAAGATACATCATTAAATGTTGTGATACTACGGGGAATTGCTGTCAGTTTGTTAAACATACACTAAGCCCCGTAATACCATTGATCCTCTCCTGCCAGAGTTTTTAGGTTGCCTCTCATCTATTACCTCCCTGCCAATCCCACTCACATGCAGCTGAGAGCACAATTTAACTCACCCCCCCCCCCCCCATTTAACATTACTGAAGTACCATGGTGCCTGTTTGTGTTAAGTGGTATGTCTTTGTATTGAAAGTCATGCTGCAACTGCTGCAAAGGCAGCTGTCCGCATGACCTGTTATGCGATATAAGCAAAATACAATGGGTGAATGTATATGTCAGAGCCTCCAAGTCTCCCTCTTTTTCGTACTTTTTTATAAAGTCTCCCGCTCTCCCGGTTTTTGTAAAATTAAAAAAGTAGCATTATTCCATTGGTGTTTGTAAAGTTGTACTGTTTGCTGTGTTGTACTATACATACCCCTGGAATATGTCTATAATGGTGCCTGACAAGGGTTCAAAATGCAGGAAATGAAGGTGAAGATTTCAAATTTTTCCTGGCTGAGTATGGCCCGAGACCCTTCTAGCTATGCTTCGTGCCTTCGGCGCTCTCTCTCCCACCTTTCAGCTCCTGCAGGAGGGAGATCTCCCACTTTTAACATAGGCTAGCTTGAAGGCTCTGACATATGCATACAATGATGTATTACATGGAACAAACCGCTCATGTTGTACACTACATATCAGATTTAGGCTTAATTCAGCATGATCTAGAAGTCATATTTTGTGTATAAATGATCCGCATGATCCACTCTTCCATATTGCTGCTCATAGTGTAGAGGCAAGGTAACCAACCTTGTATAGTGTATGGCTCTACATCTTATACATCTAGTGTCTGACAGTTGGGTCAGGCAGTGCAGTCTTTAAGAAGCCTCTCCAGATAATTTAAATCCGTTGCCATACTATAAGCATGCCGGATCAACACTGACACTGTAGTGTACACTGCCTAGTACAGTGTAGGCTACTCATTCACATTTTTGCCACACTGTAAGAACACTGCATTCACTGTCTGTGTACAGTGCACATTACAGTGTATACTGCAATACCTGCTGCTGTCTTGTTTACATTCTTTAGTTGCCCCAAAAGCTATGAAGTTACCCATTTTCTCTGATGTAAATAATTCATCAAACAATTATATACTGAGTCACACAGCATTTGGTAATTTTACAATAAGCAGTGTTCCTGTGCAATTGATTTACCTTACTGCATTGGACAATATATAATATATATATATATATATATATATATATATATATATATATATATATATATATATATATATATATATATATATATATATATATATTTGTATTGATTGTTGACATCAGGAGAGATTGTATGCATCCAAGTCCAAAAAAAAGGTTAAAAAGTAAAATAGTACATAAGCTACTGGCTAATCAAGGTGGAAAATGGTATTAAATAATTGCATGCAGACCTGACGACTGAAGAAATTTCAAAATTTTCATTTTCAGTTCACAAAGAGAACCTTGAAATTTAATATTTCATTTGCATAATTATAACGGCATATGAAATGACTTAAATCCATGTGTATAACCCACAAGGTCATATTGTACTACTTTGTCTTAAAAGGTAAACATCTTTTTTTTTTTGAGACCTTCAAGAATTTTGTGTATTCTGTTGTATATTCAGCTGAATACACAGATAATAGTTGATTGTGACCTCTCCTATTAGTCATTTAAGTTAATACAATGTATTCTACATGTACTTAGATAATTCTTCTATGAAATGTGTATAAATGCCACCAGATCATTTGTGATTCCTGTTCTGGCCCATTTCATATTATAAAACACCACACTGATTAAGCTGAAAATAAAAAGTTGCACCTTGGGCAACCACAGAATCATCTAAAGTTGCCCCAACAAATTCTAAGTTGTCTATGGCAACCAGACACCCGGCTTAATTTCGACCGCTTTTATTCCTCGCCTATGTTAACCACATGCCAGGCAGCGTGCAATGCCAGCTCATCCAGTATGCTGATGACAGCACTTTGCTTTCATCTGGAAACAATCCCTTACAGCTATCAGAAATATTAGAAACCAATCTGAAACAATGCGATCACTGGCTTATCGAAAATCAACTTTCCCTACATATGGGCAAGACAGATTAATTCTTTTTGGGTCAAAGCGCAAATTGAAATCCATTAGGGATTTCAAATTAACACATAGAGGCATCACCATCCATGCTTGCCCGGAGGTCTCCTATTTAGGTGTATATTTAGACCAATGTCTGAGTGGTAGTAAAACTGCCAGTAATATCATAAACAAAGCAAACTCTCGCTTAAAATTTTTGTACCGACAGGCCGGATATTTGAATAAGCATGTAAAGAAAACATTATGTTCTGCTCTGATCAGCTGTCACTTTGACTAATCTATCTCCTCTTGGTACCACGGCCTACCACAACAGTACAAAAAAAAGCTTCAAATTACACAAAATAAAGTCTTGCGTTTCATAAAGGGATGGGGGCCAATGGTACATGTGGGAGCATCTGAACTGGCATCAGAAGGACTACTTAACGTTGAAAACAGGGCAAAACAGCTGTGTCTTACTCATATGCACAAGGTATATAATGACAATTGTCCTTCTTATCTTAACCAGTTTTTTACTAGAACCTCACAGATCCATACTCATAATACACACAATAACCAAAGAAATTTCTTTCTCCCACAGGTAAAATCTGTCCTATCAGCTTCTTTTTTTAATGTAAGTGCCAAACAGTGGAACTGGCTCCCTTTGGACATTAAAACAACACTTCATCTGGTCACATTCAAACAAAAGGTGAAAAAATTCTTACTGCAAAAAAGCACCACAGACGAGTTATCTTTATTTACCCATTAAATTGTCAATTTAAAGCTAAATGAAGATAGCTGGATTATAAGCATCTTATTCAACTTACTCATCACAACTACTTATTTCAAGGGCTTACCCTAACCATCAAGTCTCATCTCCATTCCATTGCATATACTTACCATGTGGATCATCAACATGTCATTTTTTATTTTTTTGTCCAAAATCTTCATAATTTATTGATATCTATATCTATATGTATATATATATATATATGCATGTATCTGTGTCTGTGTGTATGTATGTATGTGTGTATGTATAGTATGTATATGTATATATATATGTATGTATATATATAGATATATATATATATGTTAATGTATATATATATGTATATATTCTGCATAGCTACAGTTTTTAAGGTATTTTAGTCTATTTTAGGTTAATTTCATTTAGTCACATGTACACTGAGTTTTACGCATACCTTTTATATATATATTAACTTATTGTGAAACTATGTTTACATAAGTGTTATTTGCCAATGTACTGTAAAGGCACACTTTTTATGGGGCCCCCTTGGAAATAAACCAGTAGGTTTTAGGGGCTACCACAGCAAAATCAATGCTTTTATTGTTATGTAAATCACACTGTTTTTATATGTATTGATTTTGTGAAATAAATCAAATCAAAATCAAAGACCCCTGCCAACACAGGATGCACAACAATCATACATGGCATGGAAGACGTACAGTACACACTGTAGTTGCTAGACTGAAAAAAAAAAAAAAAACACTGTTTGTATTCTGAAAGTATGCTGTTTTTTTGGGCCTGAGTCTGTAGCCATCAGAACAAGTTGACGCTGATGCTAACCATATCTCCCGCACAGGTAACCATAATACAATGGTTTCTGTCTTGAGAGAGCACCCCAAGGAGCTATGCCAGGCTTTAAAGGTCATCTTTGACAGGTTCTGTATCTATGTTTTTGCTTTTATACTGCCTAATTTATTCTAAGGGCCAAACATCTTGAGAGAGCATATTTGAATGATGGATCAGATCCATAAAAATACACATAGCAATTACAGAATGGATGGATGGAGAGATGGAAAATTCATCAAAAACCACATCTGCCAGGTAAAGACTACAAGCCACAAAAATTTCAGATTGCAAAGTGTAATAGTTTTGGCCCAAGAACACTTCTCAGACCTTTAACAAACATCACTAGTTAACTAACGAAGGAGAATAATTAGCTACACGAATGCATCAAAAGGCACCTCTATCAGGTAAGGACAACATACCCTTCTGACACCTTTAACAAACATCACTGATTAACTAATGAAGGGGAATAATCAGCTACACAAATACATCAAAAGGCACATCTGGCAGGTAAGGACTACAAGCCATAAAAAATTCAGATAGCTAAGTGCATTAGTTTTAGAGAAATGGCCCAGAAATGATGGCAGGATGGAGGACTGGACGGACAGGCCATGGGCATCATTACCATATCTCCCTCCTCCCTCCCAAATTTCATGGGTGGGAGATAAAAACAGCTTGCACAACAATTGGATCCCTTCATACAGCTATAGACATACAGTGTCAGTGTATCACCACAAGCCAAAGCCAATCCACAAGAGGGTGGCGCTTAATAGCCAAGAAGGTGTAACAGTATATTAATGTGTTCTGGTCACACACTCTGTCCAATGAAGTCTCTTATATGTCCTCAAGCACCACTAAGACTGCCCATTCCAATTGGCAGATTGCCAAAGACAAGTGTTCTCCATGCTTAAAAAAAAAAAAAAAGAAGAGAAAAGAAAAAGCACTGTTTGGTTATAATGGTTTAGTATGGACAATCCACTCCACATCCAGCCAGAGAAGTGATTGCCTGCACCACTGTTATTGTGTATGTTAAGTGGTTACAGGATGTGTTGTTGTTGATCTTGGAGACACACAAGCGGGACTTTAAGACAACTTGGCCCCTCAGCTCTCCAGGCCCACAGTGTGGACACTATCTGTATCTATACGACTACCACCATCAACATGTAACTGTTTTATTACATGCCACAAGAGAAATAAAACTACAAATCCAAATTGCAAACAGTATTTTGTGAAATGACTGTTAATTTGGAAATACAGGTAACATTTGTTGGCTCATGCAGCAATGTGTGTTTCCTTAACTCATTCCACCCTAGAATAAGACAGAGTCAACAGCTTTCCTGGGTGCACTCTGGGCACTTAGTGCCCAGAGTGCACCCAGGATTCAAGCTGTTGACTTACTCCATACAAGCCTAAATGGTTTCATTCAATCTTTATTCAAAATTTTTACAAATTGCGCAAGATTTGTAAAAATCAGATAAGGAGACGACATTAACATTTTGGCGGGAAAAGACGGGATCAGTATGGAATGAGTTAAGCAGATAATTCTTCATGCCTATGGCAGCCAATCATATTGAGTTTTTTCATGTTGTGCAGTACTTCTGTTTATTGGATGACTGAAATATACCTTTCATACACTATCTCCTATGTTAACTCATTCCATACTGTGGTCACAGGCCTTGGTCAGTGGTTCTGTCACTGCCTGGCAAGTCAAGCTGCAGCTGCCCTTGGGGCAGCTGCAGCGTGACTTGCCAGGCAGTGCCAGAACCACTGACTTAAGACTATACGCATGTTGTTACTTGAACGAAAGCTCTTTTCATGAAGAATTTAAATATGCAATTGTCATGTTAAATCTAGGTAAATATAAGGAAAAATTAGGGACTGGTATGGAATGAGTTAAGCAAATGTATCTCATGCAATAAATAGATTTATAATAATGCTGTCTCATTGATGAGTGCAGAACCATCCTCTCTAATGTATGACATTTAACTTAAATGCACCAGGCCTTATGGGTATTTTCTGAAGCTTTGAAAAAAGAAATCACACTTTGTGCTGAACTAATGAAGGACTCATTGATATAATCCAACTCAGCTAAGTTCAAACAACAAGATATATAAATAGAACCTTGATGTACCTGTTGTAAATTGATTGATCCCAGTGAAATCACTTCTCTTCGTATTTTTAGCATGCAGGGGGCATAATTCCAAATGCAGTGGGTGGATGTTGAGTAGATTCTGAGTGGTACTAAGAACTTAAGTACAGACAAATGAGATATATAGGATTATTAGTCAACCTGTTGCCATGGTAACCACATTTAAGAGAGGGGACCACTCCTTTGATGCAGTTTCTTTGGCTTTAAATGTCAATTGGGTGTCTTTTCTATAGAAGCACATGTGGTTTTGAATTGTTAGACTTTTTTCCCAAACAAGGAATCACAGAACACCCACTGTGTGATGAAAATGTCAAGAACAGTATGTCTGAATCAGTGGATAACAGGATAGTTATCTAACACCATTGGCTTAAATGAGGACGACTTCAAATCAGGCCATGTCCAGACAAAAATTGTCATTTTCCAAGTATGTGTGTATGTATGTGTAAACTTACCTATGTACATATGTATAAAAGACACAGTCAGTTTAACTCATTCCATACCAGTCCCTGATTTTTCCATACATTTACCTAGATTTAAAACAACAATTGCATATTTAAATTCTTCATGAAAAGAGCTCTCGTTCAAGTACCAACATGCCTGTTGTTTTAAGTCAGTGGTTCTGGCACTGCCTGGCAAGTCATGCTGCAGCTGTCGCAAAGACAGCTGCAGCATGACTTGCCTGGCAGTGCCACAACCACTGACCAAGGCCTGTGACCATAGTATGGAATGAGTTAATGAGTACCTAGCAGTACTCTGCTGATTGACCATTCTAGGCCTTACTAATTAACTCTTTCAGTGCCAACTGCAACTTAAGTCAAACTACTTAAAATTAACTGCTCTGAATTATGAGAAGGATGCTAGATCCATGTTCTCAGTAAAAAGACCTTTCAGTCAAGTATGAGCTTGCCTACAATTACATAAAAAAATAAGTCCAGGTCAACAGCTTTCCTTGGCATGCTTTGGGTGCAACACCCAAAGGGCACTGAGGAAAGCTGTTGACTCAGTCTAAAATGTGGCAATGAAACAGTTATTGTGGTATCTATTTTGCAGTTGAATGATACAACTGATAATGTACCAAAATATTTCTCATTGTTTCACAGTCACACATTAACTCTGTTCCCTTAGAACCAGCCAAAACTGACTGGTGGTGAAATGCCATCCACTTCTTTGACTGACTTCCGAGAGTTTGAAGATGACAATACCCACCAGGTCAACTGTAACCTTCCCTAGCTGGCTTAGCACCCAACCCTAGTCAAGAAAAGCTGTTGACTCAGTCCTACACTCAGTCTTAACCCTTAAACTGCTGATTTAAGTTTGATTCAACAGCTTTCCTCAGGACAGTTTGCACACATTGCGCGCAAAGTGTCCTGAGGAAAGCTGTTGACTAAGACAACTTTTTGCTTCAGACAAGGCTTGCTGGTATTTGAATGAAAGGTACTTTCATGAGGAATTTAACTCTTTTAACCATTACATGTTTAATGGTAATGAGAAAGCAACTATAGCAGTGATTAGCACTTCAAGGGTTAATTTGAGTGAGTAAGTGTTGGTTTCTCATGCCTTGTGTTGTCTTTCTGAAAAGTGTGTCAGCCAATTTGATTCCTCCCCCCAATGGGTCCCGAGGGAAATCAGCCTTGCTCGGCAGTCTGACGTCTTCCTCCTCCATGCACGCCATCATAGGCTTTAAAGTTATTGTCCTTCGCGAACAATATACATGGAGCAGTCTCTTCCTGCGTGGTGTATACCCACGCATGTACACCCGCAGTTGACATTGGCCATGAAAAGAAAACCAAGTGTGTTCTGGTTAAAGTCAACCGCCATCTCTGTTGTGCAGAGGAAAGTTGTATGTGCATATAAATAGACATACACTTTAACACAGACTACTACATCGATCTTGAAGCATGAACCATAAGTTCCTTTAATTAGTATGTACTTCATAGGCTCATCTACTTTATCTATTTTTCTTTTTTGAAGCCCTGTTGTGCGTCATCCATTGGTACAAACATGCACATGCTTTTCCCAAAGCCGTCTTTTTTTTCTTTTTTTCTCTCTTTCTTTTTCCTTTTTTTTTTCAAAGTTAAGTGACCTGGCAAGGAACATCAAGAGATATCATGATTGATTGGCCCAATGGGTTTACTGAGAAGAAGCTTACACTTTTTCAAAATGAGCACTAACTTTACAATAATTCATACCCTATACAGTGGTCCCCCTCTTATAAGGCTACCCCAAATTCAGCCAAAAAGTGGCCTTATAAGAGGGGTGGCCTCTCTTGAGAGGGAGAATATAATGGAAATACCATACTTTCTGCACGAGAATCCTGGCCTTTCTAGAAGGGTGGCCTCTGGTGAGAGGGGCCTTATAAGAGGGGGACCACTGTAGTTTTGCATCCCTATTGAATGGATCCCTGCTACTTAAGAGTAATTTACTAGATCACTTTTGTGTTTTGATACTTTAAGGGTCGACACCAGTCTATGTAGAACATCATGTACATGTATATTGTTTTCTGTATTCCACATGCCACATGATCACCAGATGGTGCAACATTATGAAGCTGAAAGAAATGTCAGCCATGCACCAGAAATTTCTTGTGGTTGCATTAACATTAATATTAAAATTTTCATCATTGATTTTTTCAATCATAAGGTGAATTATTATCACTCATATGAAAACCTGCGGGTACTTTCGGACCTGTATCCACTATTGGAGCAAACTTCTTCAGTAAGGTCCATTTTTGACTCAGTGGGGTGTGTGTGTGTGTGTGTCTTGCCTCGTGTGCCCTGTGCTGCTACTTGATTCATAGCCTGGGGGGTGACTTCAGTGTATGATACAAAATCCCTATTCTGGGGCCCACCGCTGCTTACAACTGATAACTGTATAGCATTGAATTTATATTTTCAGGTAATGCTCACTCTGGAAAAATCCCATTATGTATTGTACTTTACATTCATTTGACAAATTAACCTTCCCTTTAGACTAATCACACCTACATTTGGATACTACCTCTTCAAAATATGCAATCAGGACTAACCCACAAACTTGGCTACCATTTTGAAAATTGTGGATTCTGCACCCAATGGTTTATAAATAAGGACAGAATTGGGACAATCTGGGGCGGGGGGGTTATGATATACAAAAACCCCAAAGTATATATTTTGCAAATGTTTCAGAGCATCAATAATGATCTGATACATGCTGTGGCTGTGCTTCACTTTGATGTCCACATCAAATGTATTTTTGTGTGATTGTGACGCAATCAATGTATTGCGCAATGTTCAAAATGGCGCTCACCACATGCCGGCTCAAGGTATCATGTCACATTTGGATTTGCAACTAACGATGATAATTAACTGCTTCAGACACAACTGGGCGGGCAGATTAAAGTTAAGACAGTAAGTCATGTTTTAAAAGGACTTTCACGACTGTTTGCTCTGGTAACTCACAGAAAGGACACCTGAAACCCTGCGACATACTACGATAATGATCACCCAACAACCAGGGCTATGCTGTTTTACCGACCCACGTTAACTCATTCCATACTGTGGTCACAGGCCTTGGTCAGTGGTTCTGGCACAGCATGACTTGCCAGGCAGTGCCAGAACCACTGACTTAAGACTATATAGGCATGTTGGTACTTGAATGAAAGCTCTTTAGATTTCATGAAGAATTTAAACGTGCAATTGTCTTAAATCTAGGTAAATGTACGGAAAAATCAGGGACTGGTATGGAAAGAGTTAACTCTCCAGACAAGCTGAAATAAGAGGTCTAACCCAAGAGTCATAGGTCCAAAGAATATGTAGATACATAGTTTTCACAGGGGGTAGGCCCAATAGTATACCTAGAACTTAGCTGGGGTCCAACGTTACTGAAGTTTGCCAAAAATCACCATGCAGACACAGGGTACAGAAACCCTGTATATTGCCCAGACTTGAAAGCGTTAAAACTTTCTAGCTGTACCATTTAATGAACATATAACCACATCTAGTCAGCACTGTACTTTTGCTGCACTGATATATGTCCAAACAATTTCAAGTCACTGCTGGAGATAGCATTGAATGAACTATTCCATTCACTTCACATTATATCCTGTTCTCTACTGTACAAGAAGCCCACACCAGCAGAATCCATCCCCAGGCTAACTAAAATGGGTTTCCACAGGAAGCACGCACCACACCTAATGTAGAAAATGGATTTCTTTTTTTCCAGAAAGCAACTCATTTCACAGAAAAAACTGCATCAGGTGACAATGCAAATGGATTAATTGTATCCTATCTTCATTTTGATTAGATTTAGGATGAGAAATAGGCTGGTACTTAGATGTTGTTAATGCCTTAAAGGAATTTCTATGGAAATAATGGTTCAATCACACCACTATACAGAACAAAAATCTATTAATCACCCCTACTGTTCATTGTGTTATCTTAGGCATGTACTTGAATCAAATTTGTGATTCTTTGTCATTTCCTGAAAGTAAAAGAAAGCTTGGTGTCACATCGACTATATCACTGCAAATACACTTATTTTCAAGCACAAAATTTTCAGTTTTAGAATGAGGCATTTAACTGGAGTTTTAATTTCACAATTTTGGACTTAATATGTATGCCTCTTAACTCATTCCACCCTGATGACGCTTTTTCCCGCTAATATCTAAATGTCGTCTGCTAATTGTATTTTACTAATTTAGGGACTATTTTTCAATATTTTGGATGAAACTTGCATGGAAGATCATTCCAAATTATATGCCCATGGTCAACAGCTTTCCTTGGCGCGCTCTGGGCGCATTGCGCCCAGAGCGCGCCAAGGAAAGCTGTTGACTCAGTCTTCTACCAGGGTGGAATGAGTTAAACTTATATTAATACACAATTTCATTGTGTTTATGTTTTCATGTTTTTGCGTCATCAGGGAAATAAATAAAAATATGGATCAAGCAAAAATTAAGTGAATTGTAATATTCTTCTGAGAACCTTATGTTTGTGAACTTGGTATTCAATACACGAGACTGATTTCCATGTTTTTATTCTACTGAATTCTGACAGGAGTTGTATATTGAACAAATTCACCTTAAATTACTTGTCATTAAAGTCAAAATGTCCTGACATTTGTGTGTTTGTATGTGTGTACTTTATCTGGCAATTAAATTGCATTCCCTTAAAACAGTGTTAAATGACTTGCTGGCCAAGGTACAGGATAAAGCTGTTATTAACCAAAGTGGTAGCAAATGGGTTAACCCTTTCCCCCTCAAACCGGCCAAAACCAGCTGGTGGTCAAATGTCGTCTGCTTCCGTGTTTTCAACTAATTTCAACAGTTTTGAAAAACAATATGACTGAGAAATGTACATGAGACTTATCAAGATCACATGCCCCAGGTCAACAGCTTTCCTTGGCATGGGTTGGGCACTTAGTGCCCAACCCATGCCAAGGAAAGCTGTTGACTCAGTCTTAATTCAAGGGGGAAAGGGTTAAATAAATGGCGTACTTTTCATTACATTGTCTATTGTCCCAGAGACGGTTGTTGGTGGGAAAAATCACTCCTGATTTTCCACACCAACAATGATCCAGAGTGAGGGAAAAATAGTAACTCACTCTCATCCATGTAAGATTTTGTTTATTCTATGCTTAATTGGGTCTTCACTGCGAAAAATATGCCCTAGGCCTACCTTCAACACGAACCTGGTGCACAGTGTTTCCTTAAATTCATCATAGTTACTCATCATCACGTGTGATGTATATAGTCAAATATACGCATTGTGTGCATTTGATTTTGTCTAATACATGTTGATGCACCACATCACTGATGTAGGCACATCACAATTAAGTTGAAACAACATTTACGTCATGTGATCTACAGCGAGTTACCACTTTTAAACTTCACTCTAGAAAATGACAATTCACCCTCAAACATAGAATAAATATGAGATTACCTCTTTTGGGGTAAAACTAAGACTGAGTCAACAGCTTTCCTTGCATGGCATGCTCTGGGCACATTTCCCATGACCATGTGGAACACTAAACTTAAAAACTTCAAACAAAATTATGATAGAACCTATTAAATTTCAGAAACATGCACCTGATAAGCAGATGACAGTTGCACGTTCAAGTGCTTTTGAGGTGTTTTGAGTGGGACAGGGTTAATATGGTCTTGCAAGGCAGAAAAACAAGGGACAGTAAAATGTGGCTGGAAGCCACCAGGAGATGGTCAATGTGAAGTGACCTTTAAAGTCAAGGGCATTTTTCTGGAGTTACTACAACATTGTATTTGTGTCTTTTTGCCCAGAGCCACTTCCTGGTAGTCATTACCCTATTCTGCAGTCCGAACTCTTTACTCTCCATAAGCTAACCTGTCCCTGTCTAACCTATATGTATATACATATGGAATTACTATTGTCCATATTGCGCACGTTCCTCTGTAAAATTTTGACATAGGCTGTATCAGCCCAAACAAATTAAAGGGTCTTCATGCATCAATATGGGCCATAGACATCCACTTAACGCTGACCACTGTCCATTCATTTAATTTCACTGAGTTATTATTTTTGCTTGTTTTACTGATGCTTCAAAATCGTGAAATTACGAACAGAGTAAAGTTAAATAAATTTTTAACATGGCAATGACTGGAAATATATGTGTAACAAAAATATTTAAAAAACCATGAAAATTAATGCCCTTGAAGATTAATGTATGTGTCTATAATATTTCTGCCTCCTCAAAACACCGGCTCAAATAGGTTACATCATCCAGTGAACAAAATAGAGTGTAATGATACTGATCTGCTACCAATAGTTTCAAAGATTATATTTTATTCAGTGTCAGACATTCATTTTGTGTCCTGAACCTTGAATTGATAATACGAGATGGCGAAGCTTATCGTTAACATTCATCAACCACTAACAGTATATGCATGTGCATCCAATAAGTTGAACAAAGAAACATTTTTCATGCAGACAAATAAATTTCAACAATGGCTTGACTCACCAGCTGTCATGAATGACATCTCAAAACAAGCTCTTTGTCTATCAATATATCTGACGTGAACAACTGTTAAGCACATGTAGCTGCATAATAATAAGACAACTGATAATACAAGTGATGTACATTTGGTCTGAGCTTAATTATGGCCTACAAAACTTGACAAGGACACCATGCATGCCACCAACTTCGAGCAATTCTGACGGGTTGCAGAGCTAACAAATACGGGACTTGCACATTTTCTGCTAAAATTTGTGACCTGTCACTAGGCAGTGGTGACAATCAGCTGCCACAATACAGACAGTCTATAACAGTTAAAACCAAAGATGTCACATTTATGGCAACAAAGACTAAGAGTAGAGTGGTCCCCCTCTTATAAGGCCATCCAAATGCAGCCAAGAAGTGGCCTTATGAGAGGGGTGGCCTCTCTTGAGAGGGAGAATACGATGGAAATACCATACTGTCTGTACAAGAATGCTGGTCTTTTAAGACGGGTGGCCTCTGGTGAGAGGGCCCTGATAAGAGGGAGACCACTGTACTTGTTACAAACATATGCGATGACTCCTTTTATATCAAGTTTAGTGTGTGTTTAAAGAACATGACTGATAATTTTAAGCAGACTTAGGATTCCTCCACATTGTCCATGTTGTCAGTTTGACCAAAGCAACATATTTTGCCATGTTTGATACAGGTATCTGCCATTTATACACGCAGGTCCGTCCCTGTTATAATGGTAGGCGCCAACCCATAACAAGAGGCCCATGGGCCTAATGTTTTGCTGACATATATACAAGTAATCTGACGACCATCATTAAAAAATTCTTTGCCACTGATGTCCAAGCTACATGTACACCCTGTCATTACAAAATCAACTCTTTCAACTGGCCTGGTGATCTACGAAAAATAGATCAAGGTCACTGATATTATAAAATATGATATCCTATAAATTTTGCATTTCTAATTCAATTACTAGTTTTTAAGATACATGTACATGTATGAAATTTGACATCTTTCAAGATAATTCAACACATAATTTCTGTCAAAGTACAAGTGGCGCCACTAGCAACCAAGATTTTGAGCTCCACCACAATCCCACTAAATCCATAAAAAATTGAGGATGCTGGGTTCGTTACAAGATTTTCACACTTTGACCCATATGTTTTATAATAATGTAGGTGGTGCCACCAACATTTCAGCCCTTGTAGATTTTCATACACTTTATAAGTCCTAAAAGTTATATGGGCCTAACTCAATAACTGTGGGATGCACAGCATTCACAAGATGGCGTCAATATTCCAACTGGCCATTTGACCTTGACCTTCAACTCGGATAAAAAATTTGTTGCGTTCAAAATGTGAGCCCTGCTTCCAACTTTCCATTCATGGTCTGTTTGTTCAAACTGGGCAATAACTCAAAGGTTGTTGAAGAAAAACAATCAACTTGGACAAGTGCCAAACTATATACTCATTAGGTCACAGTGACTCGAAAAGTAGGTCACCATGTACAATTTTATGCGCAATGTACTGAAGTGCTCTTTTGACCTTTGCCATTGATGTCCAAGCTACACCCTGCCATTACAAAATCACCTCTTTCAACTTTACAGGACTGGTAACCTAACCAAAATAGGTCAAGGTCACTGATACAACATAACATATTAGCATTGGACATGGTCTATATATCCTATAGCTTTGGCATATCTAATTCCATAATTTTTTGAGATATGGAATTTTACATCTTTAACCACATTTTAGCTTATACTTTCCATCAAGTTAAAGGTGGTGCCACTAGTATTGTAAGCAACTCAGAATTTGACCTCCTCTACAATACCACCAAATTTGATGAACATGAGTCAAACATTAAAGATGCTACAGCGGTCACAAGATTTTCATATTTGACCCATATATTACAACACTGCAGGTGGTGCCACCAATATCAAACTCGACCTAGATATTCATACACTTGATAAGTGATGAAAGATAAATGGGACTATCTTTAAAACTGGACTGCATTGTGCTCATTTGCAAAAGTTTATGGTTAGATGGACAGACAGACATGAGTGATCGCAAGAGCTCTGTGACCTTTGGTCAGCAGAGCTAAAAACCAGACAGCTGTTGTAGGGAGTGGCTACATAGCTGGTGCATAGTGGCTATATAGCCTCTGTATACCATTTTTATATGCAAATGACAGGCTATAGAGCTGCTGGGTAGCATCGTGCCCCATATGAAGCCACATAATGGTGACACACCAGATTTACAAATATTGGAGCATAGTGGCTATACAGCCGCTATATAGCAGTTACTCAGCCACTCTCAGCATTATCCTTGTATGTATTACCTCGAGACTTATAAATACCGGAGCTGCTAATATAGCTGCTGTATAGGGAAGGGTACCCAAGCTGGTACATTTTCCTGAAGCTGACCTCTATCTAGACTATAGGTTTCTGGGTACAAACAACATGGTTTTGGTGGAAGTATATACAGTGTACTAAATATAATGATAACATTCATGGGACCTTTGTCTTATCGCCATTCTTGTCATATAGTTGACTGTTCATACCTACATGTATAGGCTTCTTCCATAACACCAGTTATAGTGGCTGCTATACTCATACTTGCACTGACATATACCTGCAAACTGAACAAGGAGCAGGATACAGTACAGTACTCTATTTCAGTATATGTATCTTTAGAAGCAGTCACACATTATTTACCTACATGTACTTGTTCCAGGAGATTTCATGCATCAATTTGGAGAGTTATTAGATCCTTGAGCCAGCTCTGACAAGCAAACTTGAAAATGTGAATGCCTTCCACTGTGCCTGTTCAGTTAATCCTTTTTCAAAATGGGGGGAAACTGGTGGACCAAGGTTTGAAAGGAATATGTCATGTGATATTTGTCACTTCCTTTAGTGGCTGTATAGTGGCGACACAGTGACTCCACAATTTAGGAACGTATGAACACAAGCATAGTGACATATAAACCAATGAAGCTCTGACTGGCTGTATAGGCGCTCTCTTTGGGGCTTGGCAACCCGACTTGCAACCCAGATGCAGTATTAAGAAAATCTGTGGGAAAGGAGCAACCTCTGAAACAATAGACCCATGGGTCTGGTGCTCTGCTGATTTATATAGGGATAAATAATAAAATAATGGGTGAATAAGAAGTGATTTTATGGAAGCTTAGTTTCAATACATTTTGACTCATGATTTCCGTACAACTACAGGTGGAACTACCAGTATTATCCATAACCAAGATTTTGACCTCCCACACCATCCAACCAAATTTTATCAATATCCATAAAAAAATTTAAGATGTTAGAACATTCACAAGATTTTCACATTTTGACCCCTATATAACATAATATTGTAGGTGGCACCACCAATATCATACTGGACTTAGTTTTTTTTTTTTGTTTTTTTGTTTTTTTTAAAATCTGTTTTTAGTTCTGAAAGTTATGTGTCTGCATGGAAAATTGTAGGGGGTTGTGCATTTAAAACTCATTTTCATGTATATGTGTTGCTTGGTGACCTTGAAAAATGGGACAAGTTCATTCATATCACAACCAATTATGAGTCTTGACCCAAGGTATCTTTCCTGTAAATTTTGTATTGTAAAAATAGGGCATTGTGAAAATAATGAATTTAATGTGTTTACCATATATTTTTCAGATTCTCCATAAAATACAATAGGTGGCGACACCAGTACTTTGGGCAATAAAGGGATTTGTCTCTGCAATAAACGTGTGATGTTTTATTCACATCATATAAAGCTCTGCGACCTTAGGTCAGTAGGGCTAAAAACTGAGTGGGTGTAAAATACCTTGCCACAATACAGGGTCTATAGACTAAGCTGCAATTTAGCAGTTCTGCTGTCAGGAGCTTTCTTTCCCTTATGGGAAAGCAGCGATGCAGCTGATGTGAATGTCACATATTTCACCAAATGCAGTAAATATGAGGATTTTCTCAGAGGTTAGTGTTGACAAACTGTTTTTTTGATATTTTAGAAAGGCAATAAAGAAGGCAGCAATATTTATGACACCAGCTAACAATTTTTTATAGGCAAAGGATACCTGACGCTGCATCAGCATCAGGTCCCTCCAGGTTAAAATCAGTAAAGCCAGGCTCTTGCACAGTGTAAATCTTTGGGATGAGGTGGGGGTGGGATTGGAGGTGGAGGCGGCTTGACGAGGTTGGATCGCCCCAGATGTCATCATGTTTTAGATTTTTGGTTTTTTGCCATGAGACTTTGAATCTGTTAATGTCAAAATTCTTTTCTCTTCTTTCTTTGTGTTTCTCTTTTCTGTCACTTTTTCTTCCTTCCTTCCAGTTCCCTTTCTTTCTGTTTTTTCATTCCTTCTTTTTTTTTTTTTTGTTTCTTATAAGGAATACCTAGGGCATATCAAAGTTTACAATGATTAGCCATTCACTTAATGCCTGCACACAAACCCACACCACCCTGGCAGACTACACATAGCAGTGTGCGATCCTTAATCAGGATTTCTAAGTTAACCCCTTTCCTCTTAAGAGACCAAAACCGGATGGAGGTAGCATGTTGTCTGCTTCAATGATTTTAATTGAATTCAGCAGTTATGAAAAATGGTTCACATGGTTAACTCCTTCCATACTATGGTCACAAGCCTTGGTCAGTGGTTCTGGCACTGCTCGGCTAGTCATGCTGCAGCTGCCCTTGCGACAGCTGCAGCATGACTTGCCAGGCAGTGCCGGAACCACCGACTTAAGACTATAGGCATGTTGGTATTTGAATGAAAGCTCTTTCTATGAAGAATTTAAATATGCAATTTTCATCTTAAATCTAATAAATATATGGCAATATCAGGGATTGGTATGGATTGAGTTAAATGACAGCTGTGCAGAGACCTATCAAGGTAACATATGCCCATGGTCAACATCTTTCCTTGCATGGATTGGGCATTTAGCATCCAACCTATGCCAAATAAGCTGTTAACCATATACAGTGGCAGTGATGTATTGAAATTCCATGATAGGAATACAGTGGTGCCCCTTTTATAAGGCCCCCCTGAAGAGAGGCCACCCCATCTACAAAGGCCACTTCTCCATGCAGAAAGTATGGCATTTTCATTGTATTTTACCCCTCAAGAGGCCAACCCTCTCATAAAGCCACTTTTCTAGTGCCTGTAAGGTGGCCTTATAAGAGGGGGACCACTGTATATCAGCTACACATAAAATTACAATGAGCTGGGAGTTAGTCTGATGCTATCATATGCAGTTTTCATGTTAGTGGGCTGTAGAGATTTACATGTATAACTGGTAGACAGTAATGGATATACACATGTTGTACTCATGCCAAGCCATGGCCTGATGTGGACAGGTGAGCACTCTTTGAGTTCAGCAGCTCCTTACAGTGTTAAAAAAAAAAGTCGACTCTCAATAAGATCTCTACACAAGTGGCACACGACAGATATATAGTTTAGCAATTAGCTGACTGATCGCAAATAAGACTATAAATTTTAAAATATATCAGTAGGAACAGCCTTAAGACCCTCTTGGCTATGTATCACCCCTGGTGACCTGCAAAATAGGTCAAGGTCACTGAATCTCAAACTTAAGCCAAGCTTCCACTGAGATGCTTCTAAAAAGGAGCCTATCAGGGAAAAAAGAGTTAGACTACATGTACTTGCTTCTGCAGTAAAGGTTCGTGATTGTAGTTCAATTTGTTCAAAAGTTATTGCATCCACAAGGGAAAAACATTATCTTTGGCAACCCAGAAAATAGGTCAAGGTTGCTGAATGTCAAACCAATTACACTGTGCTGAGCCTCCTTGGTTGAACTCAGCCCAGTGTCCAATGGGATGCCTCTATGTGCAGGTTTCGAGATAGTAGCTCAACTTGTTCAAAAGTTATTGTGTTCGAAAAGGGGGTGCACACAGACAGACTGAAGCAAGGATGCAGGGCCAGAATTTCGCATAATTTTGCAAGAATCTATTTGGATTTTTGTCAATTAGCTTTCTTTTTAAAGGAAGACAAGTTTAGGAGAATCTTCACGAGAATGGATTCTCGCCAAAATTCTGGCCCTGGGATGCAAGCATGAACAGACATGATGACGACAATAAAGAACACAACAAATATGACCCTGGACCATTTCCAGTAGCTTTTTCAATATGAAAGGCTGCATGATAAAAAATGAGTATTCAGGTCCCCAAGCATTGAAGCATGCTGGCATTTGATATACATGTACCCAGCCATCTTTGGTTAGTTTGGAAAGGCTTACTCCTTTCACCCTTTCACCCTGGAGCTCAAAATGAGCCAATGGCTTTCCTCTACCAAGGAAAGCTACTGACCTCTGCCATGCTATCTTAATAGCTCACGTCTACTTTTTTCATTCAAATTCTCTTTCATTATAGTTTTGATTATACTCACAATCATTGAATCAGAAGTCCTTTGACCATGCACCAGCCACTTTTGGCCACTTTGGGGGGGGGGGGGGGGGGAGGGTTTAAACTTGCACTAACTGGCACAGAGCCATGCACCCACACAGCAAACTTGTCAGATTTCCCAATTAAACCATGTAGAATAAAGGCTCAACAATAATGCCACTGACAGGAGCATGACAAAGGTTTTCATCCCTAGGTCTGGCCAATAATCTACATGCAGACCACATCATACAGTTACCAGCTCTTACTGGGTCCCCTTCCTTTCCACTACCACAACGTCTAATAATGTGTGCCTATGCTGCTTGCTTCCTCAAGATTTTCTTCACCTGCATATCTAACATCTAACGTGTGTGTGTGTGTGTGTGTGTGTGTGTGTGTGTGTGTGTGTGTGTGTGTGTGTGTGTGGTGAGAGGGGGTGCAAGGTACTGAAAATCTCATACCAAAGGTCCATTTTTATAACTGACACTTCATCATGTGTATGAAATAAACATTTTATTTTGAGGCAACATTACATAAAAGAACTATATCACACCCAAATTTCCACTTCATAGTAATATTAACAACATTCATTGCTTTTCTTTTTAACTTATGAACTTTTGTTACATCCCATTCTTTTTACATGCATGGCTACATGGATGTGCCCCCCCCCATATCCATCCACTTCTGCATCAAGTTTACAAACACCTGTTGGGTTTCTTGATTTATTTTTTCTTGCCTTGTTACTCCTTTCCTGTTGTTACACAAAGGATATCTGCCTTTTGACTTGTGGGCGTTGAACGGTGATTTAAAGTGGGATAATTTGCTCCAACTGAACAACTTAGCAACATTATGGCTTGTCAGGCGATCTGCTGATTCACACCACTCAGCTTCAGGTGACCACTTCACCTGCCATAAATTGGCTTTAAACTGCTCACAATTCCATGCACGTTTATGTCCTTTTTCTGCTCTAACGGTCAAGATTCTTCAAAATGAATGAATGCCCCCCGCCCCCAACTACCATCTGGACAGTCTCTACTATTAATTATCTTAAAATGATGTGTGGTCCATGGTACAACACAAGTTTCAACAATTTCAAATTGGAAACAATTGTTATACCTTTAATGACATTTAAATCTGGTCAATTACTTAACCATTTTTTTGCAAGTACATATACCTGGTATTTTCTCCTGATTATAATAATCTGTAGCCTGTGACTGCTCAAAGCAGCCAAAAGCACCTGCACATGTATCACCCACTGCTGCAAGATTTTTACCTAAATGGCTCATTAACACTTTCAATGAGAATAATACACGAGACCCAGGTATCAATACAGAAGAAACTGTGCAAAGCATTTGGAAAAGGTGGTCTTTCAAAACAGGTGGTCTCCACACAAAGTATCTTGAAAAGGTGTTGTCTCAAAACAGGGACCAGTCTGTAGTACATAATTCACAAAAGGCCAGGGGATGATCTCCTTTCTTCACTTGAATTGCATACTCATTCTAGTTTACCTCAGACAATCTTACAGCAGAATGCCCATGAATTTTGCCAACTATTAGCTAAAGTTTTTTTTTTTTTTTTTCCAATCTTGACTTGTACAAAAAGCACTTTATTGCAACATGCCGTGAATACACACTTGGTCCTGGATGAGTTAAACCACTCATTTTAAAAAAAAGACAAACAAATATTATTTCAATTATGTGCCAATTTTCTAAGCACAAGGACTGTATAATTTGTTGTCCCATGCGTCCCAAATTTCATCTACAATAATCAAACTTACAGAATTTGTGTCTTTAGGCAAGCGTCATTAGTTTCCCCAGTGAAGCATCTGATTTGCATGGAAATAACAGACAAAACTAACGTCAATATTTTTCGGTACAAATGATCTTCTGTACAATTGTCCTGAGCAAATTAGGTTCAACAGGTGGTGTATGGCATACTATGGGCTGCCTCCATGATGAAGACATTAAAGCAAACTGTTCATGAATATTTTATCCAACGCTAAATAACCAATCGACCAGTCAGGCGTTCTCGGTGAAACCGGATGGAAATATGCATCACGGCATATTATTCTTTAGCCGGATTCCTGCCCACATGAACTGACCAGGATATTTATTAGATCGATCATGTTAACAGTAGATTTGGGTAAAGGTCAAAGGTCACCGGGTGCCTCAAACTTAGCTTAACTTGTCATGCATTGTAATCACGACACTTGCCCTTGCCTAAATCAACAACCAAATTGTGCAGCTCTGCTGAAATACATGTAACTTGGTAAATTGGTGACAAAAATATCTTGCTTATCTGCAGAGAAAAAAACTTTGATTGCTTTGAGCCCATGCATGTGAAGACTTTCAGCTTATACACTTGTGTCAATCTCAGCTTTCAATTGGCATATGTTTTTTGCTTCTGGTAAAAATAACAAAGGTAAAAGTAATATGCTAAACTGAAAAAAGCATTTCAAAAACACTGTTAATGCACTTATTTTCAAGTTATTGTATATACATTTTCAGTGTTTTAAAATCTTGGGTATTTCACTGGATCTGTTTTAACATTGTTAAGCCTGATTGATTTTAATCCTGTATGTGAAGATATAACGGCTGTCCCTAGCTTTGCACCCAAGCCCTGAACAAGTGTAAAATTTATGAAAGAAATGACAGACTATTCGAAATATTGGCACATAATTCAGAACTCTGGTGTGCTGCTGACATTATTGAAATTCAATTAAAATTCCTAAAATCTACATAAAACTTTAACAGCTCCTTTAAAGATCAAAATTTAGTTTTTGACATCACATGTATGAAAAAGACACAGTTGTCCAAAAAAAAAAAAAAGATTGAATTCCAATTTCTCAATCGTTGTCTCATCACCATAACCTTACCATAACCATTACCACCACCACCACCTTTATTTTTATTTTTTTAATTAAAATAGCATTCAGAGAACAGATTACCCTTAGTACCCACATTTTTTTTTCCTCAATTATGCATTTTTTTTCTTTTTGAGGCTTCACAGTAAAATACTTTACATACAATTTCCATATTGTTGTCTGCAAAATGAAAGAGCACTTTTGGATGTGTTCTTGGGGCAAGTTCTGGTAACAGAGACCACTGTGCTGTGCGTCACTCAGATGACCATGAAATACATACTTCAAAAGTTTCATAACAAATTTAAAAATAATATGAGCAAGCTGGTTTTCGATAGGAATGTGGTGGACTATAATGTGCATCTCTACAAAAAAATTGGTGAAGCTGTGTTGGATCTTAGTTAAGATATTATGGTAACATTGTCCCCTTGTGCACCACTCAGATATGGCCTTGACGGTCGATAAATACTTTAAAGTTTCATAAAAAGTTTATGAGTACAAAGAGGATGCTGATTTTGCATTGGAACTTGGTCCATCATAAGATGCATCACTGAAAAAAAAAATTGGTGGAAGCTGTGGTCAGTATTTTTTTGAGATAGCGTGGTTACATCGCCAGGGTTGTCACCACTCAGACGGCCTTCAAATATATACATTAAAAACTTCACAAAAAGTTTAGAAATAATCAGAGGAAGCTGGTTTTCAAGAGGAACCTGGCCCATCATATAGTCCTCCCCTGACAAAAATTTGATACAGCTACAGTGAATATTTTTTGAGATATTGTGGTATCGTCAACAAGCATGCCCTGCATCGTAAATCTGTCCATCTTTACAATGCAGGGCATGACAATGGCTTCCGGCAATGAGCGGGGGGTAAAACATGAAACTGTAATTTTGACACACACACACACACACACACAAATTAGCTTGGCAATCGATCAACAAATTAACTTTAAAGACTGAATGAGACTGGTATTGATAATTTTTCGTATCAATTTAAATATTCTAGGAAAACATAGTTTATAAGAGTTAAAATAGGCAATTCACTTTACTTTATAAGCATATGCTTGGAACATTAGTTGGGTTTTCTCTGATATATGTAGAGGTACATGTAAGTACTCCTAAGAGGTACACTACAGCCCTCTGTGTAAAATACTTTTTGATCATATTTCTATTTTTTTTTCCATCCTGATGTCAATGAAATAAGCAAAATAAACATATTAAAGTAATGTTTGTAGAGTACAAGAAATATGCAGACAAACTGTGTATCTATATCCATACTCAGAAAAAACAAGTTGCTAAATTCAATTTGCTTCACTTCCACGGTAACACAACAGGCTGCACGACACTTGAATAACAAAATCCACTTCAGAATATCCATGCATAAATATCCTCTCATACATATAACATATATGAAGCACATGAAAGAGATTTCAAAATACCCCCAGGTATGATAGATCTGGTAACTGTGGTGATTGCTTTAAGCATTGATTTTTTCCCCAGGTACAATGGTGTTGACCAGCTTAAGGTACACAAGATGAAAACACCCAGCATGATCGTAATTTATGCTGGCAATGAGTTTTCAAGGCTGTTGCTGGCCGGGAAAAGACTCGTGATTTAGCAATTAATTTTCTCCTGTTGTTCTGGTCATGCTTGCAAACATCTAGGCCCTGTGTATGATCAAAAATACTGTGTAATCATCTCAGTTGGCCAATGCTTCACGATGCATCAGGATACACTCTGTCACTGCCATTGTTATGTTAACTCCTTAAAGGCAATGTATATTCCTGTGTATCTATTTCACCGAACTTAAATGAAAATTGCACAATTTGCACTCCTCACAAGGAGAGCCTTCATTCATCTCTTCGTGTACCAGCCATTGCTTGTAGTGAAAAGTCAGCGGTTCCAATTTGACAATGTCTCACAAAGCCCAGCTGCTGAGAGAGAAGCTGCAACATAAGAGCTGCCACATGCAAAAAAACAAGTCTTTTTACCTTTAGTATCAGGCTGATATCAAACCAGATGTATTCTGGTTCTCTTAAAGCAATACTTGCTGCAAATCCAAGTTGTCAGCTGATAACTTTTCAGTTGACAAAACCTGAAAGGAAGTAGTACAACATGCAACGCCAAGGTAAATGTCCAGCAAGGTTTCAGTGTCTGGCTGTTTTCAGTACAATGGATTCTAAAATTGTTGTGTTGAAACTGAGTTATTCCTTAAAACGCTGATTTAAAATTGAGTCAACAGCTTTCCTCAGGTCACTTTGCACGCATTGTATGCAAAGTGTCCTGAGGAAAGCAGTTGACTAAGACTACTTTCTGCTTTAGACTAGGCTTGCTGGTATTTGAATGAAAGGTGTCTTCATCAGAAATTTGAATCTTTTAACCATTATACGTTTAACGGTAATGAGAAAACGACTAAAGCTGGGATTAGCACTTTAAGGGTTAATCTTTGCTTTTCTTGGAGTATTCTAGGTACTGACTGTACAAGAAGAGACTGTCCAATAGGAAAGGTCAGAATAAGCTCAAAGCTGTGTATTTGCGTCAATACACACCTGAATACACAAACTTTTGGAGGGCTAGAGCTGTGTATTCCCATTAGTTTGTATGTTAAAGCAACCTTAAATAAACTAGTCACTTGTGTAGCTCTGGTTATATGATTTTTGTAAAGTATTTACATGTAGTTATGCATCTAGATTTACTGTCTGAAATTTGATGTTTCTATGTACAGTAGTTTTCAATTGATTTCCCCCACAATCTCACCACATTTGATGAAGATCTGCCAAGTATTAAAGATGCTAGAATGTTCACAAGATTTTCACATTTTGACCCATATATTACATTATAATGTAGATGGCACCACCAATATTAAAAGGGGCCTAGATTTTCATACAACCTACATGTCCTGAAAGTTATATTGGGATAACTTGAAAACTGTGGACAGTATCACCCTAATGAGCAAAAGTTTACGGATGTCTCTAATATGATACACTTATGTAGAAATACTTAACCAATATTCATAAATATCAAACCCAACAATGACAGCAAAGAGATTCCAGAGTTAAAAAAGAATCAACATTCATCTTCCAATACCAATGTGAGGAAACAAATTTCACTCGGAGTCTCCTGACTTGAGACAGGCAGTCACCCATGAAAGGCAACTGGTGGCTTTAAACCAGTCCTCTCAACCTTTGAAATATTCTCCATTAAATACAGACTATAGCGTTTCCAAAATGTAAAGGCCCAACCACTCAAAATCCAAATTTTATTACTTCTGCAAAAAATAAAAAGAGAATTGGTACGCCTGTCACTATTTTGGTTCTTCTGACTAGTTCGTCAGCTGAGTTAAAGCAAAAGTAGAAAGTAGGCCTATATCGTTTTTGTGTTATCTATGAATCTGGAACATTATGTAATTAATAAGTTAAGTGATTGAATCACAGTTAGAGTAGAGTATCAAATGCAAGGACGGACAGACATGAACGGTCACTTAAGCTCTGCCACCTTTGGTCAGCAGAGCTAAAAAAAGGCACAGAGCATTCAAAATGTAATCTATTACACTGATGACCAACCAATGTGTTTTGTTTCCCAGAATACTGTACAGGCAAGATCTACCTCAGCTTACAGGTATTAAGCTTTTCACATAAGGATTTCTTGCAGCTTTAAACTCGAGCTTTTGAGAAAGCGGCACAAACCTGGATAAGACCAGTAGGCACCGGCAGGCATTCCCCATGGAGACAGCGGCACTCTGTGAGCTCTTTTGCAGGGCCACTCAACATTAACTGTAGTGCACAGTACACAGGACAGGCCACCAATGTCAGCAAACCAAATATTCAACTGAACAGGCAGACAATCCTGTAGGTACACTGAAATCCTACTGGGGGCCCTTTATTCAATATATATCAACCATTCGTTTTTTTGTATTTCAGTCTCTTTAATTATTAGAGTACTTCAACTTTGAAATTTGATTATAGGGGCACTTTGGTGTTTCTGCAGGGACTCTTTTCAGTTGCACATTAACTAGAGGGTAATGGGGACTTATTTACCTCTACATGTACATGTATATAGTAGACTGAAGTAGCCCCCACCTATATCTGAAGGCTATATCTCAGCCAAACGAACATCCTAATACGGCTTTATAAAGCGTGTTACATGCCCAGATACATGTACTTCAGACAAACCTGAAAGACAAGTCTATGGCTTCCTGTTGGTGAGTGCACAAAGAAATTGACTGCATGTACATTTTAGAAATATAGAGGAAAATGAAGCTGTCAGAATGTTATTTTAAGGAAGCATCATGTTGCACATATGGCCCAGCTTGATATCATTTCCTTCTCCATTAACTATTTGTGTTACTCCTTTTATATAAATTTATTATTTATTGCAAAGCTAATCTTCCTGATAACGCAGTGCATGCAAACTCATGACCAGTGCAACATTTTGCGAGACTGCAAACCCGTGATACAGCTGCCAGTGCTTGTCTCTGATGGCCTGAATTTGGGCCTCAAATTGAGTGCACATTAGGCCTGGCATTGGCAGCTACTGCAGACTAGAAGACCATATTGGACCTGTTATGTACTGATAGCATGTCTTCCAAATGGATGAGCGGTCCAACTTAATGATGAGATGAAGAACGAAGTATATCATATTCTGTGCAAGATCACGCAGTCCTGAAAAATTAATGCTGACTGTGCAGTACATTGTAAGGTCACAGCGATGAACTGTACCTCTCACTGTGGGGTCAAAGGTTACACTGCCACTCCCTTTAATGGCTTCTTGTGGTTTACGAGACCCTTTAAGAAAGCACTGCTCCTACTCATACCCTCAGACCAAGCAAATCCACGCAACTTCAAATCCCACTCACTTTCCCGTCCAGCAGAGGCTCGTGTGGAGTCATTCTGGCTTGTTTTATTCAAACGCCCTCAATTACCAGACATTCAGAGGTATAAATAGTGGTTTGTCAGACAGAACACTCAGTTTCCAGCAGCATGTCATGAATAAGCATGTGGAACAGTTTGTTATCTGTGGTCTTTAGGTGGCCTAGGTGCGATGCTGAAAAAAAAAATGGGTTTGTTGCATGGACCCATGCAGCTCTGTTTCCTCATCGCCAGCTACTTTGGCGACTCTGCTGGACTCCAAATGAGACCTTGCCACATGCTCTTTTGTCTGTGCAGCATAACATGACATACATTATTGATCGCCGTGTCCCGGTGCTCTTGTGATTGCAAGGAAGTTCTGGCATTTAAACCAAGATTTGTCCGATCTGTGATGGATGCATGTTCCAGGTAACAAGAGCCCAGGGTTGGCTGGTTTCCTGATCGACTAAACTTAACTGACTCCCAATACATAGCTGCTGATGTTTGATTCTCACTGGACTGCTATATATATCCATACTGGTACATACACTTTCAAAGGGTAAAGGCACACTTAACACCTACCATTTGATTTGATTAAAGATGCCTCAGTTTTAAAATTGAGGGAAAAACACCAACCCCACCTTTAAATGGAATTTGTACCAAATTTCAATTATGTGTCTTTTTTATTATTTTTTTTCTCAGCTATTACTTATAATTTTGAAGTTCAGCCATGATAAGACTATAACCCTTCCCCTACCCCCAAGGGCTGGTGGTCAAATGTCATTGGCTTTAATCTTTTTGTCCAGTTTCAAATGTATAGAGAAACTATGAAGCAGAATTGTAGAGGAGTCTCATACCAGGATCCAGCTGACATCAACAGCTGTCCTTGGCATGGTTTAGGCTCTCAGTGTAACCCAAAGCAAGGAAACTGTTTAACTCAAGTCTTAACTGGAAGTTACCGCAAAACAAAATCAAATGTCTGCGAGATGAACATTTTGCACCTGAAGGAGATGATTGATGATGTCATTGTACGGAAACTAAATTCACATAGGAAAACCTCACCTATGACCTTGAGAATTAGGTCAAGGGGACCCAGGTACAATCCGAAATTTCTCAGTTTCACCAAGTTTTGTGTAGATTTTCAGTTGTTGCTGCATACAAATCAAGTTTACAGAAGTGACCCCGTGACCCTAAGAATCAAGTCAAGGTGACCCACATACAATCTCAACCTGTGTCTCTCCCCACATACATAAGCCTACCATATGTCAACGAGCATTTTTATAAGTTTTTAAGTAGCTGTCACATGGAAGCTGATTTCACATATTGTGAGTCTGTGACCTTGAGAACTAAGTCAAAGTACCTGATAAACAACTCACACTAGGTTTCTTAGATAGATACTGCTACGTACCACATTTTGTTGAGTTATTCCAGGAAGAGGTAGGAGGAGGAGGAGGAGGAGGAGGAGGAGGAGGAGGAGGAGGAGGAGGAGGAGGAGGAAGAAGAGGAGGAGTGGAAGAAGAGGAGGAGCAGAAGAAGAAGATGAAGAAGAAGGAGGAGGAGGAGGAGGAGGAGGAGGAGGAGGAGGAGGAGGAGGAGGAGGAGGAGGAGGAAGAAGAGGAGGAGTGGAAGAAGAGGAGGAGCAGAAGAAGAAGAAGATGAAGAAGAAGGAGGAGGAGGAGGAGGAGGAGGAGGAGGAGGAGGAGGAGGAAGAAGAGGAGGAGTGGAAGAAGAGGAGGAGGAGGAGGAGGAGGAGGAGGAGGAGGAGGAGGAGGAGGAAGAAGAAGAAGAAGAAGAAGAAGAAGAAGAAGAAGAAGAAGAAGAAGAAGAAGAAGAAGAAGAAGAAGAAGAAGAAGAAGAAGAAGAAGAAGAAGAAGAAGAAGAAGAAGAAGAAGAAGAAGAAATGGGTACTTAAACAATATGTCTCCCATGTTCACCAAGGAGACATAATTCCCAGAGAAAAGAATTAAGAGACTACAAATAATAGTCTGAGGAAGGCTTAAGTAGGATACCTTCATGATCCTGACATATGTCATGAATAAAGTAATGAAGTTAAGCTCGAATAAAATGTTTTCTTGCTGAATAATTCCTCACTGATCCCTGACCACAGCAATGGTGCTCACAGCCAATCACAAAAGAGCAATTATTCAGCACTGATCAGCACCCCAAATAGGTGCAAACCTTTCCTCTAAATCATGCAGAGATCCTTCCTGAACCAGGTAAGACAAGACTATGTACATGTACATGAACAAGGCCATGCCTTCTAATGACTGACTTGCCAAGCTTAACCTAATGATTCCTTAAACCCACCAAAACCAACTGGGTGTCAAATGGCATCTGCTTCAAAGTTTTTGACTAATTCAACTATAATGAAACACAATTTGAATGACAATAATAGACGGAATGATCTAGATAACATGCACCAAAAGAAGCTGTTGACTCAGTCTTAATTGGGAGGAAAAGGTTAACAAAGGACACAAATTGAATCCCCCCTTTAACAATATAGTGGCACAAAGATTAGGCTACCAATTTCCTTCAGTATTGTGGTATCACTTCACATTTGCTTAGTACATGTAAAGCATGTATACTGTTGATTCCCACTGCAGATTTTACCCAAATATCTTGAAAAATTTCTTTAGAAGTGTTAATGAACTATTACCAGAAAACATAATAAAAGGCAAGGTTAATTTATTGTTGAAAATTTTATCTGAATGACACAGGGAGACACCATGACTATAGGCATGGGTTCTTGTGTCAAAATGAATCAGAAAGCACAATGTGTGGACTGCAGAGTGGTAAATTATTCAGTCACTCGAATGGTAAAGACAAGTTAATCAAAGCACACATTGTCCAGAGCTGTCCACGTCAAACGCTACTTGATCCTCTCGTTTTTTTTCAAGTGACTACATCTCAAACGCCAAAGTCCACCCACTACAAACAGTCTCAGCCACAAAACAAAGTAAGCAATGGTTTTACTGGAATCATTACAGAATAAACTACTGGCAGTAACAGTTGAACCATGGTTTAATACCAAACCATTTATTTCACTCTCCATAGCAACGAATCCCATCACTAAACTTCATTTAGGTTTCTTTTGTTTCCTTTTAAAATCCCATCTCGTCTGTCTGCCTGACTTCCAAGATCTACGGTGCAATCACCGAGATTAGACGCTTCCACATATGTCAACTTGTTAACACAAATCAACTGTTTCTTTGAGTGCCAAAGAAAAACTCCTATCCTATTAACGTTCTTTCCGTTTACAGGAGCTTGTGTTAACTGCCTCATTTTAATCTGGCATGACACGGCACTTTACACCCAAATGAGATTTCTGCTTCAGTTTGAATTGCCAGAGAGCCAGCTATGTGGTTTTTCATTCATCTCAAGATGCATGATTGGGTCTGAAATGTAAACCGTTCTGCTGATTTGTGAACCTAAAACTCTCCTTAGCTTCACCCAAAATTGAAGCTACTCAAAGCAAAAAGGATTCATACCTTGATGGTTTCTTAAAAGGCAGGAGAGGGGACAAACATCAATAATATAATTTAGACCCAAAGATTCGGAGCTTTCTCTCGGCAGCCAGTGTGCATTAGATATCAAAGCTGGGATTGGGGTCGTCAGTTCAAGCAGGCGCCACAACCATAGATATATTGGGTATCAACGGATAGTTCTCGCAATTTATTGCCATTAAAATGTCTTCTGCATATGTTCACATATTTTGTCCCATAGACCTTCATTGTCGCTTGTAATATTTTCTGTTAACATATTTGCAGGGGTGATGCATATTATATGTACTGATATAGCCCTACGGCCATAAATCCCTTCCCATTTCTCTGCACACATTAGGTGGTCAGTAAGATCAGGAGTTTGAGGCAGACTAAAAAATCTATAGCCAAGCCTGATGGAACATCAGATGTTGTTCTTTGCCAGAAAACAACACAGCATTCAACCACAGAGGGTAATTATAATGTTACAGTATATCTTGTCACATTTTCAAAACCCTAAAATCTGCGTGGAAGATGCATTGATAGCCTCTTTAAAGGCTTGCGAATTAATTTCCATGGTAACCCCGCTGTTACAGATCTTCAGCCTACGAGCAGGCTGGGTAATGAGATATATGCCAAGAAAGGCATTTCTCACTCGACGGCATCACTGACCTGAAGCTGCAATTCACAAATTTAAACAAATGAGATGACTTTCAGGCTGTACAGCTACCAGATGGCACCACCCACTGCAGGATCCTCTAAGGGATAGTATTACCCTATTGGTCAATACTAACTCAAAAAACAGAAACAATCTGGCATTTCAATCATAAAACATACAAAACTTCTACATTTTTGTACACATCTATGGTTCCCAGATAGATACATAACAAAGTCCAAAACTCTTTATTCGACCAGTTCCGCCCTCTAGGGGCCAACATCAGTTACAAATGCAGCATTCCACACGCAATTATGACAAATGCACCCTCTTGGAGTAAGATTACTAACTAAGAGAAGTACCACTATTACACACTTGCACCCTCAGTAACCTGCACCTATAAATACAGAGAAGCTATTTATAAATTAGTAACTACAAACACAACAGCGCCTTCTTACCATAAATGGGCTCTGTGTTTTACTCTTCTTCCTTCACATGTCATCAAGTTACATTTTATTTTCTCTGTGCAAAACTGACTCAAAGAGCAACAATGTCCGAGTGACTTTATGGTTGACAGAAGCCTTATCTTGGGCACTGTATCTACCCAGGTATCATACAACCACAGACCAGTTTTCATCCCACTCAATGACAGGCCACCAGTACCATCCACAAGCGAAGCATTAACCTCTGCTAAATGGAAAGACCTCTCTCACTATACCCAGATATTGAACATCCTACCCACGTATTACACCAGATGGAATGCCAACCCTCTTTTCCTGGGTCAACAAAGGCCTCGCCAGGAGGCCCTTGGCCACTTCTTTGGTTCTTCAGTGTTAAGCTATATATCGACCTTCATGGAACCTGATTCTACACAGCTTTCACCGACACTTAGTTGAAAACATGCCCTGGATTCAGCCAGCAAAGTTTTCCATGACAGGCAAAATACCTTTTTTCAACATGATAACCTACCAACCGGGTAAATTAAATCGACATTTGGCATTGTATGGCAGCCTTCATTTCCTCCAGTTTTGTATTACGGTTGTAAATTGTCATGAAACGTCAGTTTATTCTAAACTCAACTCTACGCTGTGAGTTTAGAATAGCCCGAAGGAAACTCATGTTGAACCTTTAAGGATATGAGAAACATCTGTACAAGAAAAACCTTTTCACTTAACAATCTGGTTAATGTAAGTTTAGTATCTTATTTACCTGTTACTAATATACTCAATTTAGTAAGAACAATAGAAATGTGAAAACGAACAAAACAAAGACTGAATTGCAAATTTATGTCAGAAGATGAGGATCATAAATCCACACTTTTACTTTTTTTTGTGCTTCCAAGAAACATCATAAAGTTCCACAACATGAATCTTCAGTTTCTATGCTTTCTAAAAATGTATATTTTTTTGCACTTTTGTAAATTTAGTGTTGTACATGTATGCAGAAAAGCATCAGTCAGTACTGAGGTCACTGATAATCTAACATGTATCCTTAATCAAAAAATTATAAGGTGGGACATGATCCCCTGTGAAAATCATTCCAAGCTTTTCCATGGTTGTTTCGATATTCTTGGAAAAGTTTGAAATTTGAATGCAAGTCCAAACTCTGAAAGCCGACAAGACTCGAGTTCTGCTTAGCTCTTAAACAGAATATAATTTTATATGTTTTTCAATCAAGCAGTTCTTTAAAAAAAGGTGTAAAATGGGATGTTTGAGCTGACAGGGTACCTGCAGGAAGACTCACCAGTCAGTAGAATTGAAATACTTGGATCCCTTTCTTTGCTTACATTACATATTGTAAAAGTTGCTATGTTTAACAAAATGAAGGACTAGCAGATCAGTTAGGTATTTGAAGTTCCCAAGCTGTTTTAACAGTAATTTATGACCTCTGTCCAGACATTGTGGATTCAAATTATTTTTACTTCCATTGACAGATGTAAAATCCAGCAAAACCTCAAAACTAAGGCAGTTAGCCATACATGTACTTATAGCTTGTACAGAATGAGGGGCGCATTTTCTGTGTCACCATCACAAGACAGCCAGCTGTAATATAGTATTACAGGTTGAGAACTAGGGCAACAGGGAAATGCTTGCAGTTTGCAACTAGAGCATTCTGAGTTGCACACAAATAGTTATTGGAAAAACTTGGATTTGCTTGGACCTGTTCTTGCAGTTGCTAGATGCAAAAATGCTTGGATTTGCTGCATGGAAAAAAAAGCTTGGATTTGCCTGGAATTGATAGATGGAAAAAACCTGCATTTGCTTGGACTTGCCTGACTATATTCCACTAATTCAGTCCAAGCTTTTCCCAAGAAAATCCAATATACCAATACTGCACAAGGTTTTGCTACCTTTTCCAATGTTTGAAAATGCTGAGACTCCCTTGGATAAGCTAGTTTTTCCAAGCTTTGCATACACTAGCATTTGCTAGATGTTCATATACTGAAGAAAAGCTTTCACCAAAAATTGCTCAACTCAATTATGAGTAGCAATATTGTGTTTTGAGCACAAACTTGTGCTGCACAGCTACTGGTTACATTCTTTCCTAGAATGAGCCCTTTTGGTGCCAAATTTTGGACTGAGCCAACAGCTCTTCTCAGCACGCATTGGGCGCAATGTGCCCAGTGCACGCTGAGATAAGCCGTTGACCTGGGGTATTCTCTCTGGATTTATAGGCATACTGGTACTTGAATGAAAGATCCTTTTACGAGGAATATGAATCTGGGATACTTATGATAATTCAGACTAGTTTGAATAAAGTAGACTAACTTAAGACGTGATTGGCATTAAAAGAGTTAAGGTTATGAAGTTATATTTAGCCTGAAAAAAATTGCAGAGTAGCTCGTACAGTTTTTAATTTTTTTTATTTTAGATATATGCTGTTTCCTAATTACAACACTAAGGACGGGGTCCTGGCAGTTTAGACCACTTTTTTATGGCAAAACTGACTTATAAGGAGACGTACATTTGCCAACAGTGACATGAAAATTACTTCAATGGAAGCCACAGGACCCACCATGTTATAGAAAATTCCACCTGTATGCATGCATATCAGCTTTATGGGGGGAACACGGGAATTTAATGTGAGGAAAATGCATTGCAGAGTGAGGAGGCTATTTATTCAGGTGTACGCGCTCAGCGGGAAATTAAATTCTTCTTGTGATTAGCATATGCCTGACCTCAAAAGTATCAACACCGTTGAGAGTTTCACAGCATTGAGACTTTCCCAGGTACATGCCTTTATATGGAAAGCTAAGCAGTAGTTGTACCATTGGTTTTGCAATTTAAAAGGGGCACAATGGCTTCCAGGGATGGTCTGATGTGGAAACTGTAAAATATTTACCTTTTATTGACCCGTGAAGATTCAATCTCTTTTGGTCTGTTCAATACATCTGTTATGAGTATCAAACACTTAATTTACTTTAGTTACAATCGAAGGCACTTATTGATGCCCAGTGTCATTTCCATGGAGAAATGTTGCAAAAATCAGAAAGCATTAAAGTTTACTGTACGACGACACGGTGCATCTGGCATTACACGAGAGCGATGTTATCACACCCAAATCATAACTTGTGTCCTCTTGCAGTATCACCACAGAGGTCAGACTGGGGCTCTCCTGTCAAATGACAGGTGAGCGCCTAGGGTCCATACAAAAAGGTATAGTTACATTGATCTTTACTCATCTAACATTAGGCTGCCGAGGTCTGGTCAATACTGCGTTTTATCGACCTTGCTGTTGGGAAGCCAAGTGAAGCTTATCAGTGGCTATACAAAATAAAGCAAAACCTTCTAACTAGGTATTGGGCTTAGGAGAGAGTAGCCTCTTGAAGTGCAACCACCCTTAAAATATGGTTATCATGCTAAAAGCAGGCATGCTTCTTGACTTATGGTATGTATTGTGTGCTGTGGACGGTGTTCTATCTATTTGTCACAATGACCTGAAAAGGTTCTGCACTCCCTTGAAAAGTATGAAAATGCACCTATTAATATAACCATAGGGAAGCTTAATTGGTAATAAGCAGAGAGCGCCAGCAAGTAATTGTCATGGAAGGCCTGCTGCTTGCTATTATGATAACTACCATTCATACTGTTTCATTACCCACTCACCCTGCATGCCTGCAAAAGGAATACTGTCAAACTGTTTGCACCTAAAACATTGAACCTTTCCTTCTAGGAAGAAGGATTTGGTGCGATTGGTATGTGCGTTTCCCATTTTTTGGCTGGGCGATCGGTGCCAATGGTTGCTGGATTGCGACTTGTGGTCACAATTAACATATAAGCTACACTGTAGTTACACGCATGATACCTCTGTGTGAGACACCACCCCCTAATGAGAGACTGCTTTACAGATTCCACAGTCCTATGCTTCCCATATCTACCTGTCATTGGAGCCCACCTCTCTTTCAACACCACTTTTTGTTGCAGTTGGGGTGGTCTCCAGTGACAGGATCTTACTTGATAAAGTACATTTTTGGCATGAATTCTAATAAATTGATTAAAAATTAAAAATTCACCAATTTTCATTGCTCAAATCACCACTTTTGCTATATTAAATGATCAAAAATTGTTTCTGTGCTTTTATGCTCCTGGACGAGCCAATTTCGGAAAGTTTACAAAATAAATACCTGGAGCAAATTTCTGCTTTAAGTAGACACCTCCAATCAATATGCATTCCTGAAGTCCCTAAATGTCCCACAAAAAGCTCATGTGTTCTGACATGGAAATGACCACTTGTAACTTTACTCTCATATTTAATTACAGTAAAACATCTCTAACGGAACACCTCTGTATACCGTACACCTCTCTATACTGAACACCATTTCTTGGTCACAAATATATACTTCCAATGTAAGCAAACCTCCCTATACCGAACACCTCACTATACTGAACATTTTTTTCTGGTCCCAAACATGTTCAGTATGGGGATCGAGGTTTTACTGTAGGAATTACTGAAACGGAGACAAGCAGCGGAGCGAAGACTTTGGAGCAAGTGACTATAAAAACATGTACAGTTTATCCTTTCCTGTCCAACTCTTTCAAAGCCAACTGTGAATAAAACTGCCCTCAATTACAATAAGGATGCTAGATTCATATTCCTTCTGAAAAGAGCTTTCACTCAATTACGAGCATGCCTGTAGTTCTGGAAAATATAATGGTCTGGGTCAACAACTTTGCTTGGTGCACTTTGGGCACATTGAAAGCTGTTGACTGAGTCTAAAACTTGGCAATGAAAGAGTTAAGCCTGCAAAAAAAAAAAAAAAGAAAAAAAAACAGGCCTGAAATAAAATGTAAAGTGCTCCCTCATTTATGACACAGATTATGGGGTCCATCGAGGAGGCCATGTTACACCCTTAGTTTCATAACGTTACCTCTTGACCACCATTACCAAAACCTCTGTGTCTGGGTCAAATGCCGAAGAAATCAAGTTCACTCATTTGACTCCAAAACCTGGTGGTCCTGTGGCACCGTCTCTTGGTTCCTATGGTGACCCCCAGTGTGCATGCTCCCTATATCATCCTTCCTCTTTTGGGCGCCATAAGTACTGGCTTGCTCTTTGGAGTTGAAGCTGTCAACTTTTGTTCATGCTCACCGTTCTAGTGCTTTACGCACGTTCCACTCCGCGAAAAATCATTTCTTAGCAGTTCAGGACTCTTCGGAGACCTACATAGCTAATATCTGTCTACAGATACCTCTGAAATAGTTGGGAGTAGAGCTGGTCGTTTGGCTTGAAACCTAGATTTTTAAGATGGTGTCTCAATGTACATGATCACAGAGAGTGGGGAGACAGTGCACACCAGGCAATTGCTACCTATCGGCAGCAAGCCATAGGTGTTGATCCAGTTTGCCCACACCTTTGTTGGATAGAGGGCAGAAGTTGGACTCTCTGAACCACTATATGGCAGCCCGGGATGCATGATCATCAGCATTGCTATGGTTGTTGCCTCCAGTTGGTCATGCTTGTTCTTGAGAACAAAAACATGCAAATATTGTGAAGATTGGGGAGAAGACAAAGGCTGCTCAGAATGAGCAGGTATGGAGAAAGAGTAATACAGCAAGGTCATAGCTGCCAAATGCCCAGCTTTAGAATCTGACTCCATTGAGTTTTCGCCAGTGACACGACAAGAAGCGAAGACAAAGCCACATCGCTCGCTCACACTCAAGTGGCTGTCATCTCTACACCAGTAACCCCCCAGGGCAGTAAAGAGAAGAGGCGATGTAGTAGCAAGCAAGGCAGCAAGACATCTCCTTCGAGACATCATGAGTGCCCAGGTTTACCCAAGATGACCAGTGCATCTCTAGTCACTTACCCGAGGGTTGCCCTTGCCATGGAGTCTATATGGCTCAGAGAACACAGTTGCAGGCTAATACATGTATGTTGCGTGCACTAATCACCCCTTTCTCAGGCTGCTTCTTCGGAGTTCACTTTGAAGAAGCCGTCCAGCACCAAATTGAAGCTTTCGAGATCTCAATCATCCGGGTGCAAGCTAGCGCTCAGAGCAGAAATAGCGCAAGTCACTGCAGCCAGACCAGAAACCTACCGGTTCCCATCCAGGTATTCCGAGTGTTCACATCGGAAGTCTGAGTGATCCGGAAAGCCACCGAAGCTGTGATGAACTTCCCAAGCTCCCGGTTCTGAAAGCTCAGATCGTAGGTCCAGGCAAGCTGGACAGAGAAGGCAGGCACCCATGTCTGCACTGGTGCCTTCTGCCATTACTGGGTCTTAGGCCCTGGGGGAGTGGGTCGATAGACCACTTGGAATTAAGCATCAAGCTCCCGCTATATTTACCAGCATGGCCGAAATTTCTGGTGCAGCTACAGACGAGCATGTTCCACAGGAACCCTCAAGTGCTCAACCTCCACACATGGTGGTTGTCACACAGCTTTTCACTCTAGACAATACCTTCAAGTTGGCACTTCTTGGTGAAAATGCCGCGAAACACCCAAGAAAGGAATATACTTTTACTTATTTTACAGCTTCAATGCAACGACATGCACGTTCACACATACTCACAAGACTAGCTTCCATCTGCAGGGAACAATCAAAGGATAAAATCATCTTCCCACATTTAAAACCCTGAATTACCTGTGCTATGGTAGCCATACCACATTCTGGCTTCGCCTTAATGTGATATGCCTGCCATGGCACAAGTAAATTTGTATATCATAGTTTGAAAATATGGGGTAATAGTACCAGCTTGCAGTGCAGTCGACACATTTTACATGCATTGTCACAGTATAATGTTTTGAAGTAACCATCTAAAAAGTAATATTGTCACGGCATGAATAACATATAAACCGATGAAGGCTTCAGAAGGACATGCATGCAGTTACTTCCACTTTTAGCTAATTGATTTTTTTTTTCATTTTCAGGAAGGCAGCTGCCTTGGTGGTTTAGAATTACAATACTGACACATGCATGGCCAGATAAACCTTTCCTGGTGTCATTTTAACACAGTGAAACCTGTCTATTGTGAACATTCTCAGGACAACCAAAATGTGGTGGCATATTAGACAGGAGGTCGCATTGTCAAGTGCCAATTTTCAAGAGAAAGAATGGGACCAGCTGAAGATTATCATAATAGACAGGAAGTCTTATACAGGTGGTTGCAAGAACAGGTTTTACTGTAAATGAATCCATGTTGTGAGGACAGTTCTATATAAAATGACAAATTAAGCCAGAATTGAGCCTATTATAATAATCTATTATAATTGCAAAATTTCTGGATTAATTTTGGCGGAGGCTTTCTGAATTCAGACTGAATCATGTCTGAATTTTGACTGAAGTTGTCTGATTCATAGCTGAATCTTATTGAATACTGGCTGAAGCTTTCTGAAACCAAGCTGAATCATGTCTGAATTTTGGCTGAAGTAACCTGAATTATAGCTGAATGTTACCTGCATGAATACTAGCTGAAGCTTTCTGAATCCTGGCTGAAGTTATACTTTTCTTTTCTGAATTTTGCCTGAAAATATCTGAATATTAGCTGAAGCTCACTGATTTCAGTCATAATCTTGTCTGAATACTAACTGAATCTTTCTGAATCCAGGATGAATCATGTCTGAATTTTACCTAAAATCGTCTGAATCAAAGCTGAATGCTACCTGAATACTGACTGAAGCTTTCTGAATCCATGCACATTTGTCTGAATTCTGGCTGAAGTTGTCTGAACTATAGCTGAAGCTGTATGAATTTGGGCTGAATCTGTCTGAATACTGGCTGAAACTATCTGAACAATGCTGACATCAGGCTAAAACCAATCTCAAGCTTGCTGAATACCATCTGAATATTGGCTGAATCTTATCTGAATTCTACCTGAAACCATCTGAATATTGGCTGAAACTGACTAAAATATGGCTGAATCTTCTCTGAAGTCTGCCAGAAACTATCTGAATATTGGCTGAATTTTGACTGAATTCTAGCTGAAACACTCTGAATTCTTGCTAAAACTGACTAAAATCATACTGAAACAGACTGAATAGCGGTTGAAAAGACCGAATTTCAGACAATATTCAGATGAGGATATTTCAGCCAGAATTCATATTTGATTCAGACAAATTCAGATAGAAATTTTCCATACGAGTAGGGCAAAATGTACCTCGGCGTTACTTGGGGAAAACTGCCGCGAGATGCTGGTAAAAGAATTTTTGTACAAATTTCCCCGGCATTTCTCGGCAAAAAGCACCAAGGATGGCCCTAGCTTTCTCGGCATTTTGGCTCTCCTGGTGTTAAGGCCTACAAGACCACTCTGCAAAGGCCTGGTGCCTTAGAGGTTGTCTTAGCCAGAGCTCATGAGGTGCAAGCCTTTAATGCCTCCTGGTACACCCAGCAGGATGTCGTGGTTGCCGACATTCTGTGGGCCTGCCATTGGCCATCGTCTACCACTTCTATCGATCACTACTTGTGTGACATGATAGTCCTAGAGGAGGGCAGTATGTCTTTGTGGGCATCCCACGCCCCTTAATTTGGTTAGGTTCCAAAACCTGCTGTTAGGCTTTCCCGATTGCGGTTCCAGTTTATGGCACTCTTGTGGTTTAGATCTGATGCAGTCTGTAGGTCGTTGCACTTCTTACTGTGCCTATGGCTATTGGCTAAATCGACCTAATCCAAGACTTGTACTGTCATTCCTGATGTCCTGTTTAATAACAGCCGTTTGACCCAGGTGTTTGCTGCCCTATGGAACCCTATCCCCCCCCCCCCCCCCCCCAGCGCCTGCCAGTTTCACAACTGGGCCCTGTTATATCTCCAGGTATCAAGGAGTAGAAAGACAGCATCTACCCACAAGGTAGACAGCTATCATGTCGGCGGGCTAGTTCTGGGGGTTCAGTGTGGTCCACGCTGGTCAGTAAGGAGGGTTTCTGGCTTCGGCTGAATTCTGCTGTTGGAGGTGTCCAGCCAACGACTACTTCTGAGGTTTTTCCTTCAGACATTGCCTCGATCCTCAGATGGACTGATGGTTCCTCCCCGAGGCTGCTGGTCCCGGTGGTCATATGTGGTCAGTATGCCACTAATGTTACACCCTCCACCTTTGCGTCTGTAAATCTGCAATGGTGGTCGAGAGGGAACAATGTTTTATGTAACTAATACATTAGTAATTTCAATGTTGGTAAGTATACTTACCTCTTAACCACCAGAAAAGCTCACCCGACCATCCCACTTTCTTTCTCACAGCTGACGTCAACTGACCACTCATCAAAAGAGGAAGAATAATACAGGGAGCATGCGCAGTGGGAGTCACCACTGGATCTATAGGAACCAAGAGATGGCACCGCGGGACTGGCAGGTTTTGGAATCAAGTGAGTGAACTCAACTCGATTTCTTGGGTACTTAACCAACAAACAGATGTCTTGGCAATGGTGGTCGAGAGGTAGATATACTTACTGATACCTAGTATACCTACTACAAATTTTACATGTTAACTCTTTCAGTGCCAACTGCTACTCAAGTCAAACAACTCACAATGAACTGTTCTGAATCATAACTAGAGTTCTAGATTCATGTTCCTTGCAAAAAGACCTTTCTTTCAAGTAGCAGAGTGCCCACAATTACACAGAATATAATAGCCCAGTTTCACAGCTTTCCGTGGTGCACTTCGGGTGCATTGCCGAGAAAAGCTATTGAACCAGTCAAAAATGTGGCACTGAAAGACTTCCAAGAACCTTACACCATGGTAGCTTTTTAATGTAGATACATGTACAATAGGAACAGTACTAAGTGGGAACCAAGGGACCCAACAGGTGTACCATGTTATATCAGAATCCACCTTGTATGGCACAGGTCATTATAAAGAGGAAACACCGTCATGTAAAGCAGGGGTGATGTTATTACTGTAACAACTTGGGAGTAAAAGCAACATAGTGTTGAGTTCAGGTGCCAACAATTAAAGTAGGAAGCCAGGAAGAGCCTACTGCATGCCAACTGACATGTCTGGTATGCCCATACGATTTCCCCATTTCCTTTTAGGAAATGAATTGATAACGGTTGTACACTTATATATATATATATATATATATATATATATATATATATATATATATATATATATATATATATATATATATATAGCAACTTGCATATATATGCAAGTTGCTCCATAATGTCACTGGTCAAAAGTACAGCCAATTTCATATGTGCCAATGTCCAAGAACTCAGGAGTGCTGATCAAGTGTTTTCTTGGTTTTTCATAATGTACAACTTAGGAGATTTAATAACTAGCACAACTTGCAGGATCTGATTTGCTGAGTTGTGTGCTCATGTGTGTCTTCCAGTCTAATGTTCAATCTTGATACTTCAAGAATAGCTAGCTACTGTATTTAAGTTAAAAAGCAGCACAAACCTGGCCTTGTCCACAACTGTTTCACAAGGCATCTTTATGCATATTTAAAGCTTCCAGGATGCAGTCCACTGCTATCCTGGTGCATACTGGGTATGCTGTGCCCAGAGGGCACCAAGAAAAGTTGTTCCCTTTGACCTACTATCAATCTTGTTTCTTCATGAGATTAAACAAAAAACACATAGCCCCCCCCCCCCAAAAAAAACATTAAAAAAAACAACAAAACAACAAAACAAAAACAGAAAAATATCTGGCACTAGTAGCATTCCTGCGAATTTTCAATGGGAAAAATGTTGCAGACCAATGCAACCAATCAGCATAAGGTCTTTCAGGGTTAAATGTGCTATAAACCTATTCTGGTTACACCTTTCATTTTTGGCTGTTCTGATTAATGGATATCAGTTTTTTTCCCCACACATTTTGTAACTGTACAAATTACCTTCTTTGAATTTTTACATAGTTTTAACTTCATGTATTCCCATCGGATGCTTCTGACATATTTGATCAGGTAAAGAAACAACAAATCACAGACTTTTTTTAAACACGGCACTCCGCTTTTGTTATGAATCACCAGGCAACTGGTAAACTGTCAATCAATGCCTTAAAATGTACTCAGCCATTGTCGTGTGGCGAGACACAATTGTCCAATGTCACCTAAAATAACTCCTGCACATCGTAATTTATATGCACACACTGGCTGGGTACCTGTACCCTACAAAACAAATGAGAACATATTCGTATCAGCAGAGCTGCCCCACAACCTACTGTCGCATCACCCTGGGCTGACTGCAGGATAATCATATTCCTGAAGGAGCAACGAGCTGTTGATGGCTACATGAATATTTCACGAGGCCTTCCATATAAGCGGTACTGGCAGAACAGTTGAATCAGTGAACATCGAGTGCATGCCTCAGACACGACACGCACGTGTTTGGGAAACATTTTTAGCACACAGCTTAATCTCATTACATAAGGAGGGGAACATAGTGAGGAAGGACAATTTACCAGGACATTAAGACACATTGTGGCAGGTAAGCAGAAAATTTAGATCATTCCTTTTGACAATGATACCTGTATATTTATCTCGAGTTTTGCCGGCTGTGTCCTGTGTCACAAGAAGATGACACTGATTCCCAGGGAGCACGCAAGAGAAGAACAGGGAGAGACCTGCTGGTGGACAAGTTGGGCTGGCATGCGAAGGGACAAACAACATAAAAGCAACTGTATGGAAGAAACAAAGACAATTTTTATACATAACAAGATGATTTCAAAATTATGAACAAAGATTATTTTTAGCATTAACTCTGTGCTAAATGTTACCTGATACATGTATTACTTTTTCACACACATCTTGGTGGGCACCATTGTGGATTTGCGTATAAAAGAACATATAGTATCCATAAAAAATTAATTTTTCCTAACTCAATGCATCCTGTATTTAGATGCAAGACATCAAATATCATTTACATCTAGGTGTAAATTACAACTAGCCCATGACAACAATGATTACAATAGTTACAATTCGCATTATGATGCTACAATAAGCCATTTTGCCAATCATACTCATGCAAGTGAAATTCAAATTCTGAAGGCTCATATTGCATAAACAGGACAACACCCAGTGATGACCACAATTTATACTGCAAGTTTCAAAATTTAGTCAATTCTAATTACAATTTAAATGACTGTAATGAAATTCAACAACTCCATTATGTTGTGTTTTGCAGTCAGCTGCATCTGTATGCTGTAAAAAAACACTTAATTTTGCTGTATTTGCATTTCAGCTTTTCTTGGTGATGGTACAAAACCATGGCAATAAAAACACTATGACATACTGTACAATTTTAACATAGGTATTGCAGGAACTATGTTTTCAATAATGAAATTAATACATCATGCAGTCAAATGTCTGGCATGTAAAAATCATGCAAATTTATGTACAGTGAAACCTGTTTTGACAGACCACTGTGTTGAAAGACCACCTGTCTTTTCAGACCATGTTTATTATGTCCCTTTTGCTATCTTTCCCATGTTATTATACCTCCATTGAAAGACCACCTGCCTTATGCGACCACTTTTTGGCTTGCTCTAGGGGTGGTCTCTCAAAACAGGTTTCACTGTGCATGAAGATAAGAACATGTACATTAAGAGTAATATAATACCTTTATATTTGTCAAGTTATTTGAGATACAAGCAAATACTCTGATAGAAGTTAAAACATACTATACAGTGGTACAGTGGTCCCTGTCACCAGAGACCACCCCTACAGCGACAAAAAAGTGGTCTTATCAGACAGGTGGTCTTTCATGACAGGTATATTAACATGGGAAGTATAGGACTTGGGATTCTGAAAAGCGGTCTGTCATGAGAGGGTGGTCTCTCACGACAGGGGTCTCTTGTGATAGGGACTACTGTACATGTATATGAAACTAATATCCTCAAATGAAAGCCCACATATCATTTAAGTCCATTCTCTCATGACCATGGTCTACATGTACCATGGTCTAGATGTATTCATCTTACCAATTTAACTGTATTCTAATCCAGATTACCCACAATATAGGAGACCGCATTTTTGTTGGCAGTACAGGTATCTTAACTCTTTCAGTGCCACATTTTGTATCGAGTCAACAGCTTACCTCGGTACACTTTGGGTGCATTGTGCCAAGGAAAGCTGTTGACCTGGGCAATTGCGCTCCATGTAAATGCACACATGCTGCTATTTGAATGAAAGGTCTTCTAACAAGAAACGCAAATCTAGCACCCTTATAATTCAGAGCAGTTTGTTTTAACTATTTTAACTTCAGCCATAGTTGGCACGGAAAGAGTGTGCAAGCATTACTGGTACATGTAGCTGCATTGTCGGCACATCATCTGTATTGAAGCAGACCATTAGTCCATTTGTAATAACAAAACATTCTACCTCTGGATACATGTTTTTATCTTCACACTAGTATTGTGAGAAAGAAATGGACTACAGTAAAACCTGTTTTGAGAGACCATCCCTGCAGGCTGAAAAGTGGTCACATAAGGCAGGTGGTCTCTTAATGGAGGTGCAATGACATGGAAAAGATAGCAAAGGGGACTTTGGAAATATGGTCTTAAAAGGCAGGTGGTCTTTCATTACAGTGGTCTGTCAAAACAGGTTTCACTGTATTACTATCTTAATTCACTTCCCTATTATGTGCAACCTGTCAACATGGTTCCCTCACCTGGTCCAGCACAGTTCATGTGTTTATAATCATAATGCCCACGCTATGGCATACGGACTTTTTACAGCAAGTTCCAGAGACAGATATATGCAGGCATTATATGTCAGATCCTACAATATATGATATCAAAGATGGCACGGATTTCAGGACTGCAATAGATTGGGAAACCTTTGCACAGACCATTGGGAAAATGTTGGCCCTCTTGCGATTGTGACTGCATGCATGGGAACAAATTTGGGTTCCACTTTGACTGCACATATACAGAAGAAATCTGTCACTCTGTCACCAGGGAAATATCGCTTAATGGTCATTTTTGTGTGGGTCTGTGGCCACTCAGTCCATTTCCTGCCGTTCTTATGACTGGAAGATGAAGTGCCAGTGGGACATAGATGCCACAACTGTCATGCACTATTAAGGCAATTTACGATACACAGGCGTCATCAATTCAAAATGTAAGACAAAATGTCCACATAGTTAATATCATAAGTGTGCACAAGTTTTGTTAACTATATGAACTTTGAAGTCTTGTACAATGTACATTCAAAATATTTAGCAGCATAGTTTTTTCTCTCTCTGGCTTTGCCCATGGCTTTGGCTTGCGAAAGAATTACATGCAACAGATCTGCCATTAATGGTCAAAAAAAAAAAAAAAAAATTGAAAATTGAAAAATAAGAGGGTGTTTAAAGTCAAGTACATTTCAAAGCATCAGGATCTAAAAACCTTAATGTAACTAATTATGCTATACTTGTGGATATATTTGTAACATAATACAAGTTTAACATCAAACAATGTTAACTTTCAGCATGTCAAGTGTTTCTGATGGACACATGGGCAAACAAAAAACCCCAGGTGCACTGGTGCATATTCATGTAAGTTAACTTTTGGAGACATGTTCAATGCAAATTTGACACTCAAACATATATAGGTGGGGAACACATTGATAAAGGTTGCCATATGTCTACTGTAAGGCAATTGGTGCAGGTCAGTGGCGTCAGTTGCTTGATTACAGGCAAAACATCTTTGTTGTCTATATATGTGTTGTGCTTTTGCAAATACTTGGCCTCTAAATGACTGCTGTGCCTACAATTAATATAAAAAGCACTGTCTCTTCTAAAGCCCCTGTCTGCATAAACACTCCCCTGGGCCCCACTCCTACCAATTGTTAGACTTAGACAATGCAACAATAATGTAATTAATACCCTAGCTATACTGTCTTTGGCTTTACATTCATGTACTTTGTGGAGCTAAATGCTAGAATATTCAAAACACTGAGCCACACTTCAGTCCTGCAATATGAAAATTCCTTTAAAACCTCAAACACCAAAAAGGTATAATACAGTAACCACTATCTTAAATAAATGTGGAATTTACTGTCTTGTCAAGCAGTGTGTTGAAGTAACAGATCTTACAATTTATTGACAAACTTATATGGAGTGACCCTCGAAGGCCTGTAGAAATAGATCTCAGAATTGATAAACTTATATGAAGTGACCTTAGAAGGTCTGTAGAAATAGATCGATGAACTGATAAACTTAAAAGAAGTGACCTTCGAAGGCCTGTAGAAATAGATCTCAGAACTGATAAACTTATATGAAGTGACCTTAGAAGGCCTGCTCAAAGTGGTTTTGAGCAATTAGACGTTCTCAGGCTTACAGGTTCATCAACAGTATCTGTTATCTTGAAAAGCCTGTATGTTGGGACCAAGTGGGGCTTAATTGAATTGGTGAACTTTGGAGGCACAGACAAGACAAAGGTTATGGCCTAGCTGGCTACAAGTAGTTGACAGACCCAGGATATTGATCCCACAGACACCGCTCATAAATTACAGACATGACTACAATCTACAGATTGTCTGAAGTTTGTGTTTGATCGGAGGAGACCTTTGAAACCTTTGGGTGTTAGCTACATGTCTGTACGACAATAGTATAATATGCTTATCTGAATTATCTGAATATGATTTCACCTGTAAATTCCCCCTGAAAGAGCCTCTCATTCCAGTACAAGTGCCAGCATGCCCATAGTCACACTTATCTGAATTCATGAAAACTATTCCATCTTTGAATTCCTGGAGCAAATGTCTTTCATTTAACATTAGATTTGACCTATTTTCCATCTTTTGGCCACAAATCTACTGTAAACTGCTTTAATTTCACTGTATTCTTATTTTTGCTTATTTCGCTGATGGTACAAAGCCATGAAAATAAAAGCACAGTGAAATGGTATTTTACTATTGTTTGAATTGGAATTATGTCCAAAACAGTGAAATTTAAACTACAGTAAAATGTCAAAAATACAAAAACCGTGAAAATTTATACACATGAAAATAAAACAATTTACAATATGTTTAGACAGCAGGGATAATCACTTCTGACATGATCAGTTGGTTATATGATAGGGTCAGTGTAATTTAGAGTTTAATGGCCTTTTTTTACGGACCAAGAGTTTTGATGTCTGCAGAAACACTCGTGAGATTCAAATAGTGTGACATGACAGGACAGGCAAGATTGACACTTTGTAAACATGTGGGTATAGGGGCACAAATATAGCTTCATCGGTCTAATCACATCAAAGGAAGTGCTGATTGAGACCAGCCCGAAATATTTAACTGACCAGAATTACTGATTGGGTATTTTACAGGACATCTCTATTAAATGAGTCTTTCTAAAGCAAAAAATGGTACACAGAAGGAATTTACAGTAGAGAAAACACTTAAAATGCAGGTAAAAATATCGTCTTTGGGACTTTTAAATACATGTGTGAGGGTTTTCATCACGTTCTCTTTGAAAACAGGTTCCACTGTATTAGGTAACATCAGCTTATAGATCGATGGAACCATCTGTCTAAATGACCCCAGTACATGTATATGTGCTCCATATACATGTCTAGGGCCATTGTTCACTTACCACAAGCAAGTGGGGTTTTCTGTAGAATCCACATGCATATGTGCTAGCATCTGAGCTCATTGCCATGGTGCTGGCAGACCTCCATCATTTGCTGTTGGCAAAAGCCATGCTGCATATGTATTAGTCTAACTAGATACTAAATAACAGTCAAGTTTGTTTGTTTTTTTTATAAACACTTATTACACTAGGTAAATAAGCCATGCAAATGAAACAACTGCCCTTCATAGTTCATTGGATAGGCCTTCCTGACTCGAACTTACGAAAATCCGCCAAGCCCCTATGAGCACTGCATATAACTTGAAGTACCAACATGCCTAGTCACACTGATCTCAATCATTATTAGAATGACTCCATGCACATACATTAAGTAAAATCCTCATACAGATATCAGCCTGCCTTGTATTTGGTGATTCCAGAGATTGAAAGTTATAGACTCTGTCCAGAAATAAACACCTTAGTGGTTAATGTGTGATGGTACGTCAAAAATATTTCAGTTACCGGGGCCAGACTCTTGTATCAGTATCCTTTACTTCGTCAATGACTCCTGACGCTGTCAACCATGGGGAAGCTATTGTAGATCTACTGCATAATGGATGCTCCCTGTTCACCTTGATAATTGTTTCTATATTATACCACCTGGCTTCTACGACCACGTTTGCACATAAGCACATTGTCAAACTGCATTATATCGTTCTAATATACTGTCACCCATATCAAGTTACTCTTTGGACAGTAGCACACAGCTAGTACATGTCTGCAAGTAACAAATGATAGAACAACCTGGGACTACAGTATATACGTATGCACGCACGCACACACACGCATGCACGCACACACACATATTAATATCATATCAGAAGGAGAAAACGTGGTCTGTGGCAAAAACAGTATTCATGCATGGCAGATCTTTTATTCACCATATCTACTGCTTGTAATCTATATACGTGCACACAATTTCTATAATTATCAATAAATTTGCGCCCAACTGCAAGGTCCTTAAGTCATGTAATGTAAATGGCATATGATTATAGGCAAATATACAGACGTCTTTGATCTCATACGTTCTGCTGGAATACTGATATAAATCATGTTGCTCAAATGTTGCAGGGCACGGCAATATGCCAATTCATAAAAAGCATGCTGTATCAACCTGTATGGGTTGACAGGAAAAAAGTTTCTTTTGTCAGACTCAAAACCGAACATGCATTAATGCCCTGCAGTCATCAGGAAAAAATGTTTACCTGATGAAAAGATATATATTTGCACTGGGAAACTGTGACTTGCAGGCCAACTAGGCTGTTGTGTTATAGAGACTGTAGAAAAAGAACATTTTGCTGCATGAAGGTTGATCTTGAATTCACCCTACAATAGTGACCAAGCTTCCGTTACATTAAGCTGGCATTAACTGAGAATTACATGTTAACTCTCTCAGTTCTTATCATGAGACTAGTTTTTCTCCCTTGCAGTACATATTATGTGATTCCATATTCAGCTTTCTTATGAAAACAAGATCAAGTATAGTAAAGCTATACTCTTTCAGTGCCAATCATGTCTCAAGTCGATCTACTAAAGTGAAACTTCTCTAAATTACCATTAGGATCTCAGATTTGTATTCCTTGTAAAAAGACGTTTCATTCAAGTACCAGCATGCCTATACATGTAGTTCCAGAGAAAATATCCCAAGTCAACAGCTTTTCTCGGTGCGCATTGGGTGCAATGTGCCCATGCGCCCAACGTGCACCAAGAAAAGCTGCTGACTCAGTACAAAACTTGGCACTTAAAGAGTTAAATATGAAAAGAAGTACAAGAAACATATTGTCCCCTGTGGAGGACTAAAGCCTTTCACTCCAATACAGTAGTCACCTCAGGCACATCAACAAAAACTGTTGACTCACTTCAAAACCTAGTGCTGAATTAAAATGTTGCACAAAAAAGGCCTTCATGCAAATACTAACACACCCACTGTACAGATTTCAAAACTAGAGGCAGTAGCTGACAGGCATACTGGATACCCCCACATCATGTGAGTACATGCATGTACATTGTGCCTCAGTTTTCCATCACCTTCAGCTGAGAAAAAACCTGTTGCTTTTAAACAGACATGTCCTTTGTATTTTACCTTCAAAAAGGAAGGAAAATACATGTACCCTCATGTTTCCTTCCAATGTTTGAACAAAGTGGATATTAATAAATGAGTCAAGAGCAACAAAGTTTCTGTATTTATTAACTTGTGTGTTTCAATCGTACCTCAGTGCTTTAACACTTGGAAGGGTAGTGCAAGGGATAGGAGGAAGTGGTCGCTGTAGTGGGTGGGGATGACATCAAGCAGATGGGGGTCTATGTTCATATAGATGTGATCCAGCAGTCCACCTTTCATGTGGGTGGCAGTCTGAACATGCTGTACGTACCAGTCTATGGCAGTGCAGGAGTTGTTGAGAAGAAGTCTCTTGCCTCAGCAGGTCAATATTGAAATCACCTGTAACTATTACAGGTAGACCAATAGGAATTCTGTGCAGGATGAACTCAAGCTGTGGAAGCAATTGTCGGAATGGAATTCTAGGGTGACAGTAAACGGACAGAATGCAGATGCCCATAGTGGGATCTCCTCTGGGGCAAATTTGGTGTTTTTTTTGTGATGTCTGGTACCAGCTGCACTTGTAAAAGGTGGACGTCTTCATGTATGTTCATCATGAGGCCACCTCTTCTGGTTATATCATTAGTGCCGGCATCATGTCTGAGGCAACTGTACTGATGAAAAGTATGGATCTGCATCTTGTGGTTTGAATCAAGTTTCCTGGACACTCCACGTGGTGTACCCAGGTTCTGTTTTACTATGCAGTCCATGTGTGCAACAACTGATTGAACATTTTGTACAACCAATTATCCTTACAAGCTAGAAAAAATCTTGTCTTCAAACAGGTACTTAGTGATCATGGTAATGACTGCTCTGTCCTGGAACTTGAGGTGCAAGACTTTTGCCTCTTGACCTCAAGGTGATTTTTTCCAGAGATGAACACCATATGCAACGACTTGAACTTTTGCCTTGAGCTGTTTTGACAAAACTGTTTGTACTCATTCCTGCTTCATGACACACCTATATCCAGATGCCTGCTATAATTGACCAACATAAATCAAGGTCATTGTTGAGTACTAACTCACTGTTCCAATGATACACCTTTATAAAGAAGCCCACAGTGACCTTTGCCTATATAGGTCAAGGTCATTGTTGCTTCAAGACACACCCTTTAGTGATAGACAATAACCATACCCCCCCCCCCATGAAGGAGTTAGAGACCATCATGTCTACAGGTCTACCGACAGATGCCTGCTGTGATCTTCACCCACACAGCTCAAAGTCTCTGTTGCTTCATGATGCACCCTTTGGTAAAAGAGAATAACCATACAAAGTTTCAAGAAGATCCCTGCATTAATGAAGGAGTTCCAGTCCGGACAAGATTATGTTTACAGGTGCCTGCTGTGACCTTGACCTATAAAACTGAAGGTCATCGCTGTTTCATGACACACCCTTCAGTGACAGTGAATAAGCATACAAAGTGTGAAGAAGATTGGAGCACTGATGAAGGAGACAAGAGTCTGGACAAGATTACCTCTATGGATGGACAGATGGACGGACAGGGTGAAACCAGTATACCCCCTCCCTCTCCACTTTGTTGTGGAGGGTATAATGACTTCTTCAACATATAACTTGTATGTCTCCCTCAAATGATTTAGCATGGCTTACAAATGGCATTTCCATGTTGATTTAATGACTAGCATCAGTCTATGTATGTTCACTGTAAATGTTTGAACATTACATTGGCGGCCAGCAGATAGGGACACAATGATAGTCATGGAACACCATTGATATACATAATTGGTCCCTGTGTTGAGAGATTCCCATTTCCAATGACAGATCCACCTGCCTATATACATTGACCTCTTTTTCATGATACTTGCTTGGCATTTTCTTGTGCTAATGTACCTCCATTGAGACACCATTTGTTTTGAGAGACTACTGCCCCATACGGTGGTCTTTATGTCAGGTTTCACTGTATAGAGAGCTAAATATATTAAGGGCATCATTGACAGAAGGAAATTTAATTTAGCATTGGTTAATATTCTCTGGTCTCTGATTCAGTTCTGCAATATTGGTTTGATTTTTCCTGCTCCAAACTTCTCATCAATCACTGCCAAATTGGGTGCTTAATATAAAGTCTGTATATAAGCTTTTGAGATGTGTGGCCCAGTTCTATCAGGCTGACGGCATATTCCTTGGCAGGGCCCATTTCAAAGCAACAGCAACCAACCATACTGCACCTTAATGTACAGGTAAATAACTGCATGGTTGTTGCACGTTGGATTCACCATGCTTAAGGATTATACAGGTCTCCCACCTACCCACCCACGACCCACTGTCTCCACCCGCCCTCTCATTCTTCATATGGGTCAACTAGGACATACATAATATCTCTTCTCTATAAAATTGCTTCTGCTGACTTATGCTAATTAAGTTTATAAGGAGATTCGTTTCCCAGCTGGGGGCCTCTTGTTTGTTGTGATACATTCAGTGTGCAATTAAAATGTATTGTCTTTGGTCAGATTCCTGTCACTGTGTGCCTCTATAGTTTAACTGTTTATCAGTGATTTGAGGTGTCCCACAGGGAATTGAATATTGCATAGGAAATACACAGCTCTTGTTCCAAGTTTTAACTGTTTCAGTGCTAAACTGCGACTAAAGTTCTAACACTTAGAATGAACTGCTATGAATTATAGTACGGGTGCCAGATTCATGTTCCTTGCAAAAAGACTTTTTGACAAGTACCATCATGTCTGCAGTTACATATAGAATATAACAGTCCTGGTCAACAGCTTTCCTGGGTGCACTTTGGGTGCAACGCACCCAAAGCGCACCCAGGAAAGCTGTTGACTCTGTTCAAAATGTGGCACTGAAAGAGTTAAGATGATGTTACCAGCATGGTCACCATGGGCAGGCAAATGTGTAGGTTGGGAATGCAGGAATTATCCGTGCCGCAGTTATACTCAAGCACATATAATAGTATATTATGTATGACTTTCCATGTTTGTCACACCAAAGGCATGAACTACGTTATAATCCCATGCACAGTACATCAAGAGCTTTCTTTGTGCCAGTTGCCCAATATATAAAACGGATGCTCAAGCTGAAAAATGTTGCAAAAAGCGCTAGTCCTATTATATCATAATGGAGGAGACAGGTAAAAAGGGCGGGAGATGGACAGATTTAGGTGATTTATTACCAATTATACATAAAAACCTGCCAGTACTTTCGCACCTGTATCCACTATCAGGGCAAGCTTTTAGCCCAAGCTCCATCTTTCACACACCAGGGTGTCTTGGCAGGTCCTAACTGGTGCTGCTGCTCAAACTAGCATCAGGGCAACTTCAGTATCTGATACAAAATCCCTACTCGGGGGCCCACTGCTAGCTACAACTGATATCTGTATTGCAGTCTATTTACATATTCAGGTAATGCTCTCTGGAAAAATGCCATTACATCTATATATTACTTTAAAATTTATTTGACAAATTAACCTTCCCTTAACCCCAACTGCACACATATTTTGGATACTACCTCTTCAAAATATCCAATCAGGTCACCCGCACTTGGCTGCCATTTTGAAAATCTCGGAATCCGCACCCAAGAGTTTGTAAATGAGAATAGTAATGGGACGATCTGGGGGAAGGGGTTATAATATATGCAACCAAAAGCAGATATTTTGCAAATGTTTCCGAGCATCAATAAGGATATGATATATGCTGTGGTGGCAATTAACTTTGATATCCAAATCAACTGTATTTTTGTGCAGCATTGCATAATGTTCAATATCGTGTTTACTGTGTGCTGGTTGGTTCAAAATCTATCAAGTTGCATTTGAATTTGTAACGAACAATTAATGATAACTGCCTTAGACACAACCCAGCAGGCAGATTAAAGGTAAGATAGTAAGTCATGTTTTCAAATTTCTTTAATGACCGTTGGCCCTGCTACATGTACTCAGAGAACGGACTCCTGGAACCTTGCGAAATATTACGGTAAAGCGTAAAGGTGTGGTGGATTCTAAACAACGGCCCAAATGGGGCTATGGCCTATGCTGTTTCACTGAACAATTGTGGATATGCCTTATTGAACTTTGTGTTGCTATGCTGTTTCCCTGGCCCAAGTTAACCTTCCAGACAAGTTGAAATAAAATGCTGTGTTTGAGTTGACTTTACTGTAGAATAATGACACCTGATGGCCGCTTTCTTGATAAAATCTTTCAACCGGGGCTATGGCTTTGCTGTTTCACCCAACACTGTAGCTATGCAGCTTACAATGCTCTTTCCTGGGCCAAAGTTAACCCTTCACTGCAGACAACTTGAAATAAACAACTTTGTTTAAGTTGACTTTACTGCAAATAACGACACAAGACAGCCACTTTCTCGATAAAATCTTTCAGCCAGGGTCGATCAATTTTGATTAGGGTTGGGTGGCTTGAAACTTTCTTTTTTTCAAAATTTTATGTTTCATAAAAATCACTTAGGGTCGGGACTTGGGCCTTTTCAGTGGGGTCAGTCGGGCTATCGGAACCACACATATATATATTTTTGTTAGGCCTTAGGTAACTTGGACATTTGTTAAAACATGACAGTTATGTTTAAAATGGATGTTCTTTCCTCTTTTACACATTCTCTCCTTTGACGTCAGTTAAATTTGTTACCTAGGCACAGCTGAAAGCACTTGTATCATTAGAAAAATTGGAAATCTCCCACCAAATTGAGAGACCAGGTGTGCAATTCACTCAGAATGCACCAATAAAAGACTGAGTGTGTAAACTTCTTGCCTCCAAAGCAGACCCAGGCTGCATATTTTGTCTACTCCACTGAGGTCTGCCCTTTTTTGACAAGGTCACTGTTTTAGCATTGGAAAAGTGACTCAGTTTCTAATTGGTTGAGTATGCATGGTTATCATGGCTCCAGTACACCAAGGGACCAGAGGCTGGTACTGGTCTAGGTTATAATGATGAACTTCTTGATTGGTGTCTCAGTCTAGGGGGAGGGTCACAGTATAGTTTATTTTCCCATACTATAAATAAAATCCTGTCGAAGAAGGGAAGACCAAGTGTAACCACTTTTGATTTTGAAACACACACACACACACACACACACACACACACACACACACACACACACACATACACACAACAAACAAACAAATAAAAGAAAGTAATATATAGAACTTGTTAACACCAGTAATACCAGATAGGACCAATGGTTCCCCAACTTTTTAAAAACTGAACTGGAACTGCAGGTTTGTGTTGTTTTGTTTTTTGCGTGCTTGAAACAGAATTTAATCTTTTCCTTATAAATATAAATTAGTATATCTCAGTGACACAAAATAAACATATTTTCGGCTAGTTAAACAGAATTACTTCTTTTTGGAAACAGAAAATCGTTAGGTCTAAACTTAGTTCAGTTGGCAGGTGGAACTTTTGCACTTTTGAATCAAAATATTACCAGAGACACCTGAAACTGTTTTGTTTGTTGCCCATGTAGCAGGGAATAATGATACTAACCAGTGGTGTGGAAATGTCAAGCCAGGAACACGCCCATGCATATGCGTGCCTCTGCCACCAGTACAACCACCTGAAGAGATGTCCCGATGCGACATTTAAAGGCTTCGGCATTTCACATGAATTAGTAGCCCATTCTAGTGACTATAAAGGATGGTGGACAGTGCAGCTGATGTCTTTCCCTTACAACAATATAACACGCACGCATAAAAAAACGCTGATTTTTTTTAGCAGACAATGTTGATGACATTGGCCCACCTGTGGTTTTTATTGTGACAAAGCTACATCAGCATGAAGGCACTAAGATCCTCAATCCGTCTAACACCTCTACATGCCACTCAACCCAAGTTAAAGAGAAGCTGATCACAAATACATGCCTTATCCCAAGTTCCAGTCCTTACTAGCCTCCTTGTTATCATCAGTATCAGTGAGACAGAATTCAATGAGCAGCCATGCATGAACTGCCTTAACGGATTCCTTTGTGCATGGGAAACCACCAGGGAGAAGACTTGTGCCAAACATTTAACCTGTGTGGTTCAATTGCAGGGAAAGACTGGATTATACAGATAAAACCTTGTTACCTATGTACAGGTTATACACTTGTTTAATGGTGTTTTATTAACACACATCAAGCAGTACTCCACTAGAGAAAAGAACACACACCAGTTATTTTAACACATTTCCCCTTAAATTGAGACCCGTGGTCAACTGGCATCTGCACATCTGCCTAAATGATTTTGACTGGTTTCAACAGTAACGCAGATCTATTTGAATTAAATTGCAGGGGAGACCTATCAACATGACCTACCTCTGGCCAGGGCTCGACAATTTTTTAAAAAATCACTTGTCCGCAGGGCAAGTAAATTTCAAAATCCACTTGTCCGCATACAAAATCCACTTGTCCTGATAAAACTTCTATAAACATCGTTTTTTTTAAACACAATGCTAAGGCCTACACAAACCATTTACCCTAAAATATATTTGCCGCGTATTGCCGCTTGCAAACTCGCACAAAAATGTCAAATTTTACGATTCAAGCTGCAACTGTTCGACAGTGAAACTGGCAAAACATTAAAAATACAAATAAAAAAGTAAGCTATTTGCATGGGGTGACTATCGATGAAAAATACATTGTAATTTCTGGGACGATAGGAGTCCGTATCCCGGTTAAACTTCAATAACGATTAAAATAGTTGCATTGGTTTCAGGATCCTTTCTCGCTGCCTCTGATGCCGTGATGGGATGCATATCGTTTGCGTACCTACCATGAACGCTATCGGTACATCGTGGTAAATTTGCGTATACAGTATTGGCAAGTTCCTCGCAATAAATGGTGTTCTTAAATCAAATTCAAACGAAAATTTTAATATTTCAAATCAGAAATCGAGCGTGCGCACCGTCAACATCATTCCTGCAACTGTACACAAACAGCTGCATTGGCCATGTGGCCTGACGCACAACGCATCACCCGATTGGTCAATTGAGTCACATGCAAAAATGAGCCAATCGCGGCTCGTGCTGCAGTGTTTTCATCATGGCTTCCGCCCAGTGAACATGTGTGAATATGCCGTAATTTACAGAGGGAACACACAAACGGGAAGCTTTTTTTTTTTTAATTGCAGCATGCAAAAATAAAGATTCCAGTCTTTATAGCAACAATTATTTGGAGTCACAGGCAAATACGCAAAGGTAGGGGGATAGAGAAGAATGCCGAATGTGTGACAGATCAGTCAGCATGATGCTCCGTTCACCGTAGATTACTCCACGCGGTCACTTGCTTGCGACTGGCAGATGTGTGTTTTGTTTGGCCGGGAAGTCAACTTGCGGCACCATTACATGATCTCTCCAACACTTTTAGAGCCCACCGATAAATTGTCTTTGATGCTAATTTGCTCAAGAATTCGCCATGCAAGTTTTAACATTTTTTGATGTTCCTTTGTCATCGTTCGGGCAGATAAGACTGACGGTGAGGTGCTGTGACCTTGCCCCGATACGGGCGAAAGCCAATACGCCCCAATGCATGACTGCTGGTACCTTTGATCTCGTCGTCGTATGCACGCAACGGTCAAAATACCTGCTTGTTTTGACAGAAATCAAGTAGGTAGTCAAGTCCTGTTGAATACACCTGCTGACCATGTAATTGTTTAAACCTGGATTGTTTACTTTAGGCCAGGGGATTATCATCACCTATTGCGCATTGGCGTCCCCACGCACATGCTTGCATTGGTGTTTATGTTCTGTTCACACGGACCACAGTAATCGCCAACATATACAGAGTCGAGAAGGCTCTGACTGCTCATCATTATGTTGCCGTGCATGCAAACAGACGTAATTTCAGTCCAGTTAAAAAAAATAAATAATTAGCTTGTCCGCAGGACAAGTTGAATTTGAAAGTCACTTGTCCGAGAAGAGCTTTAGCTTGTCCCGGAACGTCGGATCATAGGAATTTTCGAACCCTGCTCTGGTCAACAGCTTTCTTTAGTTTGGGGTTGAGTGACCAAGTCACCAGGACAGCTGTTCACCTGGTTTTAATATGAGGGAGGAAACGGTTAAAATAATTGGTATGACTGCCACCTGTATGTCAAGTTCATTCAGATACTTTATTCCTGTGCTGTATGCCTTGTTATCAGAGAACAATTGAGAAAGGGAGCAAAAGGGTATACTCATCATGCCGAGTTGAGCTTTTTTATTTTTTTGTGACTCATAATTCACCTTTGTCTTATTTTCTGTAAATTGTAAACCTGCCAAATTATTTCTCATGAGTTGTGATGGTGGTACAACGCATTTTGCATGACATGTGAGGGACAAAACCATATTGCTTCAAGCATGTGAGACACCCCCCTTAGCCTCCCCCCCATCCCATTAAAATGGTATGGGGATCAGACAGCTCTCAGGTACAAAGTGTTCAACCTTAACAAACCTTTATGTCAACTGTAACAACACTTCCACTTGCTCCATCAAACTGAAAGCCGTTTTTGACTACATCTGATTCATGAAAAACACAAAACGAAGGCTGGCTCTGAAGAGTGCGATATTATCCAATGGTTTCGGCCAAGTGGGGCTCTTCAGGGACTAGAATATAAACAGCCGCAATGCCATATTTACACTCAAGACACAGCAATTGTTGTTACGTCTTGTATTCTTTATTGTGACGTTTGACACTGACAACGTAACGTGGACTCAATATCATGCAGCAGCTCTGGATTGGCACACAATGTTGAGAGAGACATGGTCCACCTGTTCCAAGTCACAGCTAGGGTGTGCCACTCCTGTAAATTACACATGTAGCCCAGATACGTGTGTCTCCCATGTGGGACAATTAAATATCTGAGTATGAGAAATGTGGATGTAGTAAATTAAAACCCTATCCCCAGGTTTAAGGGACATAAAAATTGGGAATGTGTGGGGAGTCTGTACAGTCTTGTGCTGCATAAACCCTGTCCACACACTGTTTGGATCTGTTGCTATAGACTTGGAATTTTTTACAATGTGAATGTGGTGAAGGAAATAAGTGTGCATCCCACTTCTATGGTTGGATGTTATGTACTGAAATTTGGATTTCGCCATCCATAACATTCTGTCGTATTTCCAAGGGAAAATGAGCACAGAACTGGTCAAAATTTACCATAATACAATAATATGGTCATTATCCCATCTGATTCATGATCCTTTCCGCTTGTGGGCATGTGTGAGTGTTTTTTTTTTTTTTATTTACATGTAGGAAAATAAATCAGCAGAATATGTGGTGCTGAATCAAAATGCTGTTGTTCATTACTTTCAATCACACACATGGATTTAGATTATTTGTGCCTGGATACTTGTGTATCCAGACTGCAATCAATCACAAAGGACAAAGTAGCCTTATATATTCTGGTATTTTTTGCCTCAAGCAGGTACAGAGTCTGGCTCTAAGTTATATTAATGCATCTTAATGCATGGGACATCATCAGCAAATAAACAAAAAGACTGTTAAAGTCCTGTGCTAAGCTGAATCTGGGGTTAGAAGTGCCCAGCCCTCACCATAAAAAAAAAAAAATACAGTTCAGAGAATGGATTACCCTGGGTGCCCACAATTTTTTTTCTTCAATTCCTTTTTTTTTTTTTTCTTTTTTTTTTTTTTTTGAGACTTTGCAGTACGATACCATATACATACAATTTCCATATTGTTGTTTATGAAATGAAAGAGCACTTTTGGATGTGTTCATGCGGCAAGTTCTGGTGACAGAGACCACTATACTGTGCGTCACTCAGACGGCCATCATATAAAAACTTCCAAAGTTTCATAACAAGTTTAAAAATAATAAGATGAAGCTGGTTTTCAAATCAAAGTGTGGTCCACTATAATGTGCATCTGTGAAAAAAATTTGGTGAAGCTGCATTGGATCCTTGTTGAGTTATTATGGTAACGTCATCCCCTTGTGCACCACTCAGACAGCCTTGAACATGAATACTTTAAAGTTTCATAAAAAGTTTGTAAATACAAAAAGGATGCTGGTTTTAAATAGGAACCTGGCCCATCATAAGATGCATCTCTAACAAAAATTTGGTAAAGCTGCGGTAAATATTTATTAAAGATATTGCTGTACCGTCGTCAGAGTTGACGCGACTCAGATGGCCTTCAAATAAATGCATTAAAAGTTTCATAAAAAGTTTAAAAATAATCAGAAAGAGCTGGTTTTAAATAAAAACCTTGTCCATCATCAGAGAGACATCTCTGATAAAGAAAAAAATGGTAAAGCTGTGGTCAATATTTTTTCAGATTTCACAGTAACATTGTCAGCGTTGACGCCACTGAAACACCTTTCAAATAAATATATTAAAAGTTTCATAAAAAGTTAAAAAGTTCAAAATAATCAAAGGAAGCTGGTTTTCAATAAAAACCTGGTCCATCATTAGGTCCTTCTGTGACTAAAATTTGGTACAGCTATGGCGAATATATTTTGAGATATCCTGGTAATGTTGACAAGACAGATGGACAGACGACGCAGGGGACGACAATACCCTCCGACACTTTAGATGTGTCGAGGGTAATGAGGGAAAAAAGAATGAAAAGGAAAGGAAAAAAAACAACCACACTTTGGACAAAATTGAGGCATAATCCCATGATGTCTTTATTATTACAATTGTCTTTCAAACCTTTTTTCATGGACAACGAAATCAATCAAAAACAGAATCTGGTAACACCATCCAGCTTCTTTTGGCCAGTTTATTAGGGGAAAGAGTTAAAACTCTCAAGGCTCCAACCATAGTCATCTCTGAGCCATTTACAGCAAGCATGTACAGACAGACTTGGCATGGCTGCAATCACACATTTCTAAAGGAAGTGCACTTATCAAGGAGGGATTTAAAGTCCCCTGCAGCATGGCGATAAGGTGTGCACATAGATAATTCCAGTACATGTAGAAGATATGGCCATCCATTGCTGGCATCTTCCACAGACACAGCTTCCTGAAGAATATGCCATAGCACCATATGAGGACTTCAACAGCTCTCTGTATGTTCAAGGGTTTTATTTGCCACCATTAGCACTGGCTTGCTTATAGCCATTGGGCCACCCTCGGTGACCAAGGCAAGGATCTGTCAAGAGGTGGGATTTTCCATTTTAGACTGCCATAGAGTACCTGTCATATGCCTGTATGTGCTGGAAAGGAGTGTGAACATGATTCTGTATGGCATGAAAAATGAGCCAAACTACTAAGAGTCTGTGCACAGTCAATATAATAATACCCCAAGGATACATATATGTCAGATATTTCTTAGGTCAGCTACCACTACTTTTATGGTGGCAGTCCCAGGGGTCTAATGTCAGAATTTATGTGACCCGAGGAACAAATTCACCACAAACAAACTGAACTAGACATACCTTCAATGCAAGTGTTGACTGAAGGGTCCACCATCTGCTCAATTTAAGTCATGGTGACACCAAAATCTGATCAGTTTATCTCACCAGGCACGGTAAGCATATTGCCAAATTTGAGCAAAATACATGCAGGGATTCTGTTGATATCGCGTAAACAAGAATGTGCACATCTGGATGAACGGCGGACAATTAACACACAAACAAAAAGAGTCCCCCCGAGGGGGGAGGAGGGGGGAGACCCTTAAAAATGTGACAACATGACATGCCACTTTTCCGTCAATATGATTTCTTAACACACTGAGGCACTTAATCAGAATTAAACCAACTGCATCATTTAATTCTGTCACGGTTCATTTCCATACAATTTTACCAGATAAAATTCATGACCCCTAGTTATTTTTCAACAGCTACTTCATTTGGGCTTGTCTGTACACCTGAGCATGAAATCTTAGAATAGCTGGCACCTAATATGCATGATCGACAGAATCATTAACACAAATACATGTATTTATCAGGAGATTCCAAGTACCAGTGGCTTCGAGGACTTGGCACCGAGTTATCTACATGCAGCTGCATGTCATGGTGATTTAGTCTGTAATAGTGGTAAAATTAACACACACACATATATGTATGAACCTATGTGAGGATCACTGATGGTTAGTATTCTTGTGTTTCTTGCCTGAGGGTGTCGGGCTTCTATGCAGATCAGGTTTCCATGCCTGTGAGCACAAAACATATGGCTTCTCTCACAGAGCTGGTTTCTTGTATTTATAGGCATGTTATTCTTTATATTCAATGTACAATCTATATTAGGAAATAACATCTATATTTGGCAGTGAATCAAATGAATATGATTGGTGTTTTGAATGGCTTCAACTGAAGGAACAGGAAAAGTATCTTTTTGCTGGTATTCTGGTTGAGAGCCAATTGACGCAAAAACTTCTGATTAGCAAGAGAATTAAGTGTGAATATGTTAGACTGATACTGGTTGTAATTCAATAGTAATTAAAGGATATGTCAAAAAGACTGAGAAAAGTAATGACAATAATTTCCCCAAGAACCCTCTTGTACCAAATGTAAGCAAAACTAGAAAAGAATTCAGATTTGCTTCACAGCAAATCTGTCTGGATGCCTTCAAAATGAGAACAAATTGAAATGCTAAACTTTGTAATTGTTCAACATAGTCTAAATTTTGTGTATCGGCCTAATTTGTATATTAATTAGAATGCTACAACTTTGGTTCTTGGTTCATTGGATGTGGCCATATCACCATCTTGAACACTGAAGTTTGAATAACACCACTATCTATAACAATTTTGAAGCAATTCAATATTTTACTTTTGTGTATTTGTCTAATTTGCATAAATTAAGGCCTTCAACTTTGGTTCATTGGGTGTGGTCATGTCACAAACCTACATCTTGAAGTTGGAATGACACCTCTATGTACAATAGTTCTGAAGCTATATATTCAAGATTCAACTTTTGTGTAATTCACTCAATTTGCACAAATTGGAATTCTACAACTTTGGTTTATGCTTAATTGGAGGTGGCCGTGTCACAAACCCTCAAATTGAAGTTAGAATAGCACCTCTATCTACATTTTTGAAGCTATTCAAAATCTAAATTTTAGATATTCACCTAATTTGCATACATTAAAATCTGACAACTTTGGTTCATGGTTCATTGAATGCAGCTTTGCCACAAACCTATAAATTGAAGTTGAAATAACATCTCTATCTATGACAGTTTTGGTGATATTCAACTTCAAAATTTTTCAATGCCCCTATAATTAGCATCATTTAAATTTATACAACTTTCATTTACTGTCCATTATATTGGCAGGTGTTACAAACATACATGCACATTGAAATTCTGTGTCTATCGGCAATAGTTTGGAACATATGGAGCTTTTAAAACTTTAATTTCCCCTAATTTCCACAGTTTTAAACATCATGACTATATTCCAAACAATATGCACAATTCCACTAATAGGTCAGTTACCATGGCAAATTTGGTGTTTTTTTGGAATAACAGTGTCTGAAAAAAAAAACTCTGGACAAATTTGGTCGTAAAAAAGAAAGAAAGAAGGAAAGAAAAAATTAACTCTTGGAAAACAAAATGTCTGAGTGCTAACCCAGACATAATCAGTCAAAGCATTCTAGTTTCATATGTGCTGCTGGCACATAAAAGCAACAGGATACTTTACATTTAAGAGACAAAATAATCTTAATTCTTTCAGTGCCAATCATGTCGGAAGTCAATCTTCTTAAGTCAAACTAGTCTGAATTATCATTACGATCCCAGATTCGTATTCCTCGTAAAAACACCTTCCATTCAAGTACCAGTATGCCTATGCATGTAGTTCCAAGGAGAATACACAGGTTAACAGCTTTTCCTGGCGGTCACTTGTAACATTGCACCCAATGCACCCCCAGAAAATCTGTTGACTCGAGTCAAAATTTGGCACTGGAAGAGTTAATTAAGCATCTCACACACACACACAAGCATGCATGCACGCACGCACGCACGCACGCACTTACGCACGCACACACCAGGGCCAGAGTTATGCAAAATTTGGCGAGAATCTATTTGGATTTTTGTCAATTAGTTTTCTTTTTAAAGAAAGAAAAGTTTAGAAGAATCTTCATGAGAATGGATTCTCGGATTCTCGCCGAAACTCTGGCCCTGCACACACACATGCACATTGTTTGAAATGTACTTTTGTGCAGGGCTGAATGTAAAATCAACACTCAGTTCACCAAATTAAACTTTCTACACATTGTTCTCAAAAGTAAGGGTGTCAGGTCTGTGATAATGGACTTGTGGACCAGAAAAGTAGAAATCGGACATACCCAGAAAAATGGAATGGCTGTGTATACTGGGGCTTTTTTGTTTGTTTGTATTTGTGTCTTTTAATCCAGAACCACTTCCTGGTTGTCATTACCTTACTCTGTTATCCGAATTCTCTACACTCCATAACCTAACCCGTAACTGTCTAACCTATATGCACATGGATGAACTATTGTCACCTTCTGCTGTAGAATTTTGACATTGGCTGTATTAGCCCAACTTAAGGGTCTTCCATAGGCAACTTCTCAGAACATGTTTCGGAGCCTGTGCCAATGTCTATCTGCGTATAGTTTGTTTTTTTCCTGTTTCTGTTTTTTTTTTTTATATAGTTTTTTGCCCAGTTGTACTTGTTGAAATATGACCTTGCCTTGTTTTACTTTGAATTTCGCACATAAAATTGGAAATAGTTTTGTAGATTATTATCATTTTGACTGTATCAGTTACTGTACCTTTTTATGCAAGTTTGGTTCAACAAAACTAGATCAACAAATACTTTAAAGCAGCCATTTAGGAACCACAGTTTGACAAACACCTTCATCTTTTCCCTTTGATTTTTAGTTCACCATTCATAATATTTCTTTTAATTGCCCATCAAGCAGGTAAAATTTACTATAATCTTTGTATACAAGCCCAGCCTTTAACAAAATAAGGTAAACATGCAGCTTCAACCAGCTGCTTATTAGGACATAGTTAGATAAGTACCTCAGTTCTCCTGTTTTGAGCTTTTAGTCCTGTATTCATAATTTTCATTTATTGTTTACCATGTAGCCATAACCAGCTGGGTATAATTTTATACAGTATGTACTCAACTCCATTGAAAAACACTGATTTGCTTCATGAGTAGACAAAGCACTTCTTTCAGTATGACTCTTAAAGGCTATTTCAAGCAAAATAACCAACAACAAACCTGCGACACCTCTAGGTGTACTGGATTATCTGCCTCAAAATGTCATGGGGCGCTGCGCAATCTCTGCATTCGAAGAAACTCAGCTGCCTTCAAAGTGTGCAAGTGTGTCTCATTAATTGAAGCCATAGCTTCTACAATTATTGCCCGGGTATTGTCCCCAGTGCATGATGGTCCTCCATATCAACCCAGGAGAAAATTGAATTGTGTTCTGTGGAAGCCAGCTCGATCCCTTTTGATCAAGCCAATTAAGGAGTTGGTCCTACAGTAACCTCAGTCACACACAAGCAAAGCTGCTGGTGTGCTGTCATCTTCTTGTCAACAGATTTCTTGACAGATTGTTCTGTGTGTGCTTGATGATGATGATGATGATGATGATGATGATGATGATGATGATGATGATGATGATGATGATGATGATGATGATGATAATAATAATTGCAATGCACATACATGCATTGATCCATAAAGAAGGAAAATTTCAACACCCTTAATTTCAACCTATGATCTATTGTCCAATCACACATACCATGACAAAATGTTGAATTGTGCAGTATTGAGAACGAAATGTAACATTTACCCTAAATAAGTGACAGGTTCTGTAATCTGAAGCGAGCGATGCATTTTGAAAATTTCTTTAATTTTCAGAGTTGTTTTCATGAATATCAGGTCTTGAAATACATATTCTACTATTATTTTTATTGATACTTAAGTGGCCCCACCCATAATCTTATTGACTTCATCCTTTCCCTCTTAAACTGGCCAAAACTGGCTGCTGGTCAAATATCTGCTTCTGTGTTTTCAACAGTAATGAAAAACAATTTGACTGTGAATTATATCAAGATAGCGTGTTCCAGGATGTGCAATTTTCTGCCAGAAAGGTGAGTTTTTAGAAATTGTTTTTTTTTTTATACCAAACTTTAATTGTGCCCATACTTGTACTATGGTAAACTCTATTTACATGTACTATCTGCTTTCTCATCTGACAAAATAGTTGGTACAATCTTTTCCCTGCCTAGCAGATATTCAGTATTTTATTCTATATTGTCATACAAAAAATTTTAAGTTAGCAAGGTTATTGGAACTATATTTTCACCAACATGATCATACACGTATTTGTAGTGTGAGACAACTGAGCAACTAAAAATACACTCAGTAAAACATTATCTAGGTGATCGATAATTTTTGAAATTTTTTGCTTAATCATATCAGAATTTCAAATGAATGTTTATTCAATTATAGAAAAATCGTGGCCAGCAAAGACTGCTTGCTGAATTTCATCTGAATCATTATGGCATGTATCCCAAATCTTCCATGCCAGAATTTTTAATGATGAAAGAGCTGCCAAATCTTGTCTGAAATATGATCTCTGAGTACGTCCAATTTTTTGTAAGTCCAAATTGGCAAGTAAATCTTGTCTGAATCTTTCCATCCATTATTAAGCCTTAATTTTAAATCTTTTAGCTGAATCATATCGTAACGTGATCAAAGCAATACTCTGAATCATGGCTGAACCTTGCTCAATCTTGCATCGTATCTCACAACTCCTTGGATACGAAGTGTAAAGTTTCGTCAGGAAAATGGCCAGGCAGCCCTCATGGTGCTTTGAGATTCTCCTGATGCTGGCTCTTCAAATATACATTAAGTTTCATGATTTTCCAATAATTCACGAAAGTTGAACTGGGGGGATCAGATGAAAAACAACACGGACACAGACAACCTACAACATAAGGATCTTCACGAATTCTAAGTGGAAGGCAGTTGACATCCAAAATTATAATACTAGTAATTATTGTATAATAATAAAGTTTTGTCAGGGATAAGCATTCCCGCATTATCTGGAGAAAACCTGGTTCGGGAATATTTAACTCAGGGGAAATTGTAGCAGACTGATCGTGGAATGAAAGCCTGCAAAAAATCAGGAAAACAAAACTCACGAAATTCTCATTTGGAGGGTATTTGGGAAATTTAGTGCCTGGGAATATAAATTATTATACAGTATACGCATGTTTAGACTGGCACACATTCATTTTCTGATTTCAAGACATGGAAGTACATGTAGTCTCTACCTCAAGTTACAAGAGGTTCGAAGTGTCAGTATATGTATTCCATAATCAGGAATTACAAGCGCATCAGATGGCATACATGGCTGTCTCATTTGTGCAGAATTTATACGCAGATACATGTATGTGACAAATGTCATCAGTAAAGATAGCTAATCTTCATAAATTCAGTCTGCATATTTCTGACGCTGCATGCTGAGTCCTTATGTATCTGGCTGTAACAATTAGTCTTTGCTGGTTTGATAATTACACGCAACATGACTAGGGGTATAAAATTTACTAAATGTTCAGCAGGTTCGAACATGCAACAGATGCAGGGAATTGGATTCAGGCTTTATTCAGACTGAACTCAGATAACTATTTACCATAAGGGAATATTTGTTTCCATGAAGACATTTTTACACAAAAAAAGATATCACACAAGCTTTTGGCAACGGCAGGTACTTAAAAATCTGAATAATTTATCTGTTAATGAAGTTGCCATTAATATATGAACTAGTCAAAGTGCTGAAAGAAGACTCCTTTATAGCTAACACTTAAACAGCTTTGCAATCTGCTATAATCCGAGGATAATAAACACCTCGACAATTAGGTGCTGTACTTGTACCATACACCTGAGCACAATCACAATGACACAGTCCTAATCAGAGCTGTATTATGTGCTTTGCAACAGGTACGTGCCCAAGTCTATTGCAGAGGTAAATGCAGTTCCACGCAGAGCTAGATGTATGTGCCTTCAGTGAAAATACTGCTCCATGCATGGCATACTAAGGTAATGGCAGAAGTATTCTAATAATGGAATATTTTACACTGAGCTAGAGTCAACCAATGGTGTGAAAGTGAAAAGGTAACATAACAACTAAAGTATGATATTATGTACTTCTTACAGACATAATTTGGCCGGTAGATACCCCCGAGACACTTTAAATCCAGCACAATTCTGTTAATGAATGCTCCCCTTGCAGCCATGAGGGGGCACAGAAGCATGTTGTGGCAGGACTCATGCTAGCTCTCTGTATATAACCAAGGCACTTTTCTTGTTCTCCATGCTGACAATATTTTAAATAGCAATGTTCTTTTCAATTTCCTCCCACATAGAGACTTGCAGTAATGGCTGGCCAATAGTGCACATCATAGAGGAAGCAATGGAAAAAAAAAGAACTTTCTGCCATAATAAAAAGCAGTTGAATGTTAGTGTTGAGACAGGTTGAATATACACAGTCAGTGGTTTTAATAAAGGAAATGTGAAATGTCCACTCCTTTCACCTAGAAGGTAATATGGCTAATGCACATCTTAACTGTCACGGCATACCAATATGAAGGGAACAAGCAGAGCAATGGCAAATCTTCTGCTTGTGTATATTTTGTTATAACTTAAACAGTTGCATTTTCTTTAGTACAAGGTACCATTCTTGAGTCGTTTCCTAGCATTTCCGTGCTATTATTCACAGCCAGACATTGGGCACTTCAGATCAAAATGTTGGACTCAGGAGAATCGAAGTGGTTTTCAAAATAAAGAATCTGTATGAATCCATATGTATGCATTTATGTGACTTGGCCTTAATTACATTTATGTAGGTTTTCAGACATTAAAAGACTTGCACAAGCTTTTTTAGTGCCACATTTTGACTGAGTCAACATCTATACTGTACATTGCTTTATTTTCACGTGTTTAAACTTTCATGGTTTTTGTATTTTTGACATTTCAGTGTTGTTTTTATTTCACTATTTTGGACACGATTCCGATTGAAACAGTGTTCAAATACTATTTCCTGTGTATTTATTTGCACTATTTTGTTCCATCAGCGAAACGATGAAGCGAAAATCAAAATACAGCGAAATTAAAAAGTGATTTAAGGTATTTGGTGTGCTTTGGGTGCCATGTGACCAAAAAGTGCCAAGGAAAGCTGTTGACTCAGATCATTCTTCTGAACTCTGTTCTCTTAAGGCAGCTATACAGGCACGCTGGTACCTGACTAAAAACTTTGTTTACACAGAATCTGAATCTAAGTATTACCATCATGTCCATTTAGAGCACTTTGACTTTTGCCTATATTGCCAATGAACTATTTTACAAATTGACTCTTTCCGTGCCAATTACGTCTCAAGTCGATCTACTTGACTCAGACAAGTCTGAATTATAATAAGGATCCCAGATTCGTATTCCTCGTAAAAAGACCTTTCATTCAAGTACCAGTTTCCTAATTGGTTCCAGAGAGAATACCCCAGGTCAACAGCTTTTCCGGGTGAGTATTGGGCACATTGTACCTAATGCATGCCGGAAAAAGCTGTTGACTCAGTTCAAAATTTGGCACTGAAAGAGTTAAGTGCCCTAAATTTCTTCTGATTGTCTGAGTACAGTAGTCCCTCCTTTGAGAGACCGCCCCTAGTGCCACCCAAAAGGCAGTCACATAAAACAGGTGGTCCCTCAAAGGAGGAAAAAAAACATGAAAAGTACTACAGAGAGACCTGACAACTATGGTCTCTAAAAGGAGCTGGTCTCCCAAAGGAGTGGTCTTTCAAAGGAGGGACTACTGTATTACTTAGAGCAAACCTCAATTTATTCCCCAAGTACCCAGCTAGCTAAAGTTTTTTTTTAACATATAAGCTGAGTATAACTGATTTACTGTTGCAGCACTTATTATTACAAAACTGTGGATGCATGGTCACTGCCTTATTTGCTGCTCCGATACATGCATGCTTTAAAACTCAAGACCATGCACATACACATGTATACACCCAGGTATATATCTATGGAGCAACAGTTCTTGTCAGTATATCCAATCACGCCAATGTATGTTCGTATATGATTCTGATTCAGTGGTGACAGTGCTGGTGTGTGCACTTAACAGCTAATGTTGATGGTGTCTGACCAGGACCATGCACACACAGGGAGGTGCTGTGGATGCATGCTTTCAAGCCATCACTGCTTTGGCAAACCTCAACGTTTGTTAAAAGCTATTAGAGTAGTTTGGCCCCAAGCTAAAGTGTGAACAGTGTGCAAATGCACATATGGGGACTTACATGTACCCATGATAAGGTTTGACACTCAGGTACTAAAGGAAGTTTCAATACTTTCTGTTTCATGCCAGAACAAACTTTCACATCTGTTCCGTATAAACTGATCAATTGAAAATAACACACGTGCAGATCATTATTCACAATCGGCAGTTTCAGTATCAGAAATAAAAATGGGACAAATGTGTTAAATGATGGACTGCATTCATGCATATTTACTGTTCCCACTCTTCCATCTTAAAATTAGGCTTTAGCCATTTGCCTATGACCACCTACATCCTTTCCCCCCTGAAACTGGCCAAAACTGGCTGGTGGTCAAATGTCATCTGCTTCAGTGTTTTCAACTAATTTCAACAGGCATGAAAAACGATTTTGACTGAGAATTGTAGATAAGCCCTATCAAGATCACATGTCCCAGGTCAACAACTTTACCTGGCATGAGTTGGAGGATTTAGTGCCCAAACTCATGCCATGGAAAGTTGTTGACTCAAGTGTCAATTCAAGGGGGAAAGGGTTTAAAACACCCAAGATCAAAGATTGTATTTAAAACATATCGTCTGTAGCCATCACCTGAACTTAAGTAAGGATGTACATACATGTATAAGAAACAGAAATTTGAAGGAAAAAAAATGGCAACCCCCCCCCCCCAAAACAAACAAACAAACAAAAGCAAAAAAACGCCCAAATTGGTGGAGGTAAATTTTGACAGTTAAACTACGACACCAAATCCCGAAACTGATCACAGCATTCAGCTGCTAAGATATTGCATTCACACTCATCTGTATAAATAGACTGCATGGTGCATATACCACACACATCCTGAACGCCACAGAATTTTACACCGAAAATTTTCTTTGTTGTGCTCCAAAATTGAGACTACCTTATTAGGTCAATCTGAATTGAAGTTATTAGAGCCCAAATATATGTGCTGTTTTCATAGTCCATTTTAATGTAATCAAAATTTGACTTGTATGAAGCCATTCATTTTCTAGTGTAACCATTGAGAGGTGATTTTGATATCTTCAATACTAACCACAGACAAGGACCAGTAGCTTGGGTAGGCCTACATCAACTTTCTGTCAGTTTAATATTGATTCTATGCCCTATCTTATTACTTTGTACATATTGCAGCATGAAATAAAAGTGGTCATTATGGCAAGAAATCTTACCCTTTAAAGCACTGATGTAAGATTGAGTCAACAGCTTTCCTTGGGGCACTGCGTGCATTTAAGATTGAGTCAATAGTTTTGCTCAGGACACTTAATGCGCACATTTAATACAAAGTGTCATGACGAAAGCTTATGACCAAGACTACTTTTTGCTTTAGACTACGCCTGCTGGTATTTGAATGAAAGGTATCATCATGAGGAATTTGAATCTTTCAACCATTATATGTTTGACGGTAATGTGAAAACAACTTTAGTAGTGATTAGCACTTTAAGGGTTAAAAAAAAACAGACATCATGCAGGCCAACTGAGGTGTAGGAAATGGCGCTCGCTGACTTTATAACCCTCTCATGTGCACGTATCCCAAAAGAACTAGGTGAGGCTGACAAGCATATTGGTTCATCTGTATGCACTGCCTTGATTTGATGCGCCAGCTTTGGCAAAAGGCTTTAAGTCACTCAATATGGTGAAACTGGTCCGTGTGCTCGCATCTGTTTCACACTGACCTGCCACAAGGGACCAGTCACTGCTATACATTTCAGCTTTAATAGATCCAGTCAACTTTTTATCTATCCTTTGGGATTACCTGTTACATGGGACAAGTTTCCATAACAGGTCCCATGGGGGTCACTCATAACAGCTTCCACTCAATGGGGCATATGTAACCTGTAGGTGGCACTATACAATTAAATCCCCCATTCATTATGAAAAAAATGAACCAAAGTTGTACAGAAGCCCTCAACAAAATATGAATCAGATCAACAGCCGTCCTTGGGGCAAGAGTTGGGTACCCAACCTACCCCAGGCCAAGCTGTTACCTCAGTCTAAATTTAAGGGTCAAAGTGTTAAAGGCCATATTTTTCTCCATTTACTTTATTTCTTCAAGCAGTGCATGCATTCTAGTCATGGATATTCATTGTGAGAAAAAGTACTCACTCACGTCCAGACAGCACCTATATTCATTTGTTCGAAAGGTCCATCTTGAAAACTTTTCAACTTGTCACTTGAAAACCAAATTCCCTAAAATGGCTCTGTGACCTTGGGAATTGGGTCAAGGTCACCCATCTTGAAACTTGTATGAGACTTTACGCAGGACTAAAATCATGTTCAATATGACAGGCCTACATGTATGTAAAAAAACTTTTCAACTTGTCATGTGAAAACCAAAGTCACTAAGTTTAATATGTGGGACGAACAGAGCATTAGTTGAAGTGGATCTTGTAGTGTTGGTGATAACATGGAAACTGTCTTGGAATTTTGAAGAAAAGGTAATTTGGCAGGAGAGTGTCGACAGCTTTGTACATGAAAACATCTGTATGGAAGTCTGTTCTTTGCTGAAGGGTAAAGGTTTAAGCCTTAATATCGTTATGTAGATTTGCTGTTGGAGAACCTCTACAGATATGGGTAATACAGGAAAACAGAGGGCGCTGTTCAAAAGGGTCTGAAGTTTCTGTTTAAGGCAGTACAAGCAGACGTCTCAAACAACATAACAATAGTCAAAGTATATAGTAGTATCAAAGACTTAGAGAACATCAGACTGCTTATAGCAGATAAGAATTCCCTAGTCCTTCCCAGAACTGACAGCCTGGCTTTTACATTCTTTGAAATATAGTCAATATGTGCTGTGAAGGATGACGAAGAGTCTAGCAAGATGCCTATATATTTTAAAAGTAGACACTTGTTCAATTTTATCTTCACCACGAACAATGTCAAGTGGAGAAGTTTTTTCTAGCCATTGAGACAATGCCACAATGCATTCCTTTGTTTTCCTTGTGTTTAAATTTAATGTCAGTTTACATGCCACAAACCCATCTGAGACATTCTGCATCACCATGTTGAGTGTGTCTTCCATGTGAGGTAAATCTTTATCAGCACAACAGAGTGCTGTATCTTCAGCATATACGCAAATATCACAGTATTAACTGTGTCTGATAGATCACTGATGTATAGAACAAACAGCAGAGGACTGATCTGAGCCCTCCAGAACACCACATGATTGTTTTGATTCAGGTAGTGCACCACTAAAGGGTCCTCTGGTGTCTATTTGTTAAGGGTGAGGAGAACTGGTTCAGTTCAATGCACCACAGCTCTTTGTTTTCTCAATGAGAATCTAGTGACCCACGGTGTTGAAGGCCTTTTTCAAATCAAGAAATAGTTATTCCACAGCACTTTCAACCATCAATGTCCCACTGCATCAGTATCAATGAGATGCAATATGGCAGAGTCAGTGGGGAGCTGTCTACACAAACTTCATTGATGCAGCACCAGCAAGCTTTGCTCCGTCAGGAAAAGATAGAGCTGATCTCTCTTAACATTTTCAGTGCAACTGACTAGACAGACGGTGGCCTGTAATTATTCACATCAGATTTAACAGCATCTTTGTAGATTGGTGTAATATGAGCTGTCTTCCATTCCCCTGGAATACCACCAGTAGAAAGGCACAGATGAAACATGTGGGTAAAAGGGGTGCTGAACGAGGCTGCTCCCGTCTTTCGGAGACGTGTATCAAGTGCATGAAGGCCAGATGCCTTGCCATTTGAAAGCTTAGAAAATTGACGAGTAACAAAGTCAGGGGAGACAGTCGAAAAGTGAAAGACAGGATCCGGCTTTTCTTTGACATTGTATGGCACCTAGTACTAGGGATTCTCTTGGCCGACGATTCACCTATGCTGGCTCAAAAAAATGTTAAATATCACGGCAATATCCTTTGAGTCGGACACCTTGTGATCACCATCAATAAGTAAAAATAAAAACTATAGTCCCATTGATCACATGCAGCATGACCCTGACCCAGACTACCAAACAAACGTTAACAACTTTGAGCACATGTCTTCAGAATGACTTCCACTGTCTATGTCCTAAAAGCTCTCTGTGATCTTACACACTTCATGTTGGTTTCCTCTGTCACATCACATTTCAAGAGATATCCTATCACATCAACCCAATTTGTCCTTACACTCAAGTTTCCTGAAACCTGTACAAAATGCCTGTAAGTATGTAGTGTAAGTGTATTCAATTTGTGGGTACTAATATGCATGAATTTGCTATTTTCCATTTTTTTCCCCAACACGATTTTAATTTTGTGAATTGTCATCACATGCATGGAATATTTATCAAGTTTAAATTTGCACAGTCCACGTAATCAATTTCATGTTTCCATACATGCTTTTGACTTTTGTGACAACTGTTTTTCATTACTGTTCAAATTAGGTAAAAAACATTGAAGCAGACCATAATTGACAACTAGCTGGTTTCGACTGGTTTATGTTTTATTAAGGGTTGACCACTTTCCCCCCTTACAACAGCCAAAAACAGCTGGAGATCAAATGTCACCTGCATCTGACTCAACGTTTTTGACTTTTCCACAGTAATGGAAAACAATTTGAATAAGCATATCAGGCAAGCTAGACCTAACAAGACGACAAGCCTCAGGTCAACAGCTTCCCTGGTCTCATATACTTTGAGCCCTTAGCATCCAATCTATGTCAAGGAAAGCTATAACAATGACTCTGTCCTAATTCAAGGGGAAAGGGTTTACATTAATAGCAGACATTATACAAAAATGACAACCACTAAGCTGATCGGAACGTCACATACAAGTTCTTTTCAGAACTAGAAGCCGATCAGTGACCAAAAACCCCTCTGCCAGGATGGATGGACAGACAGACGGACGGACGCGTAGGTGATGACAATACCCCTCTGATAGGTTAAGGTTACTTTTGTTTGATCTAATGACAAAGCTTTGGTGCAAATACAAGGGGCAGAGATATTATGACAAGGCCATTTTTTTTTCAATGCACCACTGTGACCTAAATATGAGACCCAGTGGCCTAATTTTCACTAGGTGTCTGAGGCATCCTTAGGGCCAACTGTAATAAATAATTCGTGCTGCTAAAATGACTAATTTAACATTTGGAGGAGAGCTGGTTGGTAAACCCATCATTAACATACATGTCATAGCTTATCATTCAGCAACATTTCATACATATTATTTCATATTATTAGTAGTATACTATAGCTGTGGATTCTTGCCTACAAAGCAGACAAAGTTTCATGTTTGTCCTATGTCTGAAGCTTATCCTGAATTGGATCTGCATGGGTATGAAGGATAAGGTTTCAAATGTAATCTTTCATTTGGTTGGGCACTCGTTAGCTTAAAGTAGAAGACAAACCAATATGAGGCCATGGTGCATTAATAAAATACAGACTCCTTCCGATTTCAAAATGGTGTCGCTTTCAGACGTATTTCTCCGATAGAACGTAGATTTGATGCGTGTTTGCCCTTTTTAGACATAGGAGAAAGAAAACCCAGTATGGATGGCCCATTGGGGACAGCGTTGCAGGGATTACTCATTGTTGGATTTTCATGTTTTTGCAAGGCTGCAATCCAACAACTCGTGATCCCAAAGTTATCCTCAATGGGCCATCCATATTGGATTCTCTGTATCTCTACTACACTTGCAACAGAATACACATTACATGGGGCTCCAGGGTCTGCTTTGGAGGCAATATGGATTCCACACATACTTCAAGCATGTGACATGAAAACACTTTGGTATATATTTTTATGATTTTTGTTTCCTTTCTACCAATTATGATTAAAATGCTGTCGAAAGTGCCATCGAACTTACTGTAGGGTTTTGATAATTTCTGCAGTTTTACTAAATCACATGAGCAAGCAAAATTGAAAATCAAAACAGTATTTATTTGAGACAAATTTATAGTAATACCCTAACATACACAGTATATCCACCTGATTCATTTTAAAATCTTTATTTTCTTTTTTATTTCGATATTTTTCTAACAACTGAAGCCATCATGAAAACTTTCTCTGTAACTCATTGCTCACTGGGAAAATCACAGGTCACAAATGATTTCATGCATAAAAATGTATATACAGGATTATCTATTCATAGTTGCAAGATGAAACCTGCTCTAGGATTTCATGGACATAAACCAGGTGCCAGTGTTACTAAAGCCTCATAGGCCTACCATTGATAGCAAAATCAAGTTTTTATCAACTGTTTTGTGACAAAATCAATCTACACTCAATACATTTCATTGATTTCAACATACTTCTATTCTTCTTCATTTCTTCACCTAATAAAATGATGTTTTATCAACTGTTTCATGACGAATCAATCTATAGCTCTGAAATCAATATATGGGACACATTTCATTCTTATTCATTTCTTCCGAGTCTATGCTGTGCACGTTCACATCCACTTTATTTGGTGAGGCAAGGAAATCGAGATTTTTCATCGTGGTTTCTGGACCAGTTTCCTGTATATTTACTTTGGCACCATTTATTTTTTGCAAAATGTCGAGCGTGATTATGAATTGTTGATTCTTCCACACAACTGGGTAAACATCATGGGCTAAGAAGTTATCGTGAGCTTATACTCAATGTCAAATGCACCATGCAGCCAATAAAACATTTCTCCATGTCTACATTTCACAATATGTAGAGAACAAGTTGAATTAAGATGTGTGTTTCTGTGAATTAAGTGAATATAAATTAACGCACAAAAAGAGGAAAAATAAATTGTTTTTCTATTGCACAATGGGAGAATATCAACCATGCAATATATATATATATATACAAGACATAACTGCTAGAGATAGAGAGATAATACATGTATCATCAAATGGGTGGAGGTTTACAAATAGTACATAAAGATGCATATTTCCACAATAGAATTCTGTTGAACTTCCCTGATATCTATAGGCACGGTACAATCAATACAATAATACATGTTGGTTATTAATAATGGTGGTCTGAATACTAGAAAGATACCTGGAACAGCTCTTTGTGTCGATCTATAAAAGTCATATACACAATGGAACCTGTTTAGAAGATCATGGATGAACTAAATCATAACAGTAGCCTCCCCCGACGCGTTTCGGGCCCCAAGTGTCCCTTCTTCAGGGGATGGGAGGCCACTTGGGGCTCAAAATGTGTCGGGGGAGGCTGCCCAAGATTTTTCTTTATTCAGATTCACACTTCTCCACTTGTATTATATTTCTGGATAACTAGGTGTTGTTCGCTCCTTTTTACTTTGTTATAGACCATGTGGTAGACTAAGTCCAGGAATTGAAATATACTATGTGACAGTCCAAGAATCAAAATATACCATGTGACCAGCCAGGAATTAAAATATACGACGTGACAGTCCAGGAATTTAAACATGTACCATGAGACAATCCAGCAATTATACCATGTGACTCTTCAGGAATCAAAATATACCATGTGAAAATCTATGAAATTAAAATATGTTTTGCGACAGGCCAGGAATTACAATTTTCCATGTGACAGCAGTACCAAAGACGAAGACATATAAAATAATTGATAATTACCGATTGAATGGACATAATTTTGAAGTCGGGAAAGATCCATATGAATTAATTAAGTAGGTCAGTGGGCCAAATAGCTCTGTCCTTATATATAAACC
>OZ026621.1:49050240-49137740 GCA_964020975.1 Hermodice carunculata | reverse complement strand
ACATGATCAGCACTGGCATAGCCTAGAAAAGCAAAGCCATTCCTCTGTCCTCTGTGAATTTATGTGAAAATTAATAAAACTATGTAAAAGGCGTTTTAATGTGATCTCTTGGAGTAACTATGCATCTGTATGTTGTCACTTTATTCCATTAATTAAAAACTTCGTTGTAGATTGTGTGAGCTGAGCCACCAGAGCAGTGCAAGCAGCTATATACATAATGTTATGAACGCAAATCAGGATAAAGGATTTAGAATTTGGAAACAGAAGGGAATTCACTTGTCTGATACTCTCTGCGGCTGGTACCCAGCTCGAGGCACCCTCAAAGGTCGTTTCTGCTGCACAAAGAGGAGACCAGGCATGCAAAAGTCACAATTTGGAAAATAGTAACTTAATAAAAGTAGTAACTTGATTTAAACATATTTTATTTCACAATACAATTGGAAAACTGGTAGTTTATGAGACACTTAACAATTATTGACATTTTGGGTGAAACAATATATGTGTAATACAAAAGCTGTAGCTGAGATAACTCTCCCGATAAAAAGAGATCTGCGCAAGTAAGGCCGGTGGCCTGTGGCGCTGAACATATAACATTTTTGTCACTGATGTGCACTGTAATGATGGCCTCGTTTGGAGGGCCACTGTCGTTTGCAATATCACAGTCTTTACGAACACAGTTCTCGAATCATGTTTTTCATTGAAAGTACCAGTGTCCACCACTGCTAAGACATACAAGCCAACATGCTAATTTGACCTTTCCAGAATAATCCAGGTCAATATTAATACAAGAAGAACCCAAGAGGCACTCTCTTTTTTAATATTTGATAGTAGACCTAGATGTGGGCTTAGGCTCAACCTTTACAAAAATTTAAGCCAACATGTCGGACTTTTCAAGGTCAGTAAAGGTCAATTTAACACCAGTAAAACCACATAGGTATTTCCCTATTAATATTTAGTGGTAATTCTTCTGAGCCTGCCATTTTCATTTACTGACATATGTGCCAATGTTAGATTTGCTGCTATCCCTATAGTAGCAAGAACATGTACATGGAGACCCTACCCCTACCGAAATCTCGAAAGTTTGTTAAAGCTAGGAAATGCCACCTTCACCATGCAGTGAATTGAGTCAAGGTACATTTCCACTCAGTTTGATGAGAATCTAGCATGATTTTGAAAAATGAAATAGTGTAAAATCACAAATTCGTTTTAAAAAATGACAAAGCCAAATTCACATCTTAGGGTACGTAGGAGTGTTCCTTGGCAATTTCGAAGCAACTGACGGCCTCGTGTCGGAGCTATTTTAGGTTTGCTACAAAATGTACCGCAATTTCATTCTATAAATCTTAAGAGGTGACCACTTGAATAAACATGACAGAGACTGACCCAGGGCACATTCCATCTACTTTGATGTAGATCTGGCCAAGGCTGTGGTCAGTGGACAATCTGAAATTACTGACGGACGACGGACGCAGCACCATTCCATAAGTTCCGGTGACTGACGATTCAACAGAGCAACATTTAATCACTGACAGATCGGTGTAACTTTTCTGTTGATTGTTTTGCTGCAAGTACATTAGAATGTTCTAAGTACTCCCATTGCAAGCTACAAGCAATATTTAATTATGTGATAACGTCAGAGTGTTAATGGTTGGTAAATATAAGTATGATGATGGTAATATGCCCATACGCAAGAAATCTTAAACCCTAATCTTAAGATTAATCCTTTCATGTTATACCAACACAAAAAGCCCCGACTGCGCCTGCTCGTCACCCTTATATTCCGCGGATAGCACAAGAACAAGCGTTGTATCGATAACCAATTTACCTCGCCGATAAGGCGATAAATTATCGGTTGTCGATAATGGAAAGTATTTCCACTTTGAAATGCATCTTCCCATAGAACGCTCGACAGGGCTTCAGATCATATACATACCAAAGTATGTAGCTTTTGGTCGCTGGGCTAGAGACCTCAAGTCTCGAACTTTCACGTAGATCTCGTCACCTTTCTTCAGTTTTAAAACGCCTCCGAGATGGCTAACATACTCGCCATACCTCTTGTGCTTTGCCCAGCATTGTGATTTGACGGCCTCAAACAACCGCTCTTCCCCGCCATTCGGGTAGATGATATTATACCGTACAACCATATGCATAAGGGCATGATCGCTCAATGCTCTCTCCTTCTCCCTCGTATAGTACTTTAGGAAGGCAACATTACTATATACATAATAACTTCCTTCCTTGTGTACAATGAGGCGGCCATCTTTGTATTCGAGTCCGTTCCCAACGAAAGCAATGTCTTTATTATAGTTCCACATCCGGATCATCACTGGACTCTCTATCCCTGGAAATAAAATTATTTCATTTAACGATTGCCCGTACACATGCATTTGAATAAAGGGGAAGCTATGCAACCATAGTTACCATTTGATAGCGCTGCGGGCATATCAGCATGCTGCGGCGTTCATAACTAAACCCTCAATCTTTTTCCCATGGTATCGTTATAGTTGCCTATCTCAACTATGTTTGCGATGGTGTAGCACAGGAAACTAAATAATTTACGTTCTTTGGGGAGCCCATTGGCCAAGCATATGTATCTATTGTGTAATTGCAAATAGCGTGTGTGGTCTCAGTGACCCGAAGTTACTTGGACGCGTGAAAATACTATTGTGCAGCTGTGCATTGACTGCTGTGCTGTTGGAATGCGACCACAACGTTGATCACAATGGTGTGGCAAGGAAACCCTATTTTCTACTGATTTTAATTGATGTAAGCTACCATTTCCCAACATTATTAAAAATTATAAAGGAAGCCATTACCGCATCGACGCATCGTGAAAACAATTTTCTGTACCAGCGTACTTGGGCCCTCTACACTCCCCTTACCACCCTCAGTAACCGACCAGGTTTTGTTTCTCACTTGAATAGATAGGCCAGACATTATTCGTGACAAATGGAAGCTCTTGCAAGGGTTTATCACAACACACTTCCGTTTCCATTTCCTATCTTTTGTGCCACCATTTAACAACATCAACTGATATTCACTGTTTGTCACTACATGCACGCTGTAAACAACATGATAAAAACTAAAAACCAGAAAGGATGTCATCTTGAGGTGTGGTGGTTATTTCCACAGGACTTCTTAATCCTGCTCAGTGGCAGTCAATATTCACGAAAATGATTTGATAAACATGATCCGATCCCTCCACAACCCTGACAAGGAAGAAAATCACTTTCTCGGTGGGACAAGAGCAAGGCTTCCAGCCAGCATCCTGCTTGGAGTAGCCAGCTTTATCTGATTAAATATGCTCACAGCAGGCAGCACATCAAAGTTTGCAACTCTACCCTGCGTTTGCCTTAAAATCCCGGGTGACGAGTCACCACTATTAATAAGGGACTGAAACTATCATGTGTAAATGTGGGCAAGTATACATATGACAATGTCACCCAGGATTTGCTTAACTTTATGGTTTTGTCTAAAAGCTCTCTTTGTTTCAACAACAAAAACAGGACGCTGGTGAACATCGTGTCAGCGGACTGTTGCACTCGCACTGCAAGGTTAGAATCTAACTATAGCATTTTTTTAAACAAATTAATTTTACCTTCCGTTGCTTTCTTCGTGTCCAGATCATATGATGCCATAAGATGCGCTGCTGGCTTGTGATTCGACAGGTATTTTGAGCCGTTGGACACATCAACATATATCATTTGAGGCACATCAAAGGTTCCTGCAATAAAAACAAGTATGCGACAAAGGATAAGAATCGGACAATCATATTCATGTTACGGTTTTCTTGAGCAGCGAAATATAATGGAATCTTTTGTATCTAATTTTTGCATGTATTGCATTACCATGCATAATTAACGAGAAGGGATCGTCACTCAAACTTCCCTTTTCATCATGATGTTCCAGGGCTTTAGTCAGAAGCTGATTCCATGTATATTTAAGGTATCAATGGCAAAGTAAAGGGACATAAAAATGGCAGATGGTCAAGATTTATCATGCTAATGACATAAAAAAAGCTCGCCCGAGTGCTCATTTTCCCTCAGTGTATTATGTGGTGGCATGCTGAAAGAACCTTGTATGATGTGATGGCATGCTGACATAAGACTGTATTATGTGGTGGCATGCTAAGATATGATTTTACAATCTACTGCCTTGTCAGATTTCCGTCACCGCTATATGACGATATCCCAATCATAGATACAATGCAAACCCCTTTACTTAAACATGCAATCTGGTCACTGTCCCCTTTACTAACATCACTTGCCCATCGGCTTTCTTTTGTTATTTGAGCGAGGAATGGATAGAGCCATGCCAGGTATTTTAAAGTAAAATGCAAGATATATTATGACAATAACATTTACCTTTTGCCTTTGCAATTCTATACTTCCGTTCGAAAGTCTGCAAAAAAAGAGAAACATATGATTGATGGGGACATGAAACGACGATGATGCAAGATAGGGCCAATAGGACGACTCAAATGCTTGAATTACTGACTGGAATGACATACACTGATGTAAATGCAGCAGGTTACCACTAGGAAATTGCAGAATGATTCAACAACCAATAACGTGCTCCGAGGTACTACTCTATCCTTATTTTGCCTTGAGATGTAACCACTTGGAGGTCTCTCCTATTATTGTTTATCCTTGTTTTGCCTCGAAACATAACAATCTTGTTGGTCTCCTCTGTCATGTGTTATCATCTTTGCCTCGGGGTGTTACAGTCTTCCCTATTGTCATATATCCTTATTTCGCCTTGGGACACAATATTGTTTGTTCCCTATTATCATTTAGCTATATTTTGCCTTGTGTCGTAATAATCTTGGAAGGTATTCCCTATAGTCATCTATCGATATTTTAGCTTGAGACATAACACTCTTGGAGGTCTTCCCTATTATCATTTCTCATGATTTTGCCTTGGAACATGACAATCTTGGAGGTCTTCCCCATTACCATTTTGTCCTGAATTTGCCTTGAGACATAACTGTCTCGGAGGTGTTCCCTGTCATCATTTATTTTCATTTTGACTAAGTACATAATAATCGTGGAGGTTTTTCCTATTATCAGCGATCTAAGAACGATACAAATTTGCCTTGTGATTTATTAGATGCGTCTTCAGCACAAACCTATGAATTAAATCGGCAATAGCAACTGTACCTATAATATCTTTCAAGATGTTTTGCCTTGTCGCTGCAATAAGTAAAAAAAGTTTCTTCGTTATGCTCACTTAGCAATCAGCACAAATGGCCAGTAGGCCAATAGTGAGAATTGAAACAAAATGACAAATGAACCTGAGATTGAAAGAATATAACATTCAAGCGGTCACTGAAATATATTAACATCTCCATGATATTGAACCATGTTAACATCGTAAGTACTTAGCCTATTCAATAAGTGCATGAAAATTTAAAGTCGGCCCCACCAATGACTGGAGCAATAAGACAATTGTATTTGTGTCTTCTTGTCCAAAACCACTTCCTCGTAGTCATTAGCCTATTAATGTGTACATCTTATAGGTCACCGCCGTGCGTACCACATGCAGTTGGCCTAAACACATTTTATTCACAAGAAAACAATTAGGAAGGAGAGCAAAGCCCTATACAAATCCTTCTGATGGAGAAAAGACAAAAGCACGAGACACACATTTTACCCTATCTGTGATACTTATAACACGTCACATGACCATTATGCCACATAATCAACGAGGTCGAAGACCGAGTTGATTGTGATGGCAATAATATTTTCTTCGAGGGTACATTTGTCATAAGCATCCAAAATAGTATTGATGCAAAAAGGTGCCACCGAACTGAGGAAGTGGGAAGTGTGTTACTAGCAACGGCGTATCACGGGAAGATATCGTAATCCCGAACGCTTTCAGTGGTGGCGCCACATGTAAAGCTTGCAAATTCCTTTTTGACTATTTTTCGATATTGTTCTTTCAGCTGACCGCCGCCAATATGCAGACGAAAACGTAAAATGGACGGGTACCTCGTATCAATATTTAGATGTTTAGGATGTACAACAAAACAGGTTTCAGATTCGAAGTCTCTCCTAATAATGTGGTCGGGTCGGCAAGTTTCTAGTTTCCACCGGGAGTAAGTTCTACGAAGTAACAGCAGTTGGGAACAAGGATTTTTTTACCTAAAAATGTCATGATTTTAAAAAATAGCAGGGTGGAATGTCTATTTAAATCAGAATGTCCTCTAGTATTTGAGCGGTGATGATTATCATCAGCCACTGGAACATAGGGCAGGGCAGCATATATATAACTGGGCGTAAGTTAATAAACTATTGTGTACATTATTATGCATTTTGATCTCTCCCTTGCTTTGACAGCGACTCCCAGCCAGTTTCTTCGAAGTTTATTACTTGGGGCAATTCTCAGGGCTTCCGTCACAACACAAGACAGTCCTGTGCTTTCGTCTTTTCTCCACAAGAGGGATTAATATAGGGCTTTGTCCTTCTTCACAATTGTTTTTTTCTTCTGGAAATAAAATACGTTTAAACCACTTGGCTTGTTTGAGTATGGGTCCACATGCGGCTTTCCATATTTGGGGACCAGTAAGTGGATTGTGCTAATTTGTTTTTACATCAATAGAGAATTTCAGAGTAATCAGAAAAATGCTAATATATTGGTGTGAACTGGCTCATTCTTATCTCCATGCCTAATGGTTTCCTGTGAGTGACCCTTGTCAATAGCTCAATTGGTTTCCAGGGGTCATGGACTAATGACTGTGCAAACAATGACATGGTTCATTATCATGCCCATGCAAACAAACCCATGTGCCCAGCACTGTTTAAACTTTTCATTGTAAACAAAAGTTTTGAGATCAATTATCTCATAAATTTAATGTTCACACATCTGAGTTTTTGGGAGCATGTAGTTTAAGTATCAGACTATTCAAAAATATGAAAAAGTGATAAGAGGTTATCCAAAGGTGCCAGCTTCAGATCTTCCACCTTAACTATGTCTTTGATATAAATTAAAAAATAGCAGGGGACCTGACACAGACCCTTGAGGTACACCAGCTGTGATTATACCCGATTTTTGCAAGACTACGCGTTGTCTACGATCATTAAATTAGTTGTGCGGTTATTTGATGTTGACTCGCACACTTTCGCAGGAATGAGTGAAAGTCCAGAGGCTCCAGCCCTGGCTCTACCTGTGTCCACGATCAGTAACGTCATACAGGACCCTTATCGAAATACGCAACTGAGGATAAAGCAAATACATGTTGGCTAAACATCGCGGAACCAAAGATGAGTATTACCAAATATGAGGCACAAATAGTCGAATACACATGTGTACCAATAGCATATCGGCTACTTTTAGTATATCAAGGGTACAAGATAAAACCTTGTCTGTTTGCTGTCATTGTTGGGTTTGAAATTTATGAATATGGATCATGTTTTTCTAAACTATTTGATAAATACTTCATTGGCTGTGTTGTGCTGTGGGCTTTTTTCTCCTACTGGTAGTAATGGAGGTAGAGTGTGTTTATAATGTTCCAGATTCATAAATACCACAAAAGCGATTGAGGCCTACTTTCTTCTTTTGCTGTAAACTCAGCTGATTGACTAATCAGAAGAACCAAAAAATCACTGGCCTACCAGGTCTATTTTTTATTTTTGGCAGAAGTGATTAACTTTGAGTTTTGAGTGGTTAGGCCTATATATCTTGGAAAAACTATAATTAGCCCAATGAAAAAATATTTCAAAGTTTGAGACCGAGGACCGGTTTAACACCGACAGTTGTCTTTTATGGGTGACTGCCTGTCTCCAGTCAGGAGTGAATTTTTTTCTTCACATTGGTATTGGAAGATGGATGTTGACACTTTGGTAACTCTGAAATCTCTTTGCTGTCATTGTTGGGTTTGACATTTACGACTATGGGTCATGTTTTTCTAAACTACGTGATACACTTGGTTGAAACATATCTTTATTTAGAGGAAAAAGGCATAGCCCAAGATATAATCAAGGAGGGTAGAACAGAAAAGAATGAAATAATATACAATTTGTAATATAGTAGACGTGCAATATAAGTTAAAAAAAGAAACAGGTGTAGACTAATCAATGGTCACAATAACTATTAATCAAAGTTAATCGTAACAATATTGTCAAAGAATCAGAATGTGACGACAAAAGAGAAAAATATACTTGCTTTACAGGTAATAAGACTTGTCACTGCAATACAATCACTCTGGTGAGTTTATGTGCGGACACTTATGGGCACAAATGATCAGTAGTCCATATCGACAATCCGATAAATGATAAGAAGTTTTGGATATACTTGAAATTAAGTATAACGAAAGAAAGGAAGCAAATCATCTACCAATCGCAAGTCTCCTCAGTCCTGACAACGGTTCAAGTCAGCTGCGTCATGGATCTGGGCAATGTGACCTGTTGTGCTTTGCGCCGTGTGGAGGGCACCAGGGATTTTTTTCTCTGATATAGGAGGCCTTTCAACTGTGCTGCGAGGTGCGTGGTTTCCAACTGAAATTTCGTATTTATAAACATAATCGGAACTGAATTTCAACTGACTGCTTATACGCTACAGGACTTAAATATGAAACGTCTTGTGTCTACGATGTATTTATGGAAGGCATCACAAATTCGTATGCTGAGGGGGATGGAGACAATTCGTCACTACCAAAGAAAAGAATATCAGCTAGGAAATCAACTTTGGATGGACACCATGGACTATAATGGGAAACACAGAGTTAAGAAGTTGTAGTCTGAAAGTTGTATAGTTTTCACTGAAGAACAGGAAATGTCAGAGATCTTCTGTACCCTTCAAAATCAAACACTGCACAACCATAATTACGAATCGGTCTAATCATAGTTAAATACAGTGTAATCAAAGCTTTGCAGGGAACTTTGAATTTTAATATGTAATCTAGCGTGTTGGCATACCTGCGCTATGAGAATGTTATGCTTATTGGCTCAGGTTGCTGAACTTGCAATTTGCCACTAGGCCTAAGTGCCACATCGAAAACAAGCATTTATAAAATTCTACAAATGGGTCCGTGCGCAGCTTACCCACGTGACTTGTACTTATTTCAAATTCTGATGCAAGTTATGCCCCCGCGGGAAACCTAACTTCAGTTTTCTTCACACTCGATTGACGTGAACCATGAAAAGTAATTTGTTATAAGCACGCACACCAAGAAACAAAACCCAGTTTTCCTTCTTTATTTAAATTATCATGCTACACAATTTAAATCGAACTTGTATTGATATACCCAGCGCATTATGTGACGGTAATCGCAAAACATTTTTTTTATCGCTTCGTCCCCGTGGGTTGTGAAAACAAGGAAGTGCATTTTCGTACGTGACAAGGTTCCCGAACCCCGGTGTTTGAATTTTGAAATTCAGAAGTGGAACTCTTATTGGACAAGCTTTACGCTATTGAGGAAGTTTGTCATGATTTTGCAAAAACAGCTGTCATTGTCAATTGTATTCGGACAAGGTAAAAAGGCTATTGGCTGTATTGCCAGTCCCCAGATACCGGTTGTGCACTTGTGATTAACCCTGAAAGTGCTGATTTTAAGATTGAGTCAACAGCTTTCCTCGGGACACTTTGCGCGCAATGCGCGCAGTGTCCCGAGGAAAGCTGTTGACTAACACTACTTTTTGCTTCAGACAAGGCTTGCTGGTATTTGAAGGCAAGCTATCTTCATGAGGAATTTGACTCTTTTAACCATTATATGTTTAATGGTAATGAGAAAGCAACTATAGCAGTGATTAGCACTTAAAGGGTTAATAACGGCACACATTATACGCACACACACACGTAATGATATGCTATTATGCTGGAGTCTTGTCGTCTAGAACCACTTCCTAGTCGTTGTTACCCTATTCCGTAGTTTAAACTCCATACTCTCCATTAGCTAACCTGTCAATGTCGAACCCATAAAAAATGAAGTCATTACAGGTATAATTGTCCATGTTCCTCTGTAGAAGTTTGACATGGGCCCAGTCAATGGCTGCATTAGCTAAAAAAATAACGTAAAGGGTCTTCAGCAGGTATAGAATATGCTATAAAATAATGTTTTGTGTGTCTTACCAAGTCCATCAATGTACCCAGCTGTTTGCTGTTCGCCGCACAACATTCATCGGTCTCCGTGTTAACCTTTAACAATCGAAAGTTGACCTTGTCCTCCGCTGGATGAAGCCGTATATTTTGGCAGGGGATGCAACCGATGGGTTTCTGATCGTGGCTTTCTATTCTTCTTAACATGTGAAGGTGCTTGTCGTTGAGTTTTAGCATCATGACCAGAATACAGATATTTGCACTGGCAAGAAGCGCAAATAAGAAAGACGCCAAGCCACAGCACAAACATGCAGCGTGGCTTTTCCTTCTTGTTTTGACCTGCTCCGCGTGTGCGTCCTGTTGCATGCACGCCTCGTGCTCCCTTCCTTCATCGTCGCAGTTGTTCCGCGGAAAGAGAGTGTTGAACACACGAAAAATCCGACTACTCGGCATGTTGATGTTCGCTGCTGTCTCAGCAAGCACAAATTCATCGATATGTGACGCTTTGATGCGGGCGCCTGTCTGTAAAGTGTAAATTAGCTATGTTGGAAAGTCACGTGACCGAAACTAAAACAGAGGGCTTTTCCGAAGATTTCCAAAACCCAGAATCAACTTGCATGTTCAGTATCATGTTCAGAAATAGGTATCATGTTCAGAAATAGGTCCTTTGTGGTAGTTTGAATTATGGTGAATATATTATGTAAGGACTTAGGACATGTGTGGTGACAGTGAGCTTGTGACACAAAACGAAAGTAGAAGTAGGCCTATGCATGCATGTGTTGGTCGGGCAAATATTGGAGAAGTTTTTATTAAGAGAGAGAATAATATATATGTCAAGGCGACCCGTATAGTTTACTAGTTTACTGAGAAAGCGGGTGACACAGGTAAAATGCTTGAGCTGCCCAATTATGGGCTCTGTACAATTATTTCATGTGACAGATTTTTTTTCTGCTTAACTATTCAGTACGTGCACCATCAGAACGTGTTTTGAACACATGATCACGTTCAAGAGTATGTGAATATATATTGGGCTTCACTAGACTTTCTCAGTGCGTCAAAGGCCAGTAGAATTGGCCCATTTGTTTCCTCGGAAGACCCGAATACTTATTTGTGATTTTATTTACCATAACGACAACAATGATGATAACTCGTTTAGTCTGCACAGATCTACGACGATCATGACCTGCCATTGGTTTAGCGCAGCCGACTACTTTGGTTCTCTGGCTCTCACATAGATGTCAGCACCTTTCGGTGTGCAAATGCCTACAGAGCATGATGATAACTCACTCAGTCTGCACAGATCAACAGCGATCATGTAATTAACCTGCCATAAGTTCAGCGCTGCCGACTTATAAACTTATAATTTGGTTTTCTGTCTCTCACTTAGATGTCAGGACCTTTCGGTGTGCAGATGCCCGCACAGCCCACATTGCAATAATAACTATAATGATACTGCTATAACAAAAACAACAACAACTACTACTATTGATGATAATGCCACCATTACTGGGAAGTTAAACCAATATTCAAATTCATTCACAAAAGATCCATAATACAAGTTCACGCCCGGGCACACCGCTCATGAGTGATGTCAAGAGTACAGGAATCTGCTCATAAGTGATGCCAGAGCACAAAGCCCTGCTATGTGTGATGCCAAGCTGCAGCTAGAGCACCGTTCGTAAGTGATGCTAAGGGTGATGCTGAGGGTGTAGCACAAGGACTAGCTGTTTCAATCTTTGGTTGGGATTCACGAGGTATCCAACAAAACTAACTGACACAATACTTCCGGCTGCATGTGTCTTTCTTCATCGTTTATCTCACGTTGGTGTATTTACATTCGGAGTTTTTGTTAGCATTGAAAAAATAGGGGCAAATTTTGTTTTCATCAGTCGATGGTAACATCATGTACAGCACGGCACATGCCAGTGCCTACTTTGCTACCCAACAAGCGGCTGGCCACACCCATAGCTCGTCCCACTGATAAACAAGAGGTCCTTCGCAGTGGCTATCAAAACTTTTACGCACTAATATTCATGACAAATTTAATTCTAGTATTAATGTTAAAACGAATATAAATATAAAAAATGAAGTATGTCTTTGTTGTTGTCACTGGTATGTAACAGGGCGGTTGTTAGGAGGCATTTTATTTCATGACGTTGCGATAGCGACGTCATGAAAAATGCCTACCAACAGCCGCGCTGTTACGTGCCAATGACAACAACAGAGACAGACTTCATTTTTATAATGGGAAGCATCACAGAGGATCAAAAAGACAGAGAGATATTATTATTCCGGCCATTTGCCCTTGCTTTATATTATACTTCTTTTAACATTTTTTCACAAGTTGTTTTCATGTCTTTTTAACATATCCAAATCCACAGGACAGAACTGAATACACAAACATATACATATATATATATATATATATATATATATATATATATATATATATATATATATATATATGTATGTATGTATGTATGTATGTATGTATGTATATATAATTCGGAATCATTGGCTTCTAGTATTGGCGCATAACAAGGCTGCGTTTTAAGCCCCATTTTATTTAACCTCTTTACTGCCGACTTACCATAATTTTTTGGCAACTAGTGACCCAGGAGAACCACCTAATTTTCACATGAACAGCTTATTGTATGCCGATGACGTGATCCTCATGTCAGAATCAGCAATCGAATTGCAACATGCACTTGATAAACTACGTGAAAATTGTCACAGATGGAAACTGGCAGTAAATCTGTCTCAAAGACAAAAATTATAGTATTTAACGAAAGTGGGAAAAAATAAATGTCCCATTTTTAAATTTGGGAATGATCCTGTCGAAGTGTCAAAACTATCGTGACATATTTGGTAAATATGGACTTAAGGACTTTATTGACTACACCAATATTTACAATGGTAATCTGTCACATACATACATACATACATACATACATACATACATACATACATACATACATACATACAAACAACAACAACAACAACAACAATAACAACATTGAAAAAGAAATACAATGGGATACACATTACACATACACAAATGCAACAAACAATTATATATTATGAAGCAATTAAGCGAGTAGAGAAAAAAATAGATAAAGGTAATTTGATGTCATAGAGGTCCGTTGATGTCTGTACATTCTTTTAGGTAAAAAGCAAATTTTGAAATCAATTCTGTATCGTTTAAACTCATTATGAATATAAATAAGTGTTCATCGTCAAAGCCATCTGAGTTAAAAATCTGTTTTATTTCGCTCAAAAGTTTGTTTCTGGGAGTTGTAAATTTGGAATATTTCTAGGCATAGTGTTTTTTCATTTTCAATTTCTTTGCAAATATCACAAACTCTGAGATCAACAGGAATTTTGTTTGGCCTTTTGTGGCGTCCAGTTTCAATCCTTAAATTATGTACACTTATGCGAAGGCAGGTAATATATTTGCGTATATCGAAATCTTTTATCTGGTAAAGGTATAATTCTAAATAGAAATCCGTTTTAAAAAGAGTATACGTTCGCAATTTTTTATCTTGATGACCTTGAGAATTTAAATCTTGCCCCCATTGAGTACAGAATTTACTTTTGATTGCTGATTTGAATATGGAGAATATTGGATATACCTCCATAATTGTAACCAAAACTCGCTAGTGTACTCCTGCCTGTCAGCAAATTATGCACAATTTCAGTCAGGAAAAAATGTTGGATTAATTACATACATGAGCCATTGACCTGTGCTGGTATACACGAAGCATGGAGTGATCTGGATGCAAACAACGCATATTATCACACTGTGTCACGTTTAAAAGAACAACTGCAGCTTTCGTATGAATCTCAGTGGTTTAATGATATTAATGGAGTCGGTAGAAATGAACAGCCTTAACTGGGCACATATTGTAAATTTAAGTATTCATTTCAATTGGAACCCTACCTGAGTTATGATATTCCTGTCAGAAAAGAGGCAAAATTTTAGCAAGCTAAGGGTAAGTGCGCACACTTTGGCGGTAGAGATAGGGCTATATGCTCTGCCAAAATTCCGATAGAAGAAAGGAAGTGTTGTTTCGGCATTTCTAGCAGTGTATAATACGAAGAACACATTGTGGAATGATAGTAAGTTAAGTGACACCAATGTATCGCTCCAAGCACTGAATAATCCAGATAAATTGTTGGATATTATAAGATCGGGTGACGATAGAAATGTACTCCAATAGGTCAACTCACTCCTTGAATCCAGGAAGCCAGCTCCTTGGTTACTAGTCTGTTATCACAGTGTGGCAAGTTACTTGGGTGCCCCTGTATGTAGATTGACAACTTTAAGTGTGTGTTGTGTTTTTTACTCTTTTTTTCGACACTGGTCTGACTATATCTTGTATCTAAGATTAATATAAGTAAAGACACACAAACACACACACACACACACACACACACACACACACACACACACATACATATATATATACATATATATATATGCGTGTGCGTGCGTGTGTGTGTGTGTGTGTGTGTGTGTGTGTGTGTGTGTGTGTTGTGTATGTGTGTGTGTTGAAGACGAAAGATCGCCCGATGAACACAAAATTAATTTTTTGATAGTGTCAAAAGACTTCCTTTTCTTATTCATCTTGACTAGTTACGGAAACTGGTCAAAAACTTGAAAAGTTGATCTGGAAAAGCTATCAATATGATAACTTGTTCTTCTGGGGCATTTTGCATCACACAGTCATTATGACTTGACAGACTAATCACTTAAATGATGTGCCCCGTGGCCAGCTTAAATTCACGTTATGTGCATTACACGTTATAACTTTCAAAACAGACAAAACTTAAGTACAATTTACTTGTAATGTAGCTTTGCACATCCAACATTTAGAATTACAAGCACTGCTCGTTACATTATACCAGTCTCCACAGAGAGATATCAAAGAGCCCATTGTTGCAAATTTACTGAGACAGTCGTAAAAATGTTGCAATATTGCGAATTATGCTAGTCTAGGCCAATTTGGTTTTTAATTCATGTGCATCTATATTGAGGTCCGTGATAAAGACGGCATCTGAAGCATTATTGGTAAAAAATCTTGTATTTTACACTATTTGTTGGCCATATTTATACAGAAAGTGGGAAACATCATAAAATTACTGAGGAGTGGCCACTGAAAGAAAGTCTGTGGAGAATCACCCAAAGTACCTCCTCGCCAGGTTTGGAGTGAATCTGGTTCATGGTTTGGGGGAAAAGTCGACCATGTGAATTACCATTGCAATCCCCTTGGAATAACAAAATTATAAACAGGAAATAATGCATTAACCGGTAAGTACCAGAAATGATAAATAAAAAAAAAAAAATCACCACCTGGTGAACAATTCTGATTGACCTTTCCAGAAAGTATATTTCCAGCAAATTTTAGCACAATCTCTGAGACGTGGTTTTGGAGAAAAAATTGTAAATATCTTAAACACACAATTCCATTATAAATAAATAAATAAATAAATAAATAAATAAATAAATAAATAAATAAATAAATAAGTAAATAAACAAATAAAAAAAATTACAGCGCAACAAATTTATGGTCTAGAGATCCCTAGAAATGTTCCTATTCAATGTCAAAGCAATTTGCCTGGCGATTTCGATTTTTTCCTCAAGTTTTTCTTCAAATAAATAAATAAATAAATAAATAAATAAATAAATGAATGAATGAATGAATGAATGAATGAATGAATGAATGAATAAATAAATTAATTAATTAATAAATAGATAAATAAATAAATAAATAAATAAATAAATAAATAAATAAATAAATAAATGAAGAAACAAATAAATAAATCAATCAATAAATAAATAAATAAGACATTTTTCAGCAAAATCCTGGGATCCAATATTTTCCAGTGGTCAATAATGTAAATTATTTTTGTGTTTACACACGCAAAAGTTGTTTATGAATTTCGAAGAAAAGTCATTGCTGCTTTTTCATTTATCACTCAATTTTTAAAAAAATGTACATAAATGTTGTTCTGAAAACCCCAAAAAGATGGCGCTTTATTCACACATCACCGGAATGCCATCTTTTCTGGTTTGAAATGCTTCTTTCTCGAGAACAAGAATTATTCAGATAGGCATGTTTACAATCTTTATCCACAAGATATATCCCAATGCTATTCACACATGAAAAAAAGTCATCTTTTCAGGTTCCAGATGCTTCTATCTTGACAACAAGAATTATTCAGATAGGCACATTTAGTCTACAACAATTAGTTACAAATGAAAAGTCAGAAGCATTAGTTTTATAACCAAACATATGACGTCTAAACTTTGTCGATATTTTCAATGCTATAAAATCTAGCCAACCATAAAGAACATAATTATAGCCTGGGTGGTTATATTTTAGCATGTGGCTGAAAAAACTGTTGCTGAAGCAGACGCCCTCGTGTCGGCCAGGGTATGCTATATTGAAAGAGGTAATTCCTCCATGGTCTACCACTTGGCTACCTTAATACTACGTTGGTACTCATTGTAGGCTTATTGTAATTTGTATTGATAGGCCTTAGTATCGTTCAGTTAGACCTGGCAGCCTGAGGTCCAGCTGGTTTAATTGCTGCAGGGTCTAGGGATATACTAAAAGATAAATAGGTTAAAATATACAGCTTATCTGAGGATAGTTAAAACTGCCTCAAGATTTAACAATTCTTGAATAGGGCCAGCAGATAGACCTACAAGGCCTGTAAGCTTAGGCATAGATCGAACATTATAGTCTTCAAGTCTAAGTATAAATTATAGAATTATTCTCAGATCAAAATGTAATTTGGCCTTTAATAAGATTGGAGGAAAAATATGCATTCATGACGTCTGCTACGTGTGAGGCCGCATGTACATGCATATGGTGCACCATTCCAAATTCTTATAAACCATACAAGGATTATGGTTTTCAAGCAAAATGAATGACATAATTAGATTTAAAAACGTACAAGCCTACCAGATACTAAAATTAATAATTTGAACGTTATGTATAATAATAATAATAATAATAATAATAATAATAATAATTGGTAGTAGTAGTAGTACTAGTAGTAGTAGTAGTAGTAGTAGTAGTAGTAGTAGTATATGCGTTTCGGCTCAGTCGAAAATAGCCTACGCCCTATGAAACCACCTGTTATATTGGCCACTCTCGCCTCGTCTTGCATAGCAGACACTACTGTAGATGTTATTATATACATTCGAATTGCAAATAAGTAGAAAATACTATTGAGCACAATACATTTAGGTACATGTATATGGACTACCCGCCACAGTCTGTGTATAAGAGTGCGCATGGTTATGCTTGTGATTATGTATATGAAAGGGGTAAAAGAGTGAGTGGCAAAAAAACTTGTATCTATATGATATATATTGTATTTATCCTAAGTAGGCCTGCATTGGTCACAGATTTACAAACGTTGTGGATAATAAATGAGCTGGCCGAATATTCATTATATTATGGAATCGTTCTGAAAAAAGCCACATTCGGATCTATATAACGCCACATGTGACCGTTGTTATACCCTCGAACAGAACACAAAAGAAACCCCAGTTAAATGCGTAGTCTTGGTTGCACAATAGGAATTTTCGGCATGAGGTCCCTAGTCCAGGTCAACAATGAGCTTGGTGCCCTGCGCCACACAATATTATACAAGTAGCTGAATAGAAGACAATTCTGTACTGACATGTAGGTCTGAACTGACCTGTGTACTGATGTCAATAAAAATTATCTATCTATCTATGTTGCGCCATGCCGCGCAGCGTATTTTGAAGTTAGCCAGGTTAACTGAACTCTCTGCAAACTGATCTACAAATCCTATATGATCACGGTAGTATGGTGGTGTTTTTTCGTTAGTGCAGTTTCTCTTTGATTTCTCAGAAGTGGTCGCCACTTTCATAAATAAAGCGTTGGGCATCCTAGGTGAAATCCCTGGCATGCTACTCCGCTTCAAACCGCCACATGTGTAAAAATAGAACTGGGGAAAAATACACTACAGATTGACAAATATAAATAAAATTGGGTCAAACCACATTCAAGGTTGCGGTCAGTTGAGTAAATAGGCTGTGTTGATGCGGAAGGGAATGTAAACATAACTTGGCACATACTGTTTTGCTCAAGCATGGACATATAATCGAGGATTTATCTCGTTTATATGTCCATATGGCTCAAGTGACAAACAGCGCCAGCGAAATAAGTGTATAAATGGACTAATAGTACCCTAATATCTTCGTCCGATCCGCTGTTGATTTCGGATAGACACCACATTTAACGCAGATAGCCTCATACGGTGACATACAGACAGTTTATTTGGAAACGACAAGTAGCAAATTGATCAAAGTGAGCTAATGAAGAAAGCCCGCGGCAATAACTATTTTTGGAAGCATGACATCGGTAAATCCCCACACCTGCATAAAGAGAAATACATTGGCTGACTCTATGCTACGTTTCTGCCTGACAGCATGTAACATGCTCGGGGGGGGGGGGGGGTACTTGCTATACCTTGCTATACGGGTAGGCGCCGCGGAAAAAAAACCCTATTTTCGGTACTTGTCGCTCTCTAAGACCCCCCTTTTTCCTGCTTGTAGCTCTAAAAGACCCCCCCCCCCCCTTTTTCGCTTGTCTCACCCAAAGACCCCTGTGTTTTTCAATTCCTGTCTCCAAATTGCCCCAAAATACACCAAATTTTATGTAAAATTTCATTTTTTTTTCAATACAAGCTCCAAAAGACCCCCCAATTTCACATTGGTTCCGCTCCCGTTGGGTTCGGGTTTTGTACCCTCGGTGGAGCCTACCCACCAAAAATTCCGGGGAGTACCCCCCCCCCCCCCCGGAGCATGCCTTTGTCTACATTGTCAAGAAATCGCTGTATCGAATCAACAATCACAAATTGGTTGGGTTTCGGTTCCTGTTAGTATGGCTCACATGTTACAGGGAAAAGTGCAAACGCTGTGTATTTGCGCAGGCAACAAAACTCCATCCAAGACAATATTGAACAATAAGCTTTCTGGATACTTCAGCCTAAACTATGAAAAATTCTATATGAATTATCTACGATATTGTCTTGGCGTCCACCGTAAAGCTTCTAACATTGCAGTCTTAAGTGAACTTGTCACAGTACCCCTTTCCTTAAAGACACTAACTCTAGTGAATAAAAACTTTCTTTCGAATTGTTAATATGCCACCAGAAAGCTTACTGTATAACTGCTATTTATCTAATATAGATTCCCCAAATACGCATTCCTCTCAATGGGCCAGTACAATCAGAGATACATTTCTAAGTTTAAATCTAGAAGATATTTGGCACAACAAAGGAAACAATACAGGTATATTTCCCTCCAAAAATATTCAAGTTGGCGATAAAAAACAAATTTCATACACAATGGAAGGAACATCTAAATTTGCAAAGTGGTGAAGATAAAAAATTACGAACTTATTCTCTTTTCAAATCGAATTTAAATACAGAAATGTATCTTTACCACGTAAAAGATTAAAAAATACGTAAAAATATCACTCGACTCCGCATAAGCGCTCATAATTTTTATATAGAAGCTGGTCGACATAAAAGACCCAACAAAATTCCCGCCACGCAAAGACTTTGTGATACCTGTAAATAAATTGAAAACGAAAGGCACTATGTTTTGGCGTGTTCTAAATTCGACCAACCAAGAAAGAAATGTTTCGACCACATAACACAAATTTTCAATTCAGATAGCCTTGACGAGGAAAGCGTATTTACATTCATCATGAGCCTTAATGATACAAAACTGATATCCAAATTTACCATCTTCATAAAAGAATGCACAGAAATTAATGGACCTCTCTAACTCTACTTTACGTTTTAACCCCCCCCCCCCCCTGCACCAACCTCCACTTGTGCAAATTTGCCCTGCCATTGCAACATTGTTCTTACACTTCGTCTCGTACAAACGCCATACATTTCACTGGAAACAATAAGCCATATGCAAATAGCCATCTTAGCTGAGCATGCTTAGTGAGGTGTGTTGCTCTAATTAGGTCACAGGTCCTTCAATACAAACTTCACCCACTTAATATAAAATGTACAGAGGTAAAACATAAAGATAAAAGATTTCTGTTCATATCTTGTTTAAGTATCTAATTTGTATTTATGAACGAAAATCAATAACAGTCCTCGACGTTCTTGGAACTTTATTTGAGTGTCCAAAGTGTACATGCACCAACCAGGGAAGCTGTCAGAAACAGACGAATCAAACCTTCAACATATATATATATATATATATATATATATATATATATATATATATATATATATATATATATATATATATTTGTGTGTGTGTGTGTGTGTGTGTGTGTGTGTGTGTGTGTGTGTAGTATGAACGTCAGCGACCAGTGACTAATATTTGGTTCAATTGAAAAATATCATATATATATATATGTATCGATTTTATTGTAATCACCACTGTCCGGCATATGCCTATGCACTCGCTTACACAGCAACTTTGTGTCCCCTCCCACTGTAAAATTCACAAATGTAAAACCACAGATACAGAAACTAGTGTGATTTTATATTTAGGAATATGAACAACGCCGTCTGTAATTTACCCACATGTTGACTTCAAAGCCAACGCTCGCATCTAAAAGAACTTGCTTTGAAAACTCTCTGCATCTATTATGAAAACTAAAATGTTCACCATTGAGAAAACATACATACATATGTCAGTTAGTAGTGAAACTGTGGTTGCCATAGTGTAAGTCATCTGAATATAAGTGCAATTGCATTTTATTGTGCATGTATACAGGATAACATTTTTTCTTTGGCTGGAAGTTCGTGAGACATTTGCTATAATTTTTAACACTCTTTTCTCATTTCCAATAAAGATTATTGTATGGAAGCTGGGAAGCTATAAGGACGACGGAATTCTGAATATACCTAATGATTTGAAAGGTCATTTCCTGAATGCTCTGGCATTGTAAACTCCGATAACCGGTGATGACATGGAGTGTTTGAGTGGTTTTCTGTTTGGCGGGATTTATTTGCATAAATGAGCTCTCGATGTCCAATCAATCCGTTCTTAGACCATCGTTTAAAGTCTCAACCTTCCCCTTAAAAATAATTAAATTTTCAGCTAACACAGTACAGCGCAGAGCAGCATATGGGCAGCAGAGAACAACATGAAACTAGAAGAGATGATTTGCTGCATAGCAAATCAGTGTGTGTGTGTGTGTGTGTGTGTGTGTGTGTGTGTGTGTGTGTGTCTCCAGAGCATATTGGTATGGCAATGTACAGCTATTCCATAACACAGGAGTACAAGTTAGAATGGTATCTCTATCCATTATAGCTTTGAAGTTATTCACGATTTAAAATTTCTAATGGTGCTACTTAGCATGATTTACATTGCTGCAACTTTTATCTTTAATTCATTAGGTGCGCAATGGTCAACAATCCCCTAGTAGAAGTTTGAATGACATCTATCTATTATAGTGTTGAAGATATTCAGGATTGAAAATTTCGAATACTGCTAATTAGTATAAATTAAATTGCTGCAATTTTTGTTTTAGACTCATTACATGCGCAATGGTCAACCATCCCCCAATAGAAGTTGAAATGACATCTCTATCTATAACAGTTTTGAAGATAGTCAAGTTTTTAACATTTCAAATGCTGCTAATTAGCATGATTTAAATTGTCACAAGTTTTGTTTTAGATTCATTACATGCGCAATGATCAATAACCCTCTAGTAAAAGTTAAAATCATATCTCTATCTGTAATAATTTTGAAGATATTCAAGATTTAAAATTTCAAATGCTGCTAATTAGCATAATTTGAATTGCGACAATTTTTGCTAAGATTCATTACATGCGCAATGGTCAATAACCCCCTAAAACACGTTGGAATGACATCTGTATCTATCATACTTTTGAAGATATTCAAGATTTAAAATTTCAAATGCCCCTAATTGGCATAATTTTAAACATCTCCATTCCTCTGTATAAAACGGTCAAACTCCTTGTATGGAGGTGCAATCATGCCAAGTCTGGGGTTGCTTTGTATAATAGTGTCCAAGAAAAGTGTCAGACAAATTCAATGAGGAAGAAGAAAGAAAGAAAAAAAGGAAGAAAGAAGGAAAGAAAGAAAAAAGAAAGAAAGAAAGAAAGCACAAGAAAGAAAGAAAGAAAGAAAGAAAGAAAGAAAGAAAGAAAGAAAAAAACAGAAAAGTGTGTGCTGACATACACACTTTAAATGACAGGAGAGCAACATGTGAGTAGCATGGTAATAGCGCAGTGGATGTTGATGTGTGAATTTCTAGTTGAACTGACTTTTTAATTTAGCTGAGTGTCTGGGATGGTTGCTGAACCTGCGTCCGTCTGGTATCCGCCCACAGTATATGGCATATATCAGTGTGGCCTCTGTTCAACTTGCATCTGTCCATCCACAATACCCAACAGAACATGATAACAGCATAGAGCATCATGGGAGGTGCACAGTGAATGCTGATATGTGAATTTTTCATGTTGATATATGGATTTCTAGCTGAGTTTATGTGTCGGTCAGCTGAGTTTGTAAAGGATGATTTGTGATCCAGCGTCCGTTTGACATCCGCTCATCAGGCATCGGTCCCTCTGGCTTCTGTTCATGTGGCATCTGTCCATCCACAATTCATATTGGCGGCTTCTTCCAAAAACATACGAACAAACAAACAAACAAACAAGCAAACAAATAACCCCACACACCCCCCAAAAAAAACCAAAAAAAAAAAAACAAAAGAAAAAATACAAAACAAAAAACAAGCAACAACAACAACAAAAAAAAGAAGAAAAGAAAAGAAAAGAAAACTGCACGGACGAATTTGATTTTACAGATATATGTAACCCATATAGACATCTAACAATACACTACATTTGCTAAGCAGATGATGATTCAGTATTTTTTCTGTTCTCCATACTCAATTTTTAATCAATATTAGGGTTTTGGCTTATCCTTTTATGCCTTGTTCCAAATTGCTGGATCAGCCCATGGTTTTAGAGTGCCATCGTGCAAGCTGTTGACACACACACACACACGCGCACGCACACACAAACACACACAGTACACACACACACAAACACACACACACACTATATATACATATAAATATATATATATATATATATATATATATATATATATATATATATATATATATATATATATATATATATATATAAAGCGTCATTACTTAATCGATTTCCAGATTAACTGAAGGTCTTCTCTCCAAAGTACAAATTTCCAGATTAAAAACGGTGAGTTTTAAACATGACTCTCCTAGGTGAGTATATCACAGGCCACTTCTTGGATGTCTCTCTTTGTTCCTCCTTAGTTAGAAAGAAAAAAAGAGATGGAAGGATCAACAAACGCGCAAAAAATTTTTTTTCCAAGCACCAACAGCTTCTTTTTATTTGAAGCATACATAATAGGCAAGACCCCCAAAAATCTTGAAATACAGCGTACTCATTGCAAAAGTCAATTTGTAAAGTTCCTTGGAAATTCTTGAGGGACGTGTTACAGACTCTATATAGCAGGTCCCTGTTCCAAGTAACTTCACAAATCAAGAATAGCTTCAGTAACATTACCGTAGATATTTTACATCCTGACGCTTTCGGTAGACTTGAAAGAGGGAAAAGATTGCCACGTTTATCTAATGCGACTGTATGATTAACATCCTGGGGTTACAACTCTGTGGCAGCGCCCGTATTGTTCCTTCTTGTTGCAACATCGTTATCTGTGGTCTGGGCCAACTTCAGACTGAAGCGCCATCTGTTGGTAGATGGTTAAACAAAATTAATAGTTTGCTGAGCCAGACAATATGCCGGGAGACATCATGCAATGACGTATGGAAATATATTCATATTTTAATTGTATGTTATAACGACAGAGACGGATCAACATTCTTACTACTGCGTTTATATATTAGGTTGATATTGGTAGATTGCAGGTTTTCTTTGGGGGGGGGGGTACATTGCAATTTTGGTAAAATTTGGAGGTTAAGATTCTAGTCAGTTAAGTATAGATGCTATAAGATTGTTCAGCAAGATCAAATAAAACCAACACAGCTTCTAAAGTGTGTTATTGGTAAAATAAGCTAAAGCAGCTAACGGGCAAAAATAATATTCAGTGCTCAGGCTTTGCCAGATATGCAGACAAGGGCTAGAACTTTCAGATTTCATTTGAGCAAAGTGATTAAAACAAGCCTAAAACTAATAGTTTGAAGCCAAAAATGACAACTGGTTATGGTATTGTGCCGGTAATTTTTAAAAGTTTGTTTATGAACAAAACATTGAAGGAAACCGGTCAATAAATGCTGGCTTAGTCCCTGATGGATTAGAAATTGCCAAGATTAACCACATAAAATGGGATACTGTTTCAGGTAGCTAACATTCAATTTTATTTTCATCTGTGTTTTTCGCATTTCTGAAAAATAATCCTGTTCAATCAGGTAGATTTTTCTTTTGATTGATGAAATATATTGCTCCTACGATTTTCCCTTGTGGATTACAAGAACGCCACTTTGCAGGACTTTGACCTTCTTTAGATTTAATTTCGCCAATAAACCACAAGCTGGATAAAGGAATATATATATATATATATATATATATATATATATATATATATATATATATATATATATATATATATATATATATATATATATATATATATATATATATATATATATATATATATATATATATTTGAATATATGTCATGCTTTAGATAAATTAAGTCATAGTATTCTTATGAGTGTGTTACAGTATAAATGTACACCTGGAAGTGCTCCTTCCACAGTTCTATAAATCGAAAACAATATGTTACCTTCGACGACATTCGTTCTAAAGCAGACAAAACCGCTGCAGGAATTCTTCAAGGCTTTATTCATGGATTATCCAGAAATACACAGAAACGAACACACACGCTTGTATGTATGTATGTATGTATGTATGTATGTATGTATGTATGTATGTATGTATGTATGTATGATTTTATATACTTTTCAATGGCTTTGACCCATTTGTGCATTTCTTTTTACAAAGCCAATTAATTTCTGAAACAACAATGTCCACCACCATGAGCAGTTATAACAATGCTGAAAGCAGAATGGCTTTAAAGTATTGATAATTAATTTCAAAAGCGAAAGCTACTTGTAATTTAAATTAAAACCTCCTATGTGGTAAAATGTAAGCTTGTAGATAATAGCAAAAGGTTTGTTCATTTATTTATTTGTTTGTTTGTTTGTCTGTTTGTCTGTTTGTCTGTTTGTCTGTTTGTCTGTTTGTCTGTTTGTCTGTTTGTCGGTTTTTTTGTTTGTTTGTTTGTCGGCAGGCAAAACCCACCTTACCATAAGGTCCCGTTCCTGTCGACCAAAGTTATCACAGAGAATACCTTAATAGCCAACAAGTCTCATTTATTATTCAGGATCCAATTCCACATGGTTCTTAATTGCCCTCACTTGTGTGAAAGTCGTTCCATCTGGCCAGCTAGTGGTGGTGTATGCTAGCCAAGCGTTCAAGCCAACAGTGTTTAATTGACACCCTATTGATTGGTTTAATAATCCAATTATTCTGTTCAGAAAGTATCTGCAGCTAACTACATATTAACAACCATGGTGTTAGGCTAACCCCTCTTTGGCAGAGACAAAGATATAGTCAACCCCAGTGGGGGTCATACAGGTAATTTTATCATAAGCAAGTGCCTCCTGCTGTCCCCAGGTAACAAATTAAACTGACGTCAAAGGAGGTAATGTATAAAAGGGGAAGGAACATCCATTTTAAACATGTTTCTACAAATGTACAAGTTACCTAAGGCCTTACATGAAATATATGTGTGGCTCAGGTAACCCGACGGACCCCACTGAAAAGGCCCGAGTCCTGACCCCAAATAAATTTTATGAAACCAAAAAAGGTCCAAGTCGTCCTTCCCTAATAAAAATTAATCAATCCTGGCTGAAAGATTTTATCAAGAAAGTGGCCGGCGTGTGCCGTTATTGTGCAGTAAAATCAACTAAAACACAGCATTTTATTTCAACTTGTATGGAGGGGAGGTTTGACTTGGACCAGGGAAACTACACAGCTGCATAGAGCCACGGTTGTTCAGTGAAACAGCATAGACATAGCTATGAACCCCGTTGAAAGATTTTATCGAGAACGTGGCCGTCTTATGCCGCTATTTTGTAGTTAAGTCAATTCAAGCACTTTATTTCAACTTGTCTGGAGGGCTAACTTGGGCCGGGGAAACAGCACAACAGCACAAAGTTCAATAAGACATAGCCAGGGTTGATCAGTGAAATAGCATAGGCCTAGTTGTTCGATGATCGTTTTCGTAATATTTGTCTTGTTCTGTGTACCCGCTGTCCGATTTACAGAGTAAACGGTCATTGAAGTACTTTTAAAGCATGACTTAGTATCTTAACTTAAATCTTCCTGCTGGGTTGTTTTCTGAAGCAGTTATCACCGTTAGTTACAAACCCAAATGCGACACAATACCTCGAGCAGGCAAATCATGTATAATTTTGAACATGGCGCGATGCATTGTGGGACAGTCGCACAAAAAATACATTTGATTTGGATAAAAACGGAATCGCGGCCGCAGCATATATCATATCTTTATTGATGGTCTTAAATATTTATCAAATATACTTTTGGTTTCATAAATTAAACCCCCCCCCCCCCCAAGATCGGAATCCACATTTTTTTTTTCAAAATGGCAGCCAAGTCCGTCGGTTTGTCCCGTTTTGATATTTGAAGAGGAAGTATCCAAAATGTGTGTGTGTGTGATTAGTGTTAACGGAAGGTCAATTTGTCGAATGAATGTAATCTAAATTATATATGGGACCTTTCCAGTGTGAGCATTACCTCAAAATGTAAATACAACGCCTTGAAATTGCCAGTTGTTGGCGGCGGTGGGCCCCGGAATAGGAAGATTGTATCAGACACCGAAGTAGCCTCGCAGGCTATGAATTAAGTAGCACCTCTGGGCACACCAGCCAAGAGCTCCCACTGAGTCAAAGTTGGAGCTTAGTAGAGAAGGTTTCCCTGATAATGCATACAAGTCTGAAAGTACCGACAGGTTTTTATATATAATTGGGAATCACATTGGGGTCGACTGTCTATAGCAGTGAGTAAGACGACATGTTATATAATTTATGATAAAACTACCTGTATGAGCACACGCCAACATGTCAAAAGCCCATAAAGGACTATACCGTAAGTGGAAAATGACGTGTAAAGATGTATAGAATACGGATGTTGATTGAAAAATTAAAGTGGTATACTATTGAAATATTCATAAGCGCACATAGCATTAGTCTTGACAATGTTCTTAGCCAGTGTGGGCCATCAGACTTAAAAAGATCAAAGAAATCCTCAGGAAAAGCAATGGGCACCATTCCTTTACATTTGTATCTTACACGGCCAGCCTGTGGACTTTTACAAAAATAAAATAAATTGTTACTTTGGCAAGACGATTTTCATTTAATGTTGGATAAATATTGAGCTCACTTGCGTTCATGCAGATAATTTTATTCAGTCTTGTATCTCTATGCTTCATACCCAGTCACGGTTCATGTCTCACTCGATTCCTCAATTAATCACGATTATCGCGTTCGACGAAAAAAAAAGCTTCAAGAGAAAAAATGAATGTATCAATTGGTAATCTGACCGAAGCCAGCAAGCGTGTTTTGCAGCCTTAAATTCCCATGGATTCTGATCAACAGAATAATTTGTTTATAGTTTGTGCGTGGTACTCGGTCCCAGTCACTAAAGCTATCGGACAGTTAAGTTGAATTAAAAGTTCATTAGCAGTATGGATGTAATTGCAACGTAGGTATCTTATTTGTTCAAACTTTAGTTTCAGCATGAAACGATATCTTTAAAACTTAAAAATCAGAGGCTACATAGGGAAGAAAGCTTATTGAAGTCACCGGTATATTTGGTAGGAGTGAGATGCTGTCGTATGCTTTTATTCTTTGACACAAGACACAACAGAGGGAGAAAAAAATGAATTCTCTAATTCGAGAGGTAAGAAAGGCTTGATGATCACAACTACCCAAAGTGACACCCACAGACCACGTCATATTGTGTGACTGCATTTGGTGATAATGATAAACTCTATTTGTTTTCTGAGGATAAGAGAAATAGCCGATTGGCTAATATTAATTCTCAGAACATTGGCTGAACAGCTTGTTTGATAGCAAGACAACACACCAAAAATGTGTAAACCCCGCTTGAGGACTAGTAGTGACAAAAAGATGACTTCTTGAACAAAATTTGAGTCATGCATCATATCTTTTGAAACAAAACCCTTGAAATCAGTCTCAATAGGTTCATAATCACCTTCTGAAATTATTGTTCTAAATTTATAAGCTTAACTTGATGTGTTGTCTTTTTGCTCAAATGTACTGACAATTTAAACTATGCCAAATCTTGACACGTTTTGTTGACTGTTTCCAGATTTTTTTGGCAGTGACAGCAATATAATGCACGATAAGGGAATTTCCAGAATGTTGATAAGGGAGGTGTGAACATGTATGAATGTTTTCTGTGGAATGTTGTTGGCAATTGCATGTTTTGTAGAATTTAGTTTTGTCCACGCAGACATCGTTCCAACATCGTCTGGCAATTATTCAATACATGGTGCGATATTGATTTTCCTTCTTTTTTAAAAACAAAGACGACATTATTTTATTAGTACGATGTCGCGCGTTCGGCTGCAACTGTAAAATTCCTCTGCGAAGATAGTGTAAATGAGACTTCCCCGTGTCAAATAGGAAATGTCAGAATTAGCTCTAAGGTATGTATTCACCCCAATACACAACTGAATACACAAACTTTGGGAGGGGTAGAGCTGTGTGTTCCCATTAGTTTGTATGTTAAATAAACTAGTCACTTATGTAGCTGTGGTTATATGATTTTTGTGAGTTATTTAGTTATGCATCTTAATTTAGTGTCTGACATTTGGTGTTTATATGTGCAGTAGTTTTCAAGTTATCAAGTTGCAAGTTACAATGTAAAGTAATGGGAATACACAACCCTAGCCCTCCACTGACTGCAGTGCCCACTTTTAGGCAGTTCTCGAACCTTCTATTCTTGCCCTTGCCTATTGGACTTTGCCAAGCAGTTCCCTTCAATAGGTAGTTTCTTTATGATCTTAATTGTTTCATTAGCATTTGCGACAGGAGGCGCTGTGCTCTGAACTGACATAACGACACTAGATCTGATCCTCATTGGTTGTAAACTGACCGATTTTCAAGTACATATACCAGCATGTCTACAGCGACCATAAGAGAGCGGAGATTGTAAGACTGGTCCAAGTCAATTGCAATATCGGCGTGCTTTGGCGGCACTCCGAAAATTGTCTCCTAGGTCAAGAAAAAAAAGCACCAAAGAATGAAAAAAACAAAACTACGTTTGTTGAAACACTTGAATCATGGTTTGTTTAATCTAGCATTTGACATTCTGGATTCGTTTCATTAATAACAGACTTTGCACCTGATAAAGAGCTAAACGCGAATGACGTTTGTTGAATGTGTTTATGATCCGTTTGAGAGACCCGCTCTTTTCACGAGCCACGCGACTGTCTTTAACAATGATAACAGCCTTGCCTGGTCATTAAAAGATGAAGTTTTATTTCTTTCTTTCCGTCTTTCTTTCTTTCTTCCTTGACGAATCGACACAAATACATCTCTTTCTTTCTTTCTTTCTCTTTTTTAATGTGGGATATGGTTTTAATACTAAGGGCTTTCTTGTAATGTATAGATACTAGTTGGCCAAATAGTAGGATGAAAGCAATTTCTTCAAGTACATCTTGCAACGAGCTTCCAATTCCACACTTGAGTTGGTTGTTACGTGAACGGCGAGCATTGACATACTATCATGATTAGTTTATATGGATATTTATATCATTATTTAATTGTTAGTTTTGAATAAGGCAGTATTCATTATTTTGGTAAAGCAAAATATAAAGACCTCTCAAGTAAAAAGTCACTCAAAAATACTTTGTTTTAATTTTATAATATTGGAAGTCATATTAAGATTGTAAGGAAACAAAGAAATACCAAGGCCATGACTTTGCTGTGTTTGGGATGAGTAAGCTTATTTTGTAATTAATTTTTCTGGTTCCGGATTGGCCATGCTGTAGTCACAAGCTAAGTCCGCTTCCATATTTGGGCGGCTCAGCAAAAAGGATGCTGCGTTATTCCAACAAAACCTCCGTAATGGCTGAAATTCTTCAGACAGCACATGGTCTGAGGGCCGGATAACTTCTATAATGGTATCTATCAATAGAGTTATTATCCAAAGCATCAGAAGCTCTGTTGTGACATTATTTATCCTTCTATGGTTTTGCAAGGTGAGTGAACGTTGATTCACAGAATGACTGAGTGAGCAAGTTTTCTATTTTTTTCTGCCCTATTTGTTTGTTTGTAAAGATTGTGTGTTTTTTATGCAGGCCTTGAGTGAATGAATGTCAGCAAGTCAGTAAAGGCATAGAATTTTCCCCATACACGTATTGCATTGGTATCTCCAAAAGGTAAATGTGTCAGCTTTGGCATCAATAAGGTATGTGTACATGCAGTCTTATTTTTGCTTATTTCACTGATGGCACAAAACTGTGAAAATACAAACACAGTGAAATGGTATTTTAACATTGTTTGAGTAGGAATTATGTCCAAAACAGTGAAATGTCAAAAAAAAAAAATTAAAGACGCGAAAAAATGTAGCAATTTACAGTACATTGTCACTGGTGACCATAGTCACTCAACAAAAGTCTACATGGCCGCCGTTACCAGCCATTCCACACACACTGGGTTAAGTGAAGGTACACCAGATAAGTTTCCCTTCAAATATATAAATATATGTCTTTTCATTCAGTTTATTTTTGTACATTAAAGCAAACAAACAACAGTGGCTCACTTGTTTGCACAAGGTTGCAAACTCTGCTTGATCAGTGCAGCTCTCCACCCAGCTCTGCAAACACTAGTCCAAGGACTCACAGGACATCCGTAACCCTAGTGCCAGGGCATAACACACAGGTAACATGTAGCGAATGCCCAGCTCATCTTTCAGCCCTTGTAAGCGATATGGAGCAGTGTGTAGTCTGTTTTTGAAGGCTCTGAAGTGGCAGCCAGTGCTCATTTAGGGACTTTGACCACATGCCTGATATAATATCTGGACACAAACATAACAAAATAACATATAATAGGGGCATGAATCTTGCAAACTTGGCAAACTGGTCCACACAACTATGATTTTTATTGGAATTTGTAAGCTGATGCACAATCAGATCATGTCTTAATGCCAGGTGCATTTATTCATTTATTTATTTTTATTGCACTTAATACAGCAACTATTCCTAAGTCATTTCAAGTAGCCTGTGCCCAAGCTACATGTTGTTGTTATAGGGGGGTCCCTGTACCAAATTTCTGCAAGGTCACTAATGGCTATTCGAAAGACTCGGAGCTTCTTATCTTCACTTCATTTATGTAAGTCGGCATGTGCCAGGAATTTTTCAATGAAGGACCTAGCATCTTCCTTTGAGCTACCAGTGAATGATAAGGAAGTGAAAAGGTTGGTATTACCTTGTGTGGGTGTGATTGTGATGATATCTTCTGAGACTCCGGTCACTTTCTTGGAGACTAAGTCCAGCTTGTCCTAGAGCATCTTCAAGGTGTCGGTTACCATAGCCTTGAATTCAGGATCCATTTTCAGTTGTTCTTGTTCCAATGACAGGCAGTAGGCTCAAATGCAAAAAAAAAAAAAAAAAAACCTGATTATTTAACACAGTTATAAAAAGTCCGGTTCTCTCACCATATGTCGCTATGTCGTTCCTCCTTTGTTTACTGCAGGGAAGCTCTCTTACTCACTTGGTCTGACAGTGGAGGCCGGGAAAGTGGCGACATGATTTCTGAGTATGAGAGATATCATTTACCTTTTGGGGATACCAATGCAATACGTGTATGGGGAAAATTCTAGGCGTCTTCAAGATTGAGGATGTAATGTGGAGATTTTCTCATAATTTTCAGTAAAAGGTCCTGTTTGTGTTTTAAGACTCTTTTAAATCTGCATATAGATATTTTTTAAGAAGTTTTGTAGCCCAGGACACGGTCTGATGATAATTTGGTGGGCTGTTTCACCCATAAGAGACATTAGAGCTGTCATTCTGATGTTTCTTGGATTTGACTTTCATTTTGTTTGCACCTGAAGAAAACTTTCAAGAATTGGAACAGCAGTTTACGATGGGTTCAACATGTTTGGCTCATCAGACTGTTCAGGAAAACCTATTTGTGGCGCTTATAATAAAAACTCTTCAATTAAATTTTAGATGAGCACCAGTCGAAAGAAGGGACGGTCTGCAATGTATGACCTGCCTTTAAACAGGCTATGGTCTCCTCGTAATTGGAGCTAACCCCCTCAAATTTTACATTCCTAGAACCTTCAAGACATTCACACTTGAAGTTTATAAACATATTTAATAATATGTAAGGGTTTTTTGATGGTTTGGTCGAGGGAAAAGATTTGAAGCAATGTGATTGTCAGCAAATACAGCAAAAGCCCACCAAAGTATAACACACTGCTGAATAAGATGCTACAGGTATGTCCAGAGATTGTATCCTGTATAAAAAAAAGCAAATGATAGGTTGTATAATTATTATAATATTGAATTACCTTTTCAACACGAAAGCTTAACAATATGAAAGCAAATAGAAAAAAAAAAACCTAAAGATATCATCGCTGAACATATCAAACTGAAAAACTGTGTCATTCTGGATCTTCTTCTTCATCGATGCTAAACATGGTTGTCGGCGCAAGGAATAAATGGACCACTTTTCCAGGAACATCAAAGAGGAACTTGATGACGAATGCATCCTTTCCCGCTCAAATCTCCCCAACTCACCAGGACGTAGATTCTCTTCTTCTTCTTCTTCTTCTTCTTCTTCTTCTTCTTCTTCTTCTTCTTCTTCTTCTTCTTCTTCTTCTTCTTCTTCTTCTTCTTCTTCTTCTTCTTCTTCTTCTTCTTCTTCTTCTTCTTCTTCTTCTTCTTCTTCTTCTTCTTCTTCTTCTTCTTCTTCTTCTTCTTCTTCTTCTTCTTCTTCTTCTTCTTCTTCTTCTTCTTCTTCTTCTTCTTCTTCTTCTTCTTCTTCTTCTTCTTCTTCTTCTTCTTCTTCTTCTTCTTCTTCAACACAAAACGATACTGAACAACTCCCGGAAGATATTTGTCAACACCAAGGACTTCCTGATTCACACCCTCAGTGCAGATCCATTAATGGTCTGAATATAAACACTTGTACATGTTGTACATGCACATGTATACCTCTTTCTTCAACATATTTTAATAAAGTATATTATAACAACAACAACAACAACAACAACAAACAATAATAAAGACTAAGGCCGACTATAGCAGCACCCATACCTGGCCACCCTAATTCACACACACAGTGCAAGCTCATTTATGGTTCAAACATACAGTATCACAAACACATTAAAATCTTCACTTGCTGCACTGCAACGCAGTGCGAGAAATTCTACAGAATATCAGCCGGTTAAACTATTTTCAAAGCTTTTCAAATTTTATTTAACATGAAGTTTTCACTGTTACATTTGCCTGCTCACTGTGTATAAGTTTTCTACTTTTTAAAACTCGTATGGTGTCTTTTTGTGCGTTTTAATTATGGAAATATATCATGACATTATACTACCTAGAATTTTACTGTGTCCACGATGGTGTTATTTAGCTAGTCAGTTTTGCCTTCATGTTCCGTTTGGTTTAATTCATGTTCATTCTGCTTGTACTTTTAAATTCGCTGTGTTGTACCAGGTTTCTTTTATTGATGTTTGTGCTTTTACTCTTCAACTCGTGGAGGTTCAGCACATATAGTTGTACATTGTAAACACAGATGCACATCCCGTTGGCAAGCATCAATATATATATTAATGCACTTCAAAAATATAAATAAAGATCAAGGCCAAATTATGACAGCACTTATAGATGTCATTCTCTAAATCTTTCTGAAAGCCAGAGGTTTGTAGTTTAAGTCCTTCTTCCTTGAGTGGCTCAAAACTGGTTGGATGTAAAATGTTGTTTCAAGCTTGTTTCAATATTTTATCAATTTAAGTGTTAGGCGAAATGACAAATAGTATGAATGAGAATTATAGACAAACCCCTTCAGGAAAGCATTTCCCAAGTGAACAGCTTTCCTTGATATGGGCTGAGCACTTAGTCATGGACTGTGTCTTGAATCAACAAGGAAGTAGGGCATAAACGCCTTCATGTCAAATAAGACCCAAGTCTTGTCGCACTTTCCTCCCACTTTAAGTGCACATTTAGGACAGCAAGTTTTGGTTTGCATGAGCTGACGGCCATGGCCTGAGTGGAAAATGTCTCAGATATACCATCGGCATACACTCTGACTGCTCTTGGGGCTAAAATGATGATGATGATGATGATGATGATAATAATAATAATAATAATAATAATAATAATAATAATGATAATGATAATGATAATGATAATGATGATGATGATAATAATAATAATAATAATGATAATAATAAATAGATAAATAAATAAATAAATGAATAAATGCAATCAAAATTTTTAAAAAAACTAGAAAAGAAGATTTGCTTCAAACCAAATCTGTCTGTGTGCCTTCAAAAGTTGTAAATATTAATTGCTATAACTTTTGTCCTGCGATACTTCACATTACAATAAGCTGATGGCTGGATGAAAATTTCAAAGTTCAAGTGACCTTGATCTTTGACATTTGGAGGCCATATGTAAATTACAAAAAATGCAGTGTTGCAATACCTACAATTTGGTCCAACATGGTTAAAATTGGATGAAAATTGACAGACTTATGACTGGATGAAAATTTCAAAGGTCCAAATGACCTTGATTTTTGACCTTCAGAGGTCACATGTAAATTACAAAAATGTGCACAGTTACAAACACATTAATTGAGGTTGGATTGGTTCCCTGTACCTATGATAGTTTTGGAGATATTCAAGATTTTAATTTTCAAATGACCTTAATTTGCATAACTTTCAAAACCGTTGAACCTCTTTACAAAAACTGGAGACCTCATGTATGGAAGTATAATCACGCCAAATTTGGAGTTTCTACGTAAAATAGCTTTCAAATGAAATGTCAGACAAATTTGCCTGTAAAGAAAGAAAGAGAGAAAGAGAGAAAGAAAGAAAGAAGAAATGAAGAAAAAAAAGAAGGAATTCCTAGAAAAACAATATGTCTGTGTTGGCACACAGATATAATTATCTGGGGTGCATCTAACCCATTTAAAGTCAGAAATGGAGTGATTCTACATGCACAGTATGTCTGGTATTAACAAGCAATTAATACACAGTCAGAGGTTGCTGGATCCATGTCCCACTGGCTACATTGATAATCTTGGTAATCACAGGTCTCATTTGGAACAAAGGTAGTCATGGAAAGTGTAGAAAGGGTGATCATGCAAGTTTTATATTATAGCATGCAATGGATAATAATGCTCATAATGAAGCACTACTTTTATAATTACATGTAGGTTAGGCAGTTTTGAGGTGCAATATCTACAACTTTGTCGTGCTTTAAAAGTCCAGGAGTGCGTGTACAAGAGTGTGCCATCCTCTGCAGTATCTGTACATATCATTTTTGACATTAAACACTGGATCAATGACCTTGAACATGAGTTCAAGGCCAGCCATACACAGTAACAAAGTGTTGAACATGTCATCCAGCATCCAGCATCCAGAAACCTAGTACACTGATACAAAATTGTGCACTATTTGGGACTCTTAACTCAGAACGTTTTCTAGTTATCACCCCAAAACCAAATACACAAAAACTTCCATGTGACCTTGAAAAAAGAAGTAAAGGTCACTGGGTTTTGAACTTAACCTGGGCCTTACAGTGGTGCGTGAGCATGTGCAAGTTGGACGTCCTAATTGAAAAAGTTTTCTAGTTATCAACCAAAATGCAGCTGGATGGATGGACGGATGGAATGATGGACAGATAGACAAACAGAATCTGTTAAATGTGAAATCTTTGAAATAAGCTACCCCTTATAGAGGACAATACTCCTGTGCCATATGAAAGCTCTAGCTCCAAAACGTCTAAAGTTATCATGTGGAAACCAAGTGCACTAATGTGTCTCTGTCACCTTGGCAATTGGGTAAAAGTTACCCATTTTCAAACTTCACCACCTGGCCCTTATACAGAACAATCCTGTGAAGTATGAAAGCCCTGGTTCAAAAAGGTCTCAAGTTATTAAGTGGAAAACCAAACTCAGTAATGTGTCTGTGCGACTTTGGGAATTGGGTCAAGGTTGGACAATTAGGGTAGACATGGCCAAATGGTTACAGCTCCCGCTTTCTGTGTGGACTGTCCGGGTTCGACTCCCAGTCCAAACGAAGGGACTTCTCATATCTAGCTCTCAACTGCCAGTGATATACGACTGGTTTATCAAAGGCCGTAGCATGTGCTACCTTGTCTGTGAGACAGTGAACACATGAGACTCTTTGCTGTGGCTCAAGAAGAGAAGCCGGTGACGGCCTCAGAAGGCTTCAACCTTCAATCCATGATATGATAGATCCAGTGGTCAGTATCATATAGGGTGCCAACCTAGCCATCTTGGACCATGTTATCCTGGCCTCAGTCCCCACCATGCTCCCCGCATAAGGCCAGGCCATTGGGCTGGGCGGGCGGTGGCTGCCACATGGTCAAATCTCAGGGGAACAGCTGTGTAATCATCGGAATTGATGTTGTCAGCTTAAAGAAGCAGGTCACTCAACTTCAAACGTGACCTAACCCTTATAGAGGCCTATAACCCTGTGCAATATGAAAGCCCTAGGTCAAAAAGGTGCTGAAGTCATAATGTGGAGACATTGTGGACAGATGGATGGAAGGACAGACAGACGGACAGCCGTCATCCATCTTCCACCAATGCACACTATTTGACCAATGCAGACTCCATATGCTGTTTTTTTCTGGAATGTTTCCTCGTAAGCCTGGATTTGAAATATTTCTCTCTCTCTCTCTCTCTCTCTCTCTCTCTCTCTCTCTCTCTCTCTCTCTCTCTCTCTCTCTCTCTCTCTCTCTCTCTCTCTCTCTCTCTCTCTCTCTGTATGTCTGATGTCTATATGTATGTATGTATGTGTATGTATGTATATATGTATGTATGTATATATGTATGTATATATATATATATGTATATATATATATATCTGTATCGATTATGTCGCAATGTCAATCAATTTTAAAGCCTTTCAATATCGAAGAAATTTCATATCATCCTGAATGTTAATCTTGGGCATTCAACGGGAACCAGCGACACGCCTTTCGGAGTACAACTTGAACCTGCATCTCTGGTGGCAGTTTCTGTCTCAGCACACAAACAATCCACGTGAATATTTTAAACAGTTTAGCATGAGAAGATAGCAGTGAGATGAACAGTAAAACTACATAATTATATAAATGGTGGGCTATTGACACATGATTACCAAATTAGGATGCTCTTACATTTATCACAGGTGGCTTTGTCGTGATAGGATCACCAATTCCGGATGCTCGTATGTGCGTCAGAAATGGCCGTGTCGTGATCTGATTGTTCTTGTTGGCATTTTTGACGAATATACGTGTATTTAAACGATTTACAAAAGTGGATTACAAATATTTAAACTTCGTCCTCTTAAAACACGACAGGCGAAATACAGATAAATTAATGCACAGGTTTTTGTGGAACAAATACACTGTATTGGGGCTAGGAATGATCACTTTGAATCACGAAACTTAAATTTTATTGTATAAAATTTAATTCAGGATTGGAGTATTGAGTGGGGTGTGTAGTGTCGCAACAACTCGATTTGTCTGTCATAGGAAGTGGCACAGTGAACCCTGGTTTCTTGCGTTCGAGAATGAAGCTGCTGACAGACTCACTCTCATGGACAAAAGGACAGTCAGGAGCAAAACAGATTTAGCAAATTGTATTGTATAAAAATTAATTAGGAGATGCTATTTTCATCTTGTACATTATTGAAGCGCACTGTATTGCACAAGTTTTAAACACTGAACAAAAAAAAGTTGCTTTAAAAAGCTCTATATATTGAAAGTCAGTTTTTTTGTTTTTGTATTTTTTTTTTTGAACTGGGCTCAGTTACAAAGTATGACGGGAGATATTCCCAGATTTAAATCCCCTTGTTGAACCAAGTGCACCAAGAATTTGAAACTGAGGCCTTTCCAATAATGAATTTACAACTCCACATAGCTGCAGTGTACCTATCCAGCTTACTGGTGTTCTAGTGAAGTGATTCTAAGTTCATAAACCTCGATACATTGGTACATTCTACACATGCCAAAATCCGTTTTTTTAAACCCCACCTTAACCTACCTACCCGTTTTTTTTCAGTCCGTTAGTGGAAACGAAGGTATTTTTTACTTGGCCTGACCAACAGACACGGCCGTGCAACACAACCGAGTGTAAACAGACACCATCCCGGGCATGGTTTTCCGTTATGTGAGTATATTTTTGCCTACCTTCGGTCATAGATTTTATTTCTCTCTTGTTCTGTTGTACAAATTTTTCTCTTTCAAACATTTTAAGAAAATTAAAAAAACAAACTTTGGTTAAAATCATCGTGATGTTACGTTTCTGAGACAGGATCAACAACACATCGTGTTTACGCAAATCTTAGGCTCAACTACGTCACCGTGCGGTGACGGAATCTACGTATTTTCCTTGCCTTGCGTACAGAATTTTCATTCCTGCCTTTATCTGTGTCTAGATTAGTTCCATCGATGTCTTTTTATGAAAGTATGATGTAAACATTTTGCATCTTCGTCCCAGAATGAAGGGGGGTAAGGGGGGAGGTTCAGTACGCTTGTACAGGTAATTATTTTTGTAGAATAAGTACGGAAAATAATAATCTTTCCAAATTTTGGATAGTACGAAGTACGTAAAATAAGAGGGCTTCCAGTACGCCAGTACCGGAAACCCCTTTCCCACCCTCAAGAATCTTTGCGTGAATACGGCATGTTTTCCTGCCCAACAAATGGAACATGACTCGAGCACATGGCAAACGACCAGTTTGATTGGACGGTGACTGGCAAGTGACCAAATCCATCCAATGAGAAACCTGGAAAAGTCCTAGTGCATTTATGATGAAATAAAATGACGTTTTGATTCCCTTGAATCGCCGTACATTTGCCATGTTGCATCTCCGGCCTCACTGGTGACAAAACACAAAAAAACCTTGACCGATTAATTCTTCATTAGCTAGGATTTGTTCTAAAAACTTGCAAGTAATACATATCTGTGCACATTCTTCAGATTAATAAAGATTTTAATGTACTTGAACGCTCTTTTTATGAGCAAGGTACTTTTTCTCCTAGTGTCGCCCACCCAGTCAAACAGAGAACGTGTCATCGAAGAAGCACCCAGATGACGAGCCCCAGGAGGAACGTTTTGGAGCCTATTTAGCAGCAAAAGCTGACGGCGATGATGCCGCACAGGGTGCTTAGCTGAAGACTAAACGTGGTGAAAGCGCACAAAACCCTGGCAGAGCACCGTTTGTACAGGAAAGCCTTTACTTCAGTGTGCACCGTTTCAAGTGTTGTAAACTCGGAATGCTGCGTACAATTGAAAGCAGTCCATCTCGCGCTGCACGACCTTCTGCACGATCTTCTTACACTTACAGGAGACGGGCAAACACGTAGCACTTCTTTCGATCATATTCATGTTATATAATAGGATTTGCGCCTGTCTATTCGTTTAAAGAAATGTTTCCACATTTGACGACATGCCATGATGCAAAATATTTTCCACATTATAATACAGAGGATTATTTCACTTGCGTTTTTATACTTTAATACATTGTATTGTTTTTTGGGTCGCATTTATGGTTGTGAATGCGTTGCGATTTGGGCTCATTTGCCTATTTCCGGACTCTTCACTTTCCAAACAGAAATGTGCACAGTTAAAATTCAACTTGTGCGCATGAATACCATACAGATCGCCAGAACTGATTCTCATACTGAAAGTCGTGTGACTTTCAATACAAAAAAAGGAAAATATTATTTATTCATCCTCCATTTAGGTCAGGTCTGGCCTGGTTTGAAAAAGACTCATCTGTGCAGGTCAAACACTTCTGCCCGCTTCATTCAGCAACAAGAAACACCTGGCGGTGGTCATACGTTTTCACACAGGATTGAACTTGTTGATTAATAAATAATTAAGGTTCAAAGGAAGAAAAAAAAATGACTTCCAAAAATTCGTCCTCTTCTAAAAACGGTATCCAAAATGCAGATCAATTGGCAGAGGTTTTGTCGACAAAATAGACTCTATTAGGGGAAGGAATGTGTGATATGAGGTCACGAGACTTAAATGTTATCGTATACAACTTATTTCAGGATTTGAGTATTGTGGGGTGTGTAGTGTCGCAACAGCTCGATTTGTCTGTCATCAGATGTGGCGCAGTGACCCCTGGTGCCTGGCCTTCGAGAATGAAACCTGGTGACAGACTCATTTTCATGGACAAAAAGACAGTCAGAAGCAAAACAGATTAAGCCAATTGTATCTAAAAGGCGCTTGTAAGCTCATATAAATTGCCTCTGTCTTTGCTCGCACAAGACCATTCCCCGGGCAATCTGAAATTTTCTTTGTTGTCAGCTCCTTGCTCATTAGGCAAAACCACCAGCACGTCAAAACTCGGGTCCATTTTTCAGAAACTCTGTCAATTTCGGCCAAGGGCTAAAATGTTACACTTTCTGTCCAATCACTGGACGAAATACTCATTTTATTGACCAATTGCTTAAGCTGTGTTAAGTATGATACCGGTATCTATTGACAGAGGATCTCAGAATATCAGTCAACAAAAAACAGACTTAAATTTACGCGCCCAATCATTGTACATGTCATGTATGGATTAAATCTTTTCCTGTTTTGAATACAACTGATTCAGAAACTGTAAAGGGAACGTTTTTTATTTTGATCGTGCCACAAGATATGTCATGTGTATAATTCTCACGTGATATGTTTTTGCTCAACGAGAAAGTCAAGTAAACGCACAGATGTAAAATTTACCGGGAACAGACTAACCAACTATTTAATATGTGTATATTTTGTGTCCAAACGCCTGTCCCAGCTGCTATGTCTTCTCCTGTTCTGTTAATATCAAACAAATATACAGCAGATCAACACATAAAGCATTCTTTGTTATCTAGAAAGGCATGTTCTGTATGTTAACTGAATAAAGGGCTAGACAATTTGAAGCAAATATGTACTACAATCTGCTTAACTCTCTCGTTGCCAAGTTTTACCAAAGTCGATGTGCTCTGAATTAACTGGACGATTTATGATTCATATTCCTTGTAACCCGGTCTTTCATTGAAGGATCAGTATGCTCACAGTTACTTTAAAGAGTGGAGACTGTAAAAACGGTTCAGATCAACAACTTGCCTCAGCGAGCTTGGAGCGCGTCGCGTCCAAACCGTGCTGAGGAAAGCTGTTGATTCAGTCAAATTTGACCACTGAAAGAGTTAATGATGCATGTGGATACAACATGACAGCTTTGTTCTGATAAGAATGACGATCAATTTATAAAGTGGAATTGGTAGCAACATTTAGGTACCACGCATTGTTGGTGGGAACTCAGTCTATGCTCTTCATCTAAATTGTCAGCTTTGAAAAGTCAAATGCAAGAAATTAGGTACGCAAAAGGTGAATACCATATCTCTCTTATTCCAAATTCATTATGCTTCATGTCTATTGGTTCAGATGACCCCAGAACACCTGGTATGTCCTAGACTTCTCCTTGATGTATATGTATTTCATTAAAGTATGAATGCTGTGCCTTACTTGGGAATACAGTAGTCCAGACAATAGCTCTATAGGCATATACACAAATTTGAGTATCAAGGGCTGAGTTACCACATAATAGGTAAGGAATTTGTCTTAGCTGGCATAAAAGGTGATGACCACAGTATCGTCTGCTGCATTGGAAAACTAGAGTGAAGATTGGGAGTTTTTGGATACGCCCCCTTCTGGTTGTACCAGCCAGGACCAATCGGTTAGGTCCTATTTCATATCCTCACGCATTGCCTGATCGTGGGAACGTGTGACTTCTGCGAGATATGGCAATCGTTACCATGAGTGTTTAGAATACTTGACTTGAATGAACAACCTATATTAATATACACATAAACTTTCTGGTCTGCTTTTACTGTGGCCATGGACAGAACATTTACTCCTATCCATCAGCGTTTTATCCATGGTCAGATTGAAATTTTGATCTGAAAATACTCATTTTATAACTTTTACAACTTCTAATTCATTTACATACACATGATATATAGTCGCAATGGGTAATATTGCGCCAAAAGTTTTTTGAAAAATGATCGTTTATATCTTGACAAGATGCACCCCGCACAACCACTTTGAGCGATCGGACTAGTTTTTGACTCAAAATGGCATTCAGGGCTTAAGATTGAGGCAGCAGGCTGCAGTGCTGCGACTAATTGACCTAAACGCTATCGTTGGCCTGACCGATGGTTAAACTGAACTGAGCAACAGAACTGCCATTATATACCAGTGAACTTCATAAAATTGATCCAATCGACTTAATTTGTTGCCGTTGAAGTGGAAGCTATTTAACTTTTTTCTTCTTCTCTTTAAATTGATGTTGGACTTCTGTTGTGAGCCGTTGTGTTTTAATATAGCATGATAAAGGCCCAACTGTTGAAATGTCCTATTCTGTTCACGTATTACAACTTTAGATATACGCAGGACCATTGTTTGGGTTTTCTGTCCGCCCTGACACCATCATTTTGTGCGGCTGAGCGAACCGATGCACCCATAGCCCGCAGCATGCCGCGTGAAGCTAATTGAATTGAGGAAATATCACCCAATAGGTTTCATTTCTTATTTATTCAAAAGTTTTGATAAAAGGTCAACTCCACTAAAAAGTACTTGTTGTTGACCAGTTTGGTAGTAAAGCGTTAATTGGAAGCAAACACATTCTGATTTGGCTATTCCTGCAATAATTTCAGTGCCATTTTTGTGAAGTTTCCTGCAAGTAACAGTAATGCCAAAGGAAACAGACTTAGGCACAAATCCTTGGCTCGGATGATAGTGAGAATTTTGTCAAAAGTACATTTCTGTGCAAAATTACATAAGAATTTAGTGGGATCAGTAAGAAAATAACCTTTGCCCTAAGGATATGGTTACGAAAAATATACCATTTGCAAAGAAACGTGCGGAGATTGGCACAACCTTCTGTGGAGATTTATAGAACAGCTATTGCCTATCATGACAGATGGACAGGTAATTCTTTGGCCCGAAGTGCCTTGGAAAGGTTATAGAGAATTGTTGTGATCTCCATGGAGTCACCAATATGGCTTCTTTTTGTACCTCAGATCCTGGCCTTGCGATTGCATCCTCCTGGTGAATCTGACCAGCCAAAAGACGGGCCCAGAATCAAATCTCTCAACTGAACGAATCTGCTGGATAACATTTCTTAAGGTGCAGTCACGTCGAGGAAATTGGCTGCCCATGGTTTGGAAAGCGATTTATTTACCAATAGTGGCGTGTTTTAGAACAGGGCGTTTGCATGCTGCACGCGTGTCCGTTAAAGTGCGGGGTTTATTGAAAGATAAAGTAAATGCGGCCCCTGCATTGCGAAACGTCCATCGCCTTTTGAATCATTTATTGCATTCCTTGGTAATTTAGCGATGAAAAATGATTTCGTGGAAAGCTATGACTGCTTGGAACAGATAACTCAATCATGCCCGTGAATGTATATATTTGTGCAACAAAGGGCCTTGGTCTAGAGTCTTTGTACTCTATGGCAAGAACGCGTCTCCTTCCCGCTGAAATCGGAGGCAAATTTATTGAAGTAGATGCAGTTTAGTTTCCTTGAATTTGACGAGGCTCCCAGAAGGGCTATATTGAAACTGAATAGAGAACAAGGGTAGTCGCTCTTGCCTGCGGTGACTGATAAAGAGGGAATAATTACTGACGATGTTGAAAATTCATGATGAATTCTTAACAATGTCTACGTCCGACGAGTTTCCAATGTCAAATTCAGCAGCCTACATTAGGGCAAATTTACTAATGCAAAATATGAAAGATTTTCAAAAGACAGCCAAATGAATCGCCCGCGGTAAGAGGACACGTTGAAATCACATAGCGCACAATTGAAAAATGCTTTTCCACAAAGTACCGACTTCTTATTAGATTAGGAAGAACTTTGAAAGGCAAACAGGTTCCCAATTGTAAAGCGCCAATACTGCGTATTGTGAAGATGTGATTCAATTGTATCGACTCATCAGTAGAGATAACGGGCTTTAAGCTGTAAAAGGGAGAGCAGGTGCGACTGATGGTAGCTTTCACATAAAAACCTTTGTCGATATACAACCCCTCATTATCAGCACCTTTCGCTCTGTCTGCAGAAACAATAAATCCGTGTAAACGCAAAATTTTCTGCACTATTATTTGTACCTTTAATTACGTCACAGTTTGCTCTTCAGTGCCGAGAGATCTGATTGGTTGGGAAGCTGATAGATCCACACGCTCGCAGGCGTTGACATGACAGCGCGTCTATTTCAATATTCCCAGAAGATTCTGTCAACGCAGTCTAATTCCGCTGAATCACATCATATCATCGTATCTTGGAGGACTCCTACGAGTACAGACGGCTGGACTCAAAGAGATTCAGGTAACCCATTTTGTCATTAGCTACTTTCATCCAGCGCACACATACAAGAAACGGTCGAAACTTTGTCAATTTTCAGCAGGTTATCTGGTGTTTCTTGTCGGTTTAAACACATGGCATCATAAACCCGTGGCGGCGATGACTCCAGCCCTCCAAATAGTTTGATTCAGCATTTCAAAATTATTATTTCTTTTATTTGTAAGACCACTCACGCTATACAATTAGAAACCATCTCATTAAATGTTACGCAGCTTTGCATGTTAGCTTTCTGCCCCGATCTCACTTCTCCCTGTCCGTTCCCATGTCGAGCCTGCCATCCTGTGTGAATAGGAGAAGATTTCATTACGACCCCCGAATATACCTTTCAGCAGCGAAACTTTTTACACGATTGAGAAAGATCTTGCAAATGTCGTCCCTAAATTTACATATTTGTCAGTCACGCTATATTGGGTCGCAGCACACTGTCAATGTTATTTCAGGTACCTGATCATACGTTTTGTCGCCGTATCGTTCTGCCCTTTCCCCCTGAGGTATCACAGGTCAGTTAACAGAAAAAGACTAATCCATCGGCAGATATAGAACATCTGAGTCCAACAAAAATGATTTTACAGAAGGGAAAGTTCTACATGTAGTACTGTCACGTGGTTTACCAAGCCACTTCACTCACTTGAAGTATACTTCCGCCGGCTGCTGGCATGCTAATCTCCTCATCCGCTTTCTCAAATTGCGTCCAAATTCGCTTTGAAATTGTTTCCCATTTTCTTTTTAATCCCTCGCTGCATCCATTAGCCTATTTATCCTGTACTCTGTCTTCCCGTCCAGCTTGCAAATAGCACGAACCCATCCATTTACCCTTTTATTGATTGATCCGTTCCTTCGTGTTGCATTGAAAATACAAAGTGCCACTACCGACAATGAACAAAGCTTACAAAATATAACAAAAATATTTTAGTCATTGCAGATATTCCTGTAAGTGTAACGGACCGGGTTTAGCGTGATATGTTGTCCCAGTTCTCTTCATTCGTTGCTAAAGAGTAAGTTATTTATTGGTAACTTTTCAAATGCTATGGTACCATAAAAGGGAGCAATTTACAGAATGATTTTAAAAAACTGGTATATAAGGTGGGAGTAAGACTGTCATACAGGCCTAATTTAAAAATAAATAAATAAATAAATAAATAAATAAATAAATAAATAAATAAATAAATAAATAAATAAATAAATAAATAAATAAACAATAAAAGTAAATTCGGAAATTTTTAATTCCCGATGGAGAAATGTATTTTAATAGTATGGTAATGTTGTCACCGAATACCCGGTTTTTGTACATCTACAAATAAAAGAGTGTCATAAATTAATCACCCCTTCACGCAGGAACCTTATCCAATCACTTTGCAATGTTTGGGTCCGAGGTTATGACATAACAAAATAAGTTGTTTGCGGATCTTACTTGTGATGTAGGGAGGTATACTTCATAAAGGATTTAATATATACAAAATCACAGAGTAGGCCTAAACGATGCTCTTGTGGAGGTATTCCCGGTGCATAGATTGTGATCATTTTTATTTCAACAGACTATCACTCTATCTGCATTCCTAATGTCAATTCAAATCCAGATTATTTCTAGTACAAAAAAGTTTCGTGTTCCGCTCTGTATATTTACCTCATTGTTGTTTCATTTCCGATCGTGTGAACTGAGAAAAGTGACACCTAAATGTGACTTTTCAGGCTGGAACAAATGGAGCCACTGTACGCCAAACACATGCCCTATTTATTTAGGCTGTTTGAAAGAGGGTTAATCGGCATTTAGTCATCTCTTCATGAGTCTTTGCCCAAACGAAAAGGAATACTGTACAATTATTATATAAAGAATACATATTACACATAATACTGACCATAGTGACTTTTGCTAAAACAGTACTTTTTGTGTCATTGCAACAGTACAACGTTATGAAACTGGCAAAATTAGAGTGACTTGCTGTAAAATACGCGTTGTTTATAGAGAAATTCGAAAATTGTTTGGGAGCAGAATTGGCGTAGGATCATGTAAATCATACAAACTTTGTATAGCATGTGTTAGTGTGTAGCCACTTTGTCTCAATGTCATCACTTTAAAGCATATTGACTCACGGATCTGAGGAGGTCGTGACACGATGTATCAAACGCTGGTTAGAAAGCACACGACGATAAGATCCTGTGATCATATGATTTTCTTGTTATTTTTTTTTCGACAAATCGTCTCTGGATATAGAAAAGATTAATTAATTCACAGACTCATTGGCAGCAAGATATATGATAATTCAGTGTATGGTTTCCCTCTTTGTTCACCGTACAAAGATATCATAAATATCATATAGCTTTATGCAAAACTACAACAATGTCTAATAATTAGTCTCTTATCAGCTTGTTATGCTAAGTTTGCGCCGTGGCTCACGTTGGTTATCAATGTGATTGCAACGTAAGTATGTGAAGCATGATCGAACACTATTTTGTCAGACAGTTATCTTTTCTGGAGAGATATGTCCAGCTTGAAGAGCATGCTTTCTTTGCCACAAACGTTCAAGAATTGACGACAGTGAAAAATACCATAAACGAGATACTGCATTGCTGCATACATATTTCGGAAAATACGCCCTGAAGAACCAGAGTGTCTTTGTCTATGGCATTGTTCCTATATAATGACTCCATCTTGGTTTCACGCAAATACAAAGTCCAAGACAACACTTGTCCTAAGTCATAGGGTGCCAAAAAACAACAAGTCAGCAACGCCAATAAATCCATGCGTCCACCAGACTTTGGAAAAATAAACCGAGCAGCCTCGATTCCTGTTCTTGAATAGTATATATAAAATGACGTGTTGTTCCGTCCCTGAATTGACTTTTTTTCTAAAAGTATGAACGAAATTTCCTTCTTTCTTTTTTTTTTTTCACTTTTGAAGCACATGCGTTTGTTTTCCTGTCTATTATTATTTCGACTGTATGAAAAAAGACGTATTTGGCAGATATCTGGTAAGTTGCCGACACAAGTGTGAATACTTTGACCATAGGCCCACAGAGAAATCCTCAAATACAAACGTTGAATGAAGGCTATTTCTCATACCAGTATATTCAGGATACAGTATGTGCTCGGTCCATGGAAACACAAAAAGAAAACACGAAGAAAGGAATTATTACCACTCAGTACCGAACACCGCGAATGCTATGTATGTTTCCTTTGCTGGTATCAGGTGTAAGGTATAAGGTCGGGTTCCGTGATGTAGATGGCCCACAAAGCTGCTATATGTTCGAGGGTGGTACAGATTGTATTGACACATTATGCTTGTTTACTGTACAACCACCAGCTGCATCCTGAGGTTGCTCTTCCTAACGAATAATTTCAACCAATCACAGGCCACATGTGGCTGTCAGAGGTTTGGTAGCAGTCCTGTATCATAAACAAAACGATGGACATCCCTGAATGGACACATTCGACTTTTTTCCTCGAGGTATTAACGGTATCTTTACAAATGACACCCATTATTTGAGCATTCAGCACAGACCTATTTGGCAAGAAAAATATCACAAAATATAAAAGGGATTGTTTGTTTTTTGCGATGGGATCCGTAAATGTGTCTGCACTTAAATAACAACTGGCGGATCCCTGTATACATGATCGTTGAAAACGCGCTGTTCTGCGCTAACTAATATAATTATGCACATCTGCAAATCTTTTTGTAGCACTCACACTGAATTTGTTTACGCAGCAAAAATCTGTCTTTTACATCCTCGTTGCAATTGATTACCATGTAGCTCCCATACTGATGAAACTTTATGCCTTCGAACAGAGCCCTCTGACGGTTAGGGGCAAAGCACGGGTAAAAAAAGGACAATTGAAGAGTGTGCAAGGCCCATGCCAGTATTTGACAAGGTTGCGTATGGCCCAGTGCAATATTACTGAAGCTAGACTTTGCATGAGTTACCAGCGACCACACACAAAGGCTTAGGCCAAACTTTTAAGGCTTGTATTTCTTCGGTAACACCAGTCGTAAATGACGCTTGGATGTACATCACCAGTATTGTATCTGTGTGAATGGTAATAAACAGATCAATAGGTCGAGCTCTGTCCGCGGGCAACACAAAATTATCACAATGTATGGTCACGAGACAGAAAGGCGACCACCCGAAATATCAAACAGCTGGACTTGGATTTGTTTAAGCTTTGTGTGCTGTAAATCGCAATCGCATGGTCTTTTTTAGGGGGACCGGGAGGCACTTTTTTAGGGAGAGGGGGAGGCACTTGTTTTGGGGGGAGGGGGAAGGGGGAGGCACTGACGGCGAAACTTGTTCTGGTGCAAGATACATGTTACCTGGTTTAAGTGCGGCTGTACCTACTTAACATTTGGTCGAGCTAGCGTTTATTTTTCCAAAAATATATGTTCCTGAAACGTGTTAAAAGGTTTTCCATGGTATTTTACCCAGGATATCCTATCCACATTTAACCAAGTATTGAAACCGACGATGTAAAATGGACTGTCCTTTATGAGTCAGACAGACCAGATGAGCCAGGGCGTTGATACATTTGACTTGGATACTGTGATTTGCCGTCGTCATTGGACCATACAAACTTGATTGCGCAGCTCACTTGCCACTGGTGACAACATTTGATACATGGGTATTGCCGTAAAATAGGTGCATTACCATAATTTCTCTCCAAATACTTAGAGATTCATTGATAACATTAAGAAATAGATTCAACCAAGGTACGGTCTCCAGTTAGTTTGAACCACCAAGAAATCTGAACATGTGTTTACCAAACGTACTATCCATTCACCTAACCTACAAAAGCAACAAGGCAAGTTCATATGATGATATATGCGACCAAAATTAAGCCGTTGATACGTGAAGCGATCACTTGACTGTTTACACAAACATAAGTAAATATATTTTTATAATTTTATAAAGCCAGCATTGCGTTTACCATTTTTGGCTCAGCTGAATTGTCAGCGGCACGTAATGGCTGATGGAAATGGATGGCTATACATGTACCTGGCTGGAAAGCTGATCGCGACAGTGAGCACATGGTTCCACAGGAGACCGCATCTTAACCCTTGCAGTGCCACATTTTGAACTGAGTCAACAGTTACCCTCTGGGCGCTTTGGGCAGAATCGCAGAGGAAGACTGTTGACCTAAGCGATTATATTCCATATAACTATAGGCATGCTGGTACTTGCTTGAAAGATGTTTCTATGAGGAACATGAATCTGACACCCCTATCATAATTCAGAGCAGTTCGTTTTCAGTACTTCGACATTAGTTGCAGTTGGCACTGAACGAGTTGGAGGGGGGGGGGGGGGAGGGTCGGCCCTATAAGGGAGGAGCAGGACATTAGGATACAAACACAGCAGAATTTGTGTAGTCTACTATTTTATCCACCCAGGAAGTTGTAACCAACACAATGACGGTTAAGTTTTTATTCTACGGAAAGAGTGCCGCCGCTGATGGTGAATCTCAGTCCCAGTGGAAGCTTTATGTGGCTATTTTGAATATGTTTCATACGCATCCAATAGTTCGGTACTTCTATACTTGACTCCAGTGATTAAGAGGGAAAATGGGCTGCAATAAGTTTTTTTTCAGGGAGGAGGGGGATCAGGAATAAAATATGCCCAGCCTTTAACAGGCGAAGTCAACATTTAGCCGCAGTCCGTAAGGTTTATTGATCATCGACATCTACTCTAGTTCTGGAAATTCTAGCGCACACTTTATTTAACGAAAATGCAATTTTTGCTTAAAAATATCAATTTTAGTGCTTTTTTAAAAGCTCATATTGATGACTGCGCTAAATTAAAATGCCCTATGTAAAGTGACTCCCCTCCGAACTCCATGTGATCCTGCAGTGTGGCACACCTCCCAATTGCAAATAATCGAATTTGAACTCTGGTCACCTTGAGTGGAAGCTTCCGCCCCATTCCTGCCTTGGGTGACATGCCTGCCGACGAGATTTTACCCTGCTGTCAGTCCGCCCTCGACCAGCATATGTTCAAGACACAAAAATGTACCTTGCAAAGTGCTGACTTGGAAACCCGCAAAGTTCTCCATGCAACTCTCATACTCCGACGAAACCTTCTGGTTCTACTGTGTATGCATTGTTCTGCATAGAAATGTTAGCGCTTTTTAACTAGCGCATCGAGTAAATTCAGTCGAATGCAAAAAATTCTAGAACTACGTCATCTACTTTCACATTTTAAAGTATAATATTTCGCGTTCGTTTGACTGTATTCAGTCAAATTCAATAGAAAAGCTACGCGAGGACCCGGTGATTTTAGATATTTGCAGCTCTACAACTCTTTTACGGATTTAAAATAAATAAAACTCCATTTTCAGGCATTTTGTGAACTGTTCAACCGATATATTTCTGGATGACGTGCCGATTCGTTTGAAATATTCATATAACCGTGTGGTCTATCACGAAATAGTCGCCACACATACTGCCTAAATTCATTGAAAATTTGCATTGTAATGTATAAAATATGTGAAAAATATTTCATGTTAAGTGAATGGTAATCTAAATTTTTTCTGCTCGTGACATGTCCATCTAAATTGATAGGGAGAACAAAAAAATTCATGCAGCCTTTTTTTTAATAAGGACGAAGGATGGACGAGAGAGAAAAATAGGGAGATGATCTTGAACAGAATAAGGGGTTATGAATTTTCTATGAAAAATGTCGGATCTTAGAACATTCTTAGCTTTTCTGTTTCTCCCCACCACTTAAGTGTGTGGTAGAATATTACTACCACCTCTGTCAATGACTGCCAAAATATTGTGATTTCACCAAATGTTTTGCTCCGCTAAATATAAATTTCTCCCTTGCGGCCCCGATATGAATTGGAAGCAAATTATTGTTACCGGAATACTAAATATAAAAACGCAGTTTACAAACGAAACTTGCAGTTGGTGTGAAAGTGCAGAATATCATTTTTTATAAAAGAAATTAAAGCTTTTATGTAGGAACTACTTATACGCCATTAGTTTGTTTTTTTTTTCATACCACCTGAACTCTACGACAAAATATTTATCTCAAAATTATTCTTGTAGCAAGAGTAATTATTGAAATTTGAGGGGCCAACAGTAGAGTATACAAACTTGATATGTGCAATGTGTATATGTACGTGTGTATGGCGTAAATGAGGTTTTATCTGATTCTTTTACCAAGCCTATGTATTAAAATGACTTTTTTGAGAGCTGTAAAATAGTTACAAGGGTGTCAATAAATGATGAAGATGGTTGTTAAACCATAACTAACACATCTTCAGGATAAATAGAGGCACTCACGCATGGTTCGAGGTAATGTTTATTGCGTCTTCCCACGGATCCACATGCGCCCGTAGTTTCCCATGATAATTCTTAGCAACAGTCCAAATGCATAACTAACTAGAAAGGAAGATTTGCTTTAAAGCAAATCTGTCTGTGTGCCTTCAAAGCTGTAAATATTAAATGGTACAACTTTTGTGCTTAGGTACTTCACATTCCATTAAGCTGATGGCTGGATGATATTTTCAAGTCCAAATAATCTTGACCTTTGACCTCTAACCTTTACAGGTCACATGTAAATTGCACAAATGTACAGTGTTACAATACCCAGAATTTAAGTCCAACATGATTAGAATTGGATAAAAAATTGGCCGAGTTATGGCTGGGGGAAACTTTCAAAGGTCCAGATGGCATTGACTTTTGACCTTTAGGGGTCACATGTAATTTTCAAAACGTGCAGTGTGTGTACAATTTGAGCCAAACATGATCAAAATTGGATAAAAATTGATCAAGTTATGGCTAGAAGAAAGCCACCATCAAAAGTGGCCTTTGACTTTGAAATGACATTTGACCTTGAGATGACCTCTACCTGAAGTGAACCTTCACCTCAAAAATGACATCTTGGCCTAAAACTGACCTATGACCTTGACATTTGAGATAGCCTTTACCTTGCTATGATCAAACTCCTATACACTGGGAACCACATCTACTATAGTATATAAGATATTGAAGATTTAAAACTTTTATTAGCCCTCATTTGCATAATTTAAAGAAGCATGACCTCTCATTACAAAAAGGCCAGACTTCATCTATAGAAGTATAATTTTGCCAAGTTTGGAGTTTCTATGTGTAATACTTTTTAAATAAAATGTCGGACAAATTTGTCTGGAAAGAAAGAAAGAAAGAATTCCTAGAAAAACAATATGTTGGCACACAGACATTAAGGAAAGAAAGAAAGAAAAAAAGAATTCTAGAAAAACAATATGTCTGTGTTGGCACACAGACATAAAAAAGAAAAAGAAAGAAAGAAAGAAAGAAAGAATTCCTAGAAAAACAATATGTCTGTGTTGGCACACAGACATAAAAAAGAAGAAAAAAAAGAAAGAAAGAAAGAAAGAAAGAAAGAAAGAAAATATTTTGATAGTATGTAAAGATATATAAACTACCACAGACTATGTCACCATTCTTTTCCATTTCATTCTCATGAACCAAGTAGTCTTCTAAGCATGATACAACTTGTAGATGTCAGTGTATTCATATTTGTGCATGCTTTGTTTACATTGAACACTGACCTGGCTGCCTGTGGCTTGTGCGGTTTCTAAACTTGCAACTTCACTGCAAGGAAAACTACAGCTTCCTGTGGCTTTCAGTTGAATCTGTTATATCTTACCCTATTAATTAATTAAGTGTTGTTCCAATTTTCTAAGTTACGTCTTGTCTGTCTTGTGTAAACATGGCAAAAGCAGTCACACACGGCATTCTGTGTGCTACTCTGGGGGCACACATACAGACAAGCATGCTGCCTGCAGCCTGATATCAAACCCAGGCTCTCTTATCTGGGCTAAAAGTATTAATTATTAAAGCGGGCCCCAGAATCTTGACTGATACAATCTTCAAAGCCTTTGCCTTTGGTACTTCACATTCCATTATGCTTATGGCTAGATTTAAAAAATGCCGGAATGAGCTTGACCTTTAATTTTTAGGCATTGCATGTAAATTACGAAATGTACGCAGTGTTGCAATACCTACAGGTTGGGTCCAACATGGTTAAAATTGAATGAAAATTGACCGAGTTATGGCTAGACGAAAATTTCAAATGTGAAAACGACATTGACCTTTAGAGGTCACATGTAAATTACAAAAATGTGCAGTGTTACCAACATATTAATCGAAGTTGGATTAATTACCTGTACCTATAATATTTTTGGAGATATTCAAGATTTAAATTTTCAAATGGCCCTAATTTGCATAATTTTCAAAACTGTTTAACCTCTTTACAAAAAGGCCAGGCTTCATGTATGGAAGTATAATCATGGCAAGTTTGGAGTTTCTATGTATAATACTTTTCAAATGAAATGTCGGACAAATTTGCCTGGAAAGAAAGAAAGAAAGAAAGAAAGAAAGAAAGAAAGAAAGAAAGAAAGAAAGAAAGAAAGAAAGAAAGAAAGAAAGAAAGAAAGAAAGAAAGAAAGAAAGAAAGAAAGAAAGAAAGAAAGAAAGAAAGAAAGAAAGAAAGAAAGAAAGAAAGAAAGAAAGAAAGAAAGAAAGAAAGAAAGGCTTGGCACCCAGACATAATGACACTTCGCAGAAAGCACAGACCAGCGTTAGCCCAGTTAAGATGCGGGGTCAAGCCTGCCAGGATTGAGACGGCGGGGTGGGGCTAACAGACTACCAGCGTGTCAGCAAAATTGTTACTTTGCAAGTACGAGAACGAGATTTATGTGGGGGTTTTGGGCTGTAAACTCTACGAAAATAAAAGAACATCCTTCATTGATAGAGTCAATGAACTTGTGCCTGATCTAATTAGTCTGGACGCCAATGAAAAGATAAAAGCTGTCTTTGGAAGCCAGAATGATGACGTTATAAGGGAGTTGGCCAAAACCCTCTGGACCTGTCTAGAAAAAAGAAAACAATTTTTCACGCACATTCGTTGGGTGCTTTTTAAAATATATAAATGTATCTGCAGATAGAGTAAAATGCTAGTACCTTAAGGACATCTCCATGTGTGTTTTCTTTCTTTTTCCTTTTTTCTAGACCGCCCAGACTGTATCTTAACCAGTGATAGTACAGTCCCCTTAATAGAACTCTTGGCGTGTCCAGATAGAAAATACAGTCACTGGCAGTAATATAGTTTCTCATAACTCCTATTGGAGTCTCTGCAAGTCTATGGTCGTTATTTAATTTATACACTGTATGTCTTTTGATTTTATTTAGGTGAGACTCAAATAAAATATTATGCACATATACATCGTACACACGTACTGAATGGCTGTTTTGTTTATCAACACGTGCAAAGACTGCATGCCGTCAAAAGGACTCCGTTTAGAGGTGTCACAAACTCCTCTGGTCATTACCCCAGCGGATGTTATTATCACCTATTTATTTATGGTGTTATACGGCACTGTTCGAGGAAGTTATTTACCCTGATCACAAAGAAAAAATATAGTAAAACCTCCTGAAAGTGATACGATCTGCTCCCTGCAAAATGTGATAGGTACCTGAATATGCCATGGAGTCAAATGACAAAGGAATCTGACTTTAAGTCCCTCATTCTTGTGCCGTTTTTTGAGCATGTCTGATATCTGAGTGTCGTAATGACAAGGTTTCACAATCTAGTATTATAAGTTGGAAATGCAGGCATAATGAAGAGCAGTTAGCACAGATTTTTGTCCTGTTAGGCCGAGAAGGGGGTGGGGGGGCGGTATGCTGGTACAGGTAATAATTTTTCTAGAGTACACAGTACGGAAAATAAAAATCTTTCAAAATTTTGGATAGTACGAAGTACGTAAAACAAGAGGGCTTCCAGTGCGCCAGTCCGGTTAATAAAAAGCCCCAGTACGCCAGTACGGGAAACCCCTTACCGACCCTCGGCCGACGATAGAGTGAAGTCACATTGTTCTTAATTGTAACAATGACCATTTTTCTACAAAGCGGGATATGGTATTTGTGAACATAACCCTGAACGATGTATATATCACTGTCAGAGATTAGTAGTTATGTCTGTGTGCCAACACAGACATACTGTTTTTCTAGGAATTCTTTCTTTCTTTCTTTCTTTCTTTCTTTCTTTCTTTCTTTCTTTCTCCCAACAACTGTGTAATGAGGCTCTCAATAAAATACAGAGTATCTCTTTCTGTTCATGCAGGAAGAGATTGACTCCATGCTGCCATATGTACCAGGCAGGCTTTTGCTTCCGCTTGTGTCCTAGCTGGCCTGTTTTTGCCTGAGGCAATGTCAGTGTACTGAGCTCGGTCCCAAGGAAACTCACAGCGCTGGACTTCCAGGCAGAACAAGCCTGAGCGTACCCTCTGTTAAAAATAAACACCATACAGAGCTAAGTCAGCTAGACCAGGGAAGTGCAAATATTTGTGTCACCTCAGTGAACACTTTCCTGTCTTTGTTTTCTTGTAACCAGTGAGATGAAGCCTGTTGTTCATAGCCAATTCTGAGACATTAGAGTTATGTCTCGGTTCACAGGTACATGTTTATGTAGTTTCTTCACAGCTTCTGTTAAAATTTGTTTATGTGATAAAGGAAAAAAGACAGTTTTGTATTGCATGTATACACATCCCTCTAAGTTATAATATGTGTACACTGTACATACAAATATACTCATCAATACTGCCCAGAAGGGTTAACCCTCTCAGGAGTGGGCACTTTTCTCTGGTCGCAAGGGTGCTCACTGTAGAGAGATTTCACTGTACAGTGGTACTTGCAATTTAAGACCACCCCTAATCAATGAATGCCAAACAAAAGTAGTCACATAGGACAGGTGGTCTTTCATCTCAGATAAATAAACAAAGAAATAAAAAGCCAATTTCTTTCTTTCTTTCTTTCTCCCTTTGTTTCTTTCTTTCTTTCTGACCAAGTTGGTCCACAAGTTTTTTTTTCAGACACTATTTTTCCAAAAACCACCAAACTTGCCATGGTGACTGACATAACCAGTGAAATTGTGCATCTCATTTGGAACAGTCATGATGTTTAAAATTATGCAAACTTGTAGAGGCTACAAAAATTTTATAAGCGCCATATCTTCCAAACTATTGCAGGTGGACTCAAAATTTCAATGTGCATATATACATTTGTGACACTTGCCATTATAATGGACAGTATAGTTCTAGAATTCCAAATTATGCTAATAAGGGCATTGGGAAATCTAAAAGCTTAATATCTCCAAAACTGTTGTGCATAGAGATGTCAGTCCAACTTCAATGTGTTGGTTTGTGGCAAAGCCGCATCCAATGAACCATGAACCAAAGTTGTAGGATTTTAATTTATGCAAATTAGGTGAATATGCAAAGTGTAAATCTTAAATAGCTTCAAAACTATTATAGAGGTGGCATTCCTACTTCAATTTATGGGTTTGTGGCATAGCCCCATCCAATGAACAATAAACCAAAGTTTTTCTAGGCTTATAATTCATGCCAATTAGGCAAATACACGAAATTAAAATGTTGAATAGCTTCAAAACTATGATAGATGGTAGTTTCATTCAAACATCACCGAATAAGTTTGGGACATAGCCACATCCCTTGAACCAAGAACCAAAGCTGAGCATTTTAATTTATAAAAATAAGGCTAATACACAAAATTTAGATTATGTTAAACAATGGCAAAGGGTATCATTTCAAACTGTTTTTATTTTGAAGGCACCCAGATTTGATGTGAAGCAAATATTCTTTTCTAGTTGCCACATGTTTCTCAACTCCAAATTCACGTTTAATTAGCCGGTATATTCTCAATTTATTTCCACCGGGCCTACGTATATCCTCTTCACGGTCGAGCACTTCACACCATTTTGCCGTGAATTGTGCTCGTGGCGCCCTCTCTGCGTCCCATTTTACACTATTTTACGGCTGGGATGTGAGGAGGTCAATACTGAAATGTAAGCTATTGACCCGCAAATCTCTACAACACTATATGTCCAGTTTCGGTCATTTCTCAATTTAGTACACCACACAGATATATTCCGATATAGGCGCTTAGGATCCATACACGAAAATCTGCACCACAATTTTAGCGTTTGGAGCCACTGATGTTCCAAAGGAACCATCCCGCCGATGTCCCCCCTATTCCACAGCAGTTCAGAGCTCGTGTCCGTTTCCCTACCCCTGAAAATAGTGGCAGGCCCTGTTGTGCACTGCGTTGATACAGGGCATGTCTTTTTGGCCCCATACGTTATCATAGGAAGAACCAGGGACTCATATAGATGGGTAAAGATTTTGTATATTGCATTCCGCCGTAGGCATTCGCCTTGGCAATGAAAACCCTAGGGCTCTGTGTGCGGCTTTTGCGATCTCTTCAACTATACTACTACTACTACTACTACTACTACTACTACTACTACTACTACTACTACTACTACTACTACTACTACTACTACTACTACTACTACTACTACTACTACCAATAAATGTGTTATCCACAGTCCTAGGTATCTGTATTTGTCAACAATGGTTTCTCACCACTCATAAAAGTAAACTCACTTGTAGGTTTTGATGGGTTCCCGGTACAGTGGATGATTTTCGTCTTATCTGGATTCACTTCCATATTCCACATTACGCACCATTTGTGCAGTAAGGTGAGATTATGTTGCAAGTTTTCTCCTTTCTCTGTTATGATTATCATGTCATTGGCAAATAAGAAAATGGTCAGCATCTCTTCTTCTAAGTGTATACCTCTGTTAGCATTCTTTATTTGTACCTTTAAGTCATTTGTAAATTGGTTAAGCAGTGTGGGTGAGATGTTACATCCCTGTTTTAACCCGCAGTGTACTGGGAGCCAGGCTGCATCCATGCCATCTAAACGTACACAACACTGGACGCTACAGTAAAGACATTGTAATGCTCCCATCATATTGCCTCTTATACGTCGCTAGTACGAGCCACAGTAACTGTTATCGTACGCTTTACTAAGGTCGATAAAACCAACAATTTTTTCCCCTTGTTTCTTTCTTGTTTCTATAGCGCTCGTCAGAGAGATCACGTAATTAATGCAGTTTTGGTACACACTGAATCCGTTTTGTTCCTAAATTATAATGTCATTAGCCACTGTTTAGTCCATAATGCGTTTATTTAGGATGGACGTGCAGATTTTTGAGATGGTCGGCCTAACAGTTATTCCTTTGGTATTCAATGGTATTCGCAGATCAGCTTTGTTATTTTTGGCATGGCATTTATAATTCCCTTTTGCCACATAATATTATTTGGTACTTTTCCAGACCTGAAATAAGCATTGAACAGATTATGTAGAGCCAGTCGATATATGTTGTGTTTCTGATAACTTCTGCAGCTCGTCAACGCCAGTAGGTTTTCCCCAGCTTCGCTTTTTTAATCTATCTAACAATCTCATTTCTTGCTGTACGTCCGTTCAGCACATCTGCGCCCAGAACATGTCCCAGCTTCTGGGTCCACATTTACACGCACATCCGGCCTGACATCCCGGGGGGGGGGGGGGGGGGACATACTCAACATCAAGGTGGGTGTGTGCCTCGGACATTTTTATAAAATACCCTATCTTAAACCTAGACCAGATGTAAAAAGGTACCCTTTCTAAATCCCGTAATGTGTTGAAAGGAGTGCTGCATTGGTGCATGCTAATTGTTACCCCTATCCCAATCCAGCTGTGTACTTTTTTTTGGGGGGGGGGGGGGCTTTTCTAAACCTGGGAGTAATGAAAACAGCAGGGCCTTTCCCGCGGCAGATATGCAGTACAATCCTACATGGAAGTATTCCCCCGGGCCTGACATTGGCAGTATCAGTTTCAGACACTGGATTTAGGAGATGGCAGTAATCACTTTTCCATTTTTTTTGAGGACTTGCTGTGGGTCTCTAATCACTGTACCATCCATTTGTACTACTTGAAAAGGTGTTCTGTTGTGTCTTTCCTCGCCTATACCTATTCTTCCAATTACTTTCCAAAACTCTTTAGAGTCCTTACAGTGGAACTCTCTAAAGCTTTCTTTGCTGTTCTGCCCAAAATTTGCTCTTTGCTGATCGAATCTTTCTGTCAAATTCGCGCTGACATCTTTTCATTTCTGCTTGATGTGCCGGTTTCTCCATCTATCTTCAGCGTCACAGTGCATTCCATGATGATGTTAAGTCCTCCGATCATCATTGCTTTTTAATTCTCCTTCGTTTGCTACTAAGTCCACTTTTATATTAAACAGCTTCTTTTTTAACCATAGCGATGTAGAAGGGCATCCGAGGACAGAATAGCAAGGTGACGCGATCCATTTCCAAGCCTCTTGCGGGTTGCTGTGATGATCTCGCGCACGCCCTATTACATAGTTACGCTACTGCGGTTGTTTGGTATGTGACGTTTGTTGTTTCTCTCTCTCTCTCTTTCTCTCTCTCTCTCTCTCTCTCTCTCTCTCTCTCTCTCTGTGTGTGTGTGTGTGTGTGTGTGTGTGTGTTTGGGACTTTGAAAAGTAAACCCCTACATCCATGGGTATTTCATTAGTTTGCTCAATCTCCTGCTGTATAACGCTGTATTGCAAAACCTATAATACAGTAAAACCTCATATTAGCGAGACTCAGATATCCGGCATATTCACCCAACGCCACAAGTTTTGAGGGACTTAAAGTCAATTTGCTCTGCTGTTTTACTCGAACACATATTCACATACCTGACACATTTTGTCGGGATAAGATAATGTCATTGGTATAACGAAGTTTCACTGTATTTCTCATTATGACTATGGAAAATCATCTCTTCAAATAGGAACCGTTAGTATAGTTAGTATTACATTACAAATAAAGAGGTGGTAATAATACCTGTTGGGTCAGTGACCTGCGTAGTTTGTGACAGCCCCAAACTAAGTCTTTTTTGACGGCATGAAGTCTTTGCACGTGTCGACAAACAGCACAGACATTTATGTATGTGTACAATGCAGAGGGAAATGCGCGGACAGAATAGCAAGCAAACGAAATCCATTCCAGATCTTCCCGCTGTTTGTTGTGCCGATCTTGCGCATGGTTGACTACATAGTTGCGCCATTGGGCCTGTTGCTTGGTAGGTCACACTTGTCCTTCTTGTGTGTGTGTGAGAGAGGGGGGGGGGGGAGGGCAGGGGGTGTGTGAAGTGAAAATATGGAAAGTAAATCCGTGCACCACTGGGTATTTCGTTTGCATGTCCAATTTCCCGGTTTATGCATAGCAGCCTGTGATCTTGCTGTTGTGTACAGGCATTTTGAAAGTATGAAAAGACTTAGAGCTAATAAAAAAATCAAATGCTTGGTATCTATTTCCACGTTCATTCCAGAATCTATAACAGTGATATATCCAGAGTGTCTCCAACTGAACGCAAGACACCGACTACAAAAGCTGCCTTCCTGGATCCTAAATCGTACTGTTCATACCTATTTGCTTTGTTGTTGCCTACATTAAAATTATACAGTCAAAGAACTAACTTGCTGCTAGGGGATTTTATCTCCGCAATGAAGGCATAATTTTACTCATTTGCATAACAACAGTGGGATAAGAAATGAATTGTACACAGTGGCTTCCATTGCATAGGAAAGTCATGAATCATGCATGTTTTTTGACTATTCAAACAGAGAAGAAGAAGAAGAAGAAGAAGACGAATAAGAAGAAGAAGAAGAAGAAGAAGAAGAAGAAGAAGAAGAAGAAGAAGAAGAAGATTAATAACTGCAATAATAATTTGTGAAAAAAAATATGATTTTTTCGGGGTGGGGGTCATGGTGATACGGAACGATCTCTGAGAGTGCTTGGTCTTCTTTCATAATCAAACAACAACATTTGTAAGTAAGCTTGCCTCTTCCTTTTTTCAACATATGGCCTGAGTTTAACCCGAATTTTTGCTCAGCTGATAGTCCGCTTGCTAAGATGATTCACACCCTTCCGTTGTCTCCCTCCTGTTTGTCTCTTATCCCACCCAGCAATTTTTGCTCTCATGACTTGTCAGTCAGCAGATTTGATAAAATCCGTTTTCGTCCGTCGCTTGTCTTTCTGTTAGACTTTACATTTCGACCTCCTCTCAAAAATTGCTGAATGGAATGCTTGATTTGCACATGAATGTTCCCCAGGTGGTACTCTACCAACTTTGGAAAGAGACGTTCATTGAATGCAATATGGTTTCTTTTTTTGGGGGGGGGAGGGGGTTAAACTTATCGTTGTGGACAAAAAATCCTCTTCGCACGAACCCCTCAGCCAATTGCTTATATAGGGTCATGTTGTTCATATTTTGGCCACCAGGTGACACCGTGATTTTTTGCCTGTTTTTTTGTTTTTTGTTTTTTGTTTTTCTTTGGATATTTCTGTGTTCAGGTTATTTTCGACTTCTCTGGAACGGCTTAATGTAATTGCTGTAAATCTTATGAGAGTATTATCAGACTAAAGCCAACGAAATTTTGAGAAAATGACGAGGATCTATTTTCAACGAAGCTACTAAGCTTTGGTCCATGTGTCGGTAAGTGGTGCCACTGCATATGCATACACCAACACAGTGCATGTGTTGCAATTATTTTATGTTGTCTAGAAAGCTTTGCTTTTACACACTGATAACCCCCAGGTGGGCCTCTGCGAACTTTACGAACAGGATCTAAACTGCTGTATGAAACACTGTGCTTTTTACACATATATGTTGGCCAGTTGGACTCTCACCAAACCTGTGAAGGAGATGATGATGATGATGATGATGATGATGATGATGATGATGATGATGATGATGATGATGATGATGATGATGATGATGATGATGATGATGATGATGATGATGATGATGATGATGATGATGATGATGGTTGTGGTGGTGCTGGTGGTCGAGACCATGTTTTTGATCATCCGAATCCGCGAATCTTGTAGTTTTACCGAACCCGAATCCGATATCGTTTGAATTCAGGTCCGTGATTACGTATTGAATGAAAAAAGAATGATATATACATATATATATATATATATATATATTTATGAAATAAATAATAAACAGAAACAGGTCGATATGGTATCTTCTGGTAATTTGATTATCGGCTTTATTGGATGCTCACCTAGACTTTGATCTGTACTTTCAAGAGATGAGTAGTTTTCATCATCATCTGGAATGCCATAACTAAGCTTCAAAAACTAGGCTGCGAGTCTTCCAGGTGACTGCGTATTCAGTGCTGCCATAATAGCAGGATTGACAGTAGATCACGGCGTATATATATCAAAAATACCACTTTTATCAAACGTCGCTGTGTTCGTGTGAGATAGAGGAACAGTACGTTAAAACACTATCTATTCATATTTTGAAACAGCAATAGACTGGGTTGCTAAACTTGTGCATACGGTATGTGATCGATAACGTGCTACGTCTGGAACCATGTGCGTGTGCCATGTTAAGGATTAGAGAGCGACCAACAAGCAAATTACTTGGTAAGGTTGAGGTTTCTTTATTTCAATAGAAAAAAGTAAGTACGGGCTGGTCTGACCATCAGCGTGCTGTATACGTTAGTCAAGTCGATTGACCCCCTGTGTAATTAATGAGCTGCGCTTAATGGGGCATATTAACGGAACCCCATAATACACAAGTAACGTGGAATATTCGGTGAGGAAACTTTGTCGTTTTAAGTAGCCATTTAGTAGTAGACTATAAAAGAATATTTGCAAATCTGTCTGTGTGCTACAAAAATTAAAAAATTGAAATATTTCTAGCAGTTATGATTTAAAAACATGTCTCTATCTGTATTAGTTTTGAGAATATTAAAGATTTGAATTTTAAATTCTCATATTTTGCATAATTTCAATGACTGCAAATCTGAAAACACATTCATTGAATAGCTCATGCCCACAAGCCTATAGGTAACATTTGGAATCATGTCTCTATCCATAAGTTTTGAAAATATTAGAAATTACAATTTTTAAATTTCCCTAATTTACATGTTTTCGATCACTACAAATCTGGCAACATATCCATTAGATTGCTCATCCTCACAAACCTATATCTGGTATTTAGAATCATGTTTCTATCTATATTAGGTTTGAAGATATTAAAGACCTAAATTTTCAAATGTTCCTAATTTGCATACTAGTAATTGTAATTGCTGCAGATCTGAAAACAATTCCATTAGATAGCCCACCCTCACAAACTATAGCTTGCACTTAAAATCGTGTCTCTAAGTAAAATAGGTTTGAAGATGTAAAGGATTAGAATTTTTAAATGCTCCAAATTTACACATTTTTGAACATCTTGGCTACACAGTACAATATGAACAATTTCACTGCTAGGTCGATCATCATGGCAAATTTGGCATTTCTAGGTATCGTGGTGTCTGAGAAAAGCTCCGGACATAATCAGGGCGAAATAAATAAATAAGTAAATAAGTAAGTAAGTACTTAAGTAAGTCAGTAAGTAAGGAAAGAAAGAAAAAAAGAAAGAATTCCAAGAAAAACAAAATGTCTCTGTTGACACACCGACAAAAATAGCAGGGGGAATTCAAGGTATATCATACCAAATCCGAAAGTCTCGGCTTGTGAATTGCAGAGCCCGAGCCAAACCTTAAGTCTAAGATTCGTTAGATTCAAATTCAGATTCGGCCGTTCTGACTGATCAACCTCAATTAATTGGTGTTTATTAGAGTTCTACCTTTTAGTTGACTCAGCCAATCTGACATTCTCTGAAATCTTGAAAATATTGCACCTTAGGCCAATATTAACTGTTAGACATTAATAAGAAATTACCAGCGGGGTTTCGTTTGGTATTGTTAATTTTGACCTTAAGTGACCTTGAGAGGTGAACGGACACATTGGTTAATAACCCAATATTTACTTTGAAACATGAATAGGAATGTACCTATGGGGCTTCTTTCGACATGGGTACTTTTGGCTTTGAACGAACTTCAAATGTCAAATTAACATATTGTCTTATATCTTGGTAATATTAAATTTTGGCCATATATTGGTAAATACTGATACACTACATATAATAGAGCAGGGACATCTGGTCTTGCAGACGCATAAGATTCTAGTCTGCAGAACACAAGATCATCATGATCTTCTTGTTTATAATTTATACCTCTTACATACTATTGGATGGGATTTCTAAAAATTGTTTGAGGCAATACAGAGTTAGTCTCTTGTAAATTTGATATTCTATTCTTCATTATTCATTCATTCTATCCATTCATTCATTCATTTGTTCATTCAATTAACAATTTCTTTTTTTAAAATATTGCTAACTGGGCTTTACAACCTCGATTGATTAAGATTGCCTGAGGGGAAGGGCTTCAAAATTTGTTTCATATACCATGGTCCCTAAATTAAGTAACTTATATGTGTGTTTTCGTCCTAGCGTTTCATTCATTCATTCATTCATTCATTCATTCATTCATTCATTCATTCATTCATTCATTCATTCATTCATTCATTCATTCATTCATTCATTCATTCATTCATTCATTCATTTATTCATTCATTTTCATGAGGCTTCTTCTCTCAAAATCCCTTCATCAGTTACTTTGAAATTCCACACTTTCATATTTGAGCACCACCTGACTTAAATTTATGCAAATGGCTCACTGATTTGATCTCCACTTTTATGGATTTTTGCTCATTCTTGTAAGATTTCATTTTTCAGAAACCAGGAGCAAGTGCCTCTTGAATCTGTCCCCCCGGCCTTCTTTTTGGCGATACTATCGCTGCAATCATCCTTCTTTTGGAGCATTATGATGTTAAAAACTGTAATCTAACTCTGTAACCAACTTTTGTATTGGTCTCAATGAATTTGTGTAAGAAATTTCGGTACAATGTCCGGGTGACAACTCACCTTGTATCTAATTACCTTTGATGCTCCTGCAAACTTGTGTTAAATGGAACTAATAATAGGCTACAATATTTTAGTAGCTGCTTACCCAAAGATGATGACATAGTTTCTACTTTTTGTATCTTATTACGTATCTTGCACCATTTTCGGAAACAAACAACAGTACAGTTAAAGTACCCCAAAAGCAACAACTGCTGGGGGAGGGGGTTAATATGATCATCTGCCAACTGGACGATAGCATATTGTACCTAGTTTTGGACAGTCTTGTATTATTTTTTATTTATCTAGACAAACACTCAGATCGGTGTCACTGTCTCACTAACACTCGGTTTATCTATCATGCGTATAAAGATACAAATGCATGATTCCGCGTTCTGAAGCACGGCTTTTTTCTTTCAGCCTTTTTCTCTTGATGTAAAAGGCAAATTTCACCAGGGCATCATCTTTCTGCAAGAAACCCATAGTTGCTCAGAATCTGAACAGGTGTGGAAAATGAAAGGGGGGGGGGTCCTATCTTTTGTTCACACGGAGCTACAAATAGTAGAGGTCTAGCGATGCCCCTACCAAATAACGTAAATCATAGTATTAATGATGTACTAACTGATCAGAATGGCAGATTGCTTACTCTTGACATATTGATTGCTGACGTTCGCTTTATACTGGCAAATGTATATGCCCCACAAAATTATGCTTCGGGAACAGTGTGAATTTAAAAAAATATATTTGAGAAAGTAGTTGAATACTCTCTTGAAAATGTTATATTTGGAGGGGACTTTAACACTGTTATGATTTCTGACCTTGTTAAACGAGGCGATAGTCTTGCCCCCCCCCCAAATATGAACAAAGCGTTAATGAATTGTTACTGGACGAGCTTGACCTGGTTGATATTTGACGTCTACGCAATCCTGACACATTTATGTTCGCATGACACCTATCCAGTGTCGTTTCAGCTGCTGGCTTATTTCTTCATTTTTATCTCAGTGGGTGAGAGATGACAAAATAAAGCCCTCAATCAAGACTGATCACAGCTTGACTTCACTTCATCTACAAGGCGACTTGTATGAGGAGCGTGGTCCAGGATTCTGGAAATATAATTCCAGCCTCTTACTAGATGCGTCCTGTATAGTTAGGCTAAAAGAGTTAAGTCAAATGTGCAAAAATGAAAATAGTAAAATAGAAGATAAAAGATTACTCTGGGACACAATAAAATGTAAAATCCGTTTCTGTTTCCCAATTTACGTTGAATATTTTAAGCTTAAGAGGAAAATAGAAAGGCCTGAAGAAAATTGCTGAAAAACATGAACTTGAAACCTTAACAGAAAATGTGGAAAATCTAAATAATGCTGAAAATGGAAGATTAGGAAAAGTTAAATCTCTGTTAAATGATATACATAATAACCAGACTGAGGGAGCTATGATCCCATCAAAAGCCCGAAAAGTTGAACTTAGAGAAAAAAGAACTAAATAGTTTTGTGGCCTGAAAAAAAAAAGAACTACAAGACTAGACATATCACAAAACTCCAGGCTGAAAATAAAGAATTAACGGAGCAAAAAAAAAAAAAAAAAAAAACTTCAAACAAATATTAATGAGGAAAAATATTTTCATGCAAAGCTCTGCTTCAGTGATAATATAAGCGCTTCAGATTTAGAAAACTATCCATTTTTGCAGCAAGATAATTATACCAAAATTAGATGAAGAAGAAAAATTAACACGTGAAGGTATGTAAACAGAAATAAAGTGTAAATTTGCTTTAGACTCTATGAAAAATGCAAAGAGCCCAGACACTGAAGGTCTAAGTCCAGAGAATTGTATTCTTTTTCTGAATAGATATGAAAGTGTTGGTGGTTGACGCACTAAAGTATGCTTTCAATACAGACAGGCTTTCTATTGACTCACGCAGAGGCATTATATCTTTAATCCCTAAAAAGGATTAACAACGTACTTTGCTAAAAAAAAAAACTGGCGGTCTATGTTCCCTCTTAAATAACCACTATAATTTTTTGTCCAAATCTATAGCAAGAGGAATGCAGATTTTCTTACCTAAGTTGATACACAGGGACCAAACGGGTTGCATAAAAGTAGAATTATCGGTGAAAATATAAGCGTGATTGAGGATGTCTTAATATTAACAGGAACGCTGAATATTCCTGGATTAATTTTATTAGTTGACTTTGAAAAGGCATTTGACACCATGGAATGTTTTTGAACTTTGGAGTAGATTTTCGGGGGTGGATCTCTGTCTTGTTTAACGATCCATCATTGTGTTAATGACAACGGCTACGTTTCTGAATCTATATCTAGAAGAGTGAGGTAGGGGTGTCCTGTTTCACCCTTTTTGTTCACTTAAGCTGTCGAATTCCTGGATATCTCCATCAGAAGCAATTCAAACATTAAAGGGATCACTCTAGGAGAAGTCTCAAAAACAAAAAAAATATCTGTCAACTGGAGGCTGACATTACATGTTTCCTATCAGACGTAGAATCGGCAAAGCATTCGCTCAGCGTTCTTCAAAACTGTAAAATTTTCCCTACTTTTAATTTTAACAAAGGCAAAACCATCGCCAGATGGATAGGGACAAGGAAGTTTTCTCTAGATGTTGATTTACCCTTTTTTTGGTGCAAAAACCACTACACTGTGTTAGGCATAACCTTACATGAGGATGAAAAGCACATGGTTAAGCTAAATTTTGATGCTACACTTACTTCATTTAAAGAGGTTTAGAGGGCCAGAAACTTGTGGTTAATTGGAAGAGACGTTGTATTAAAGTCGCTGGCAATCTCAAAATTATTTTTTGTGCTCCCTCATCCATACTGATGAAACTGTTATTACGAAAATACAAACTTGCATTGGAAACTTTATGTGGCGCAATGTTACACCAAATGTAAAAGCTGCAGTTATGTACAAGAGCATACCTAACGGAGGTATGAAACTGCTACATTTCAAATCACAGGTTAACGCATTGAATTTTAATCGGGTATAACGAATTTTTAATAATAGTGATCGAACTTGGATATTCAGTTTTCAGCAATATAATTCATGTATGAAAATACATGATTTTTAGCACATGTTCTTTGACTTTCAATCTGTCTCACCTTCCTTTGTTTTATCGAGATTTAATCAACACATGGGAAAAATCTGGCTGATGTATATCTCCAATTCTTGAACCAGCATTACGAATGAAACATTATGGCATGATAATTTCATACCAGTTGACAGAAAATCTATACTTTTTTAACTCTTCTATGAGAGGGGAGTCAGTTATTCGCGGATTTGTACTTTGTGACGTGATTCAAATATTTGGACTAGTTTCCAAGACTGGTAGAATACTACACACACTGGACAAACTATTGTACTGTCTTCTTCTGATATTATTTTTGGTTTACACAAATCAAAGAGCATGTACAATTATGCAATTGTAGTTTACAACGGATTTATTACATCTATCGTAGAGGCTGTCAGAAAATGAATATACAGTTAAACAACTTTTTACCTTATTTAACACATAACGTTAAAGTTGAAAAGCAAGTACGGTACAATCATCCAAAGAAAAATCTGTTCATTCAGCAATGAGGCCCACTATTTTCGTTTTTTGTTAGGTTGATGATGCAAATGCAGTACCGACAATGGAATAGAATTTTCTGTTGCATCCCCGTTAACAGTGATATTATTAACTCTTATCAGGCACGATTCATGTAAGGTTTACAACAAGTAGTTTTTTTAGCACTGGACGGTACATAACTGGATTGACACGACCATATATACATAAATATATGTATATATATATATATAATATATGTATTATATATATATATATATATATATATATATATATATATATATATATATATATATATATATATATATATATATATATATATATATATATATATATATATAATGCTTCATCTTCCTGTGGCTGATCTGGCCAGGAACCATGTCAACGAGGAGCATTCGCATAGAATATACTGTTTCGTGAATCCCGGTTACTCATTTTCTATGAAGGTTTCGACTACTCTAAGCAGATCAATACCCATTATGTGGACAATTGCAGGAGGTCGGATTCTGTTAGACGCTGATGCAACAGAGTGACATCTAGTGCCAACTTCTCTCTGGAAATTATGAGTTTAATCCTACCCAGAAACTCAGCAGCCAGCCAAAATCATGAGAATATGTGACAGCTATTTATGTGGGTACCAAATAAATTCTGTGGGACGTGCATGGCCCAGACACCCTTCTCTGAGAGTACAGATCTGGCTCATTCAATTCAAGGTTCCGATGGCCATCAAGTGGCGAAGTGGATTACAGCTTCCTTTGGAACGTGCCAACGATTTTTTTTCCCGAACGGTGGAGCCATTAAATCTGTGCCCTTTTTAGGCAAAAAGAAAAAAAAAAAAAAAAAAAAAAAAAAACAGAAACAAAAAACAAAAACAAAACAAAACAAACAAACAAACGAACCCCCCCCCAATTTTTTAGTTTTTTATTGATCTTGAGTCTGATGTTAACGTCATTATTTCACTTTTGTTTACGCGGTACACTTATGCACCCTCACATGATTACTGTTTGTAAGCATACTAGTGCATAAAGATTATTAGACGCACAGAGAGCTTTATACTTTATCCGACAAAAGCGCAAATAGACAGCTGGCACAACATTCCCGTGTCTCCAACAAAAACTAAGATTCCCAGAAAAACCTTCACAGGAAACTCTTCCTGGTATCATTATGAACTATTAATGTTTTTACCTTTAATGTTATATGTGTACATCAATGGCGTTAACATTGCATTAACATAAAAAAATACATTTTAGGCTTTTTCGACCTTTATAAAGGGGCCTATAAAACTCCTTTTGCGGGTAAGCTACATTTGGTGAGTCGGAATGCTTTGGTGACAATTAACACGGTTATATTGAAACAATATGAGCCCGGTTTATAACACGATTCCGTTGGTTTTACCCAGCAACTGACTCAAGAGCTTTCTTCGTTGCTCTTTGGGCATATTGGGCCAAAGCATGCCCAGGGACGCCATTGAACTGGAACAGTACATCCAGTGACTACGAGGTGCGCTGAGGATTGACGAGGAAATAATGTTCTACTGCGCATGCTCCAGCAGAAGGCTCCATTTGGGCGACCATCTGATACGCCTGTCAGCTGGAGACAGAATTCAGTCGATTATGTTCAAGAACGCTCCATATTTTTTGAATGCTAGAACTTGTTCTGTTTGCTCTATTGTTGAAGTCTAAACCGTCAATGTGTCTGTGGCTAGGCGATATTATCGGAAGTTGAGGCTTCGCATCCGACAGGCACATGAATATTCACTATTAAAAGTCATAGATTGTCAGATATTCCCCAGTGCAGTTATCTTTCTTTTACAAAATCAGCAACGAACCCTTTCAACAAGTTTTCCCCGTACTACATTAGAGAAAATGTGAATCCAGCAAGAACGTGGGGTAGAATAATCAGGATATGATTATTTCACACCGCATGGTTTCAAGCAGAGAAAGCATGATAGGCACCGCGTGATAAAAGGTCACGCCACGTGATATATGCCAGTGTTTCTCTTATAATTAGACGCATAAAATTGCACGAAATCGGATACAATCCATGATATATATCATCGTACAACCCAATTCTAGTTTAAGTTGGGCTTTGTCAAGGTTCTATGCGTGTTGCACAAGTAGCGTGGCGTTTTTCCTGAAGAATAAAAACTCTTTTATGGTCACATCACATGGTTGCTGGCGTTTCCTGTGCTGTCCTTATAATAGCAAGTGTAAATAATTTATACAATCTTTATCTGTCATATTTAAAGTTTTCTCCTGTCAGCAAATCGGTCTGGCTGCCCAGAAAAATTGTTAAGATTGTCTATTCATTGTTTATCAATTTAACTTTTGTAACAATAACCCATAAGTTGAAGTTAGAATGGCACTTCTATAAATGATAGATTTGAAGTAATTCACAATTTATATTTCGTGATTTCGCCTAATTTGCATGAATTTGAATGATTCAACTTTAGTTCATATTACATTGGAAGCAGCGATGTCTCAAACTTATCAATTGAAAGACACCTTTATCTGCCGCAGTTTTGAAGTCATTCCAGATTTATATTTTGTACATTTGCCAAATTTGCATAAATTCAAATCTGCAACTTTGCAGCATGTTTCATTCGATGTCACAAACCTATCAAATTAAGTTAAAATGCCACCTCTACATATGTTATAGTTTGGAAGTTATTCAAAATTTAAAGTTGTGTATTAATCTAATAGGTTATAACATAAGGAGCTTTAAAATTGTAATTGCATCTAATTTGAATGATTTTTAACATTATGAACCACATACTTAATAATAATAATAATAATAATAATAATAATAATAATAATAATAATAATAATAATAATAATAATAATAATAATAATAATAATAATAATAATAATAAACAAAACTGGAAAGGTAAAGAGGAGAAAAAAGGACAAAAATTAGTATATACTGCACAGACCCTTGACCAAATAGGTTGACAAACTCAATCCAGGATCGACGATATATTTTGAATGTTAATATGCTTAAACGCCGATACTCCAATTTTCATTCACTCAGGGGTAAACTTCAGACCATGTACACTAGCCCTTATTTATAGTAGTTAGACAATTCCCCGTCAGAATTCCTGTGCACGGATAAAGCGTGCGGTCAGACAAGCTTCTAAATAGATTATGCCCTCATGGTATTTATCTAAAATCTCGCAAAATTGTTTTATTGACAAGATATTTATCTTGAAACATCGAAACAAGCAAAATTTACATCCTGGTGCTTTGGTTCGATTTCAGTGGAGAAAGTCCTCACCTCTGAGGTAAGGCTGGTACTTTGAAAAGAAGTGTAAGCAATGATAGTCTTGTAACATACGTAGCTTGCATTACACGGGGAGGATGCTGCAATTTGGCCATTATGCGCACCAATGCGGGGGCGCAGCGCGGTTATGCTTTTAAGCACCCAGTTAAACATCACACAATATGGCTGGGTCCCTAATAATAGCTTCTCTCTGACTAAAAAGTGGAGAGAGAATCATTGTTGAAAATATATCTTTTGCGTGATGTGAGAAATTGATTTACATCCTGTTTTCTGGTTGTGATGCAAAATAATTTCACAAACATGGGTCACAAACATCTGATTCCTGTTCAGAAGTGGGGTTGGTCGTTCAATTTTACTTAGTCTTTTTGTACATAAACTAATATCCTTATATCAAGTGATACTGCATAATCAGACACGCTGGAATGCATCCAAATTCTAGTAGTCTCAAATAAAAAGTTGAGACTTTGAAGACAATGGCAGGACCTATTGATCTCGAATAAATAACCGGAGATTTGGAGAGACCAAAGGTATAATACCAACCATACAAAAGACCGTTTAGCATTGTAACGTGAACTGGTGGGGATAGTTTTCAGCGATATGCTATACACTTGCGTTTCTTTCATTGTCAATTTTAACGAAAGTCGATGTCTTAAAGGTACTAAATTGATATTCTGAGTAAACGGACCTTTCATTTTAGGACCAGTGCGCCCAGGGGAGATGAGACCATAGGGGAAGTTCAGGGTAACATGCTTTGGGTGCAATGCCTGCAAAGAAAAGCTGTTTACTGTGTCAAAACTAAGCACCGAAAGTGTTGAATCTGAGTATGAAATGAATTTGACAAATTGTTTGTCAAAGAGGCTATGCTTTGAAAATGGGAAAAATGATTTTCAAATGTATCTATTTCCCCTACTTGGCTGCCTTTGATATAGTGTATGATTTATGTTGTTGGTTCATCGCAATGCAATTTGTCTTTATAAGGTAGGGCCAGTAATTACCATGTATTTTCAATTTAGATAACGGGACAGGTCACAATCAGAAATATCCTATATGTTCAACTGAATACACTACGCAATACACACAATTCTCGTGGGCCAGAGTTATGTATTCCCATTGGATTGTATGAGAAAGTACCTTTTAAAAAAGAGTAAGGCCAATGAAGTAAAACATCCAAATTAATCTCAGTTTTACACCCAGACTTACCACAAAAATGTTGATGCTTCCATAGACAATGGCTATTATAATTTTCAAGGTGTAAATTACAATGGGAATACCAGAACATTACTCTAACCGCCCTCATTGAAGGGCCCTCCACACGTAGGATACGGGAATCTGCTCTTTCTGGTCCCTGTAGAGAGTCCAATGAAATAGTAAACTTTAAAGAGCTTGTTCCGGATTTGTCAATTTGGGTGCGTGTCAATTTATGAATACCTTACTGTTTATTACAATGCAAGTCAACAGAGACTGAAATGGTAATTCACATTTTGACTTCTCCAAAACAGTCAAACAGATTTTCTTCAAACTTTGTGGCATGTACCTTAGGTGGTTCTATACCAATGTGGCTTAAGCGGTCACGTTCGTAACTTTTATAGTTTAAATATTTTTGTTCATTGTTTTGATGAAATCCGAAAAAAACAGTTTCTCCAAAAGAGTTTGGTCAATAAATGTGAGGTTGCATAGGCACTCTCCAGAGACTTTCTGACATGACGTTATTAAGCAAATGGCAATATGATTTTTCTGTTTTGTTTATAAATTTATGTGTGTCTGCCTAATGTAATGAACAATAAATTATTTCTCAAGCATCATGTCATGCTGTATATGTGACTGTAACTTTGAACATAAATGTAGTCATGCATAAATCATTGTTATATATGCTCAGGTATCGTGTAAAATTGGTAGACAAAGATGTATTTTTGAACATGAAATTAATCCTGTGTGGTCACATTCAACGTTTATATTTTGTTTAGTGTTTTACCGCTCAAAAATCCAAGATGCTCCCAGATATAAACTTTTGTCTGCTTTGAGGTGAAATTCCATTAGTGTTTTATTTTGTCTGCAAAGCTTCCGCTGTTGTTTATGCTGACGGACAGAGTAATAAAACCTCTGGATACGTTTCGCATGGTTAACATATTTTATGTGATATAATGTGGTGTTGCGTTGCAAAAGTACGTGTACAATGTATATTCGTCTTGTTACGCGTGTCGTATGTGTGACATATTGTTTATAAACATGCAAACGGAACAGTAGCACCCTTTCTTTAACGACTTGTGTTTAGATATGAATATGATACTACGCATTTGATATACGATATTGATAAAGGTCCACCTGCAGATTATATGAAATCTTCTAGTGCTGACAAGCATATGCTTTATGACAAAGTGGTCCCATTGTCTACTAACAGGACACTGGTTCACAGAAGGTACGACGTTATCTTATTTGTTTTGTTGCTCGTTCATATCGGAGAACTATGAAGAGGCCTTACGTTTTATTGATAGGTTGTATCAGGGTTTCTTGCAAGTCATTACATGAAATAGCGTGACAAGGAAGCTTAGGAAGCGCTAGGTCTGTTATGTTGCACATACCAGCCTGTCGCAACAAAACAAATACCGTTACCTCGTAGATTTTTTTATATAGCCAAAAAAACCTGCAGTTTTTACTCCCGATGACAAATAATTGTCTTGCTCAAAATAGTATTTAAAGAAAGACAATAGAATCTTTATGGTGCCTGTAACAATGTGGTTGCACTCAACTTGGAAATTTAGAGAACATGTGAAGTTCAAAATTATAATCACAACAGTATAATACCCATGTTTCAATATTGGAAGGTAAAAACTGAATTACAATAAGTAACATTGTGAAACTACATTATTATTGAATAATTTGATGGAGTTTTGTTAGAATTTCCTACAGAGTTGTAAATGAAATTAAGGTTCAACCGAAAATGATCTGATATACTTGCTGGCAATATTGCCTGCTTATCAAAATATCACCAGTAGTAATTATATTTTATTGGGAAGCTCTATTAAGCTTTCATTGACACACATTACACGCGATAAATAAGTGTTGTGACAACTTAAACCTGATAACATTGTATGTGTGTGCTTGCGAACATACGAACGCACGCAATTGTGTATGTAATAATTACATAGATCGGGTACCCATATATACAAATATACATACATACATACACACATAATACTATGTATAAATGTATGTATGTATGTATGTATGTATGTATGTATGTATGTATGTATGTATGTATGTATGCATGTATGCATAACTTTGCTCTGTTCCACTCTCTATTAGTTGCTCCCAGTAACCCACACTGTGAATAATTCAGCATGATAGATAGATGGATGCGACGGACGAACGTATTTACAGAGAGACAGGCAGGCAAATGGACAAGATCTTTCGTAAGAGCATGTCTAACAGCCAGGGGACACACTTGAATCAATTTCAAAATATAAAGAGAACTAAATTAATTGAAGGCGAGGTCCCAAAATTAAAAAAAGGAATAATGCCATCTTCCTCTTTTAAGGCAAGAATAAGTACGGATATAGCGTGGATAATAATTGCAAAATTAATAATCTACGCATCACGCAGATTTTCTTCATTTGGTTGAAACGTACTTATACATATATTTGCTTAATATTACCTGATGCAAGCGCTCACAATCAACCACAGCCACAGGCACGGATGCAAGCCTTTGGTTACCAGCAGAGATAATCAGTGCTCCCTCGAAAACAATACTACAAGATTTCCGTCATTATAGTTGACATTGCTGATTGAGGTGGGACCCAAACCATACTTATCCTTGACAAGGTTCATCCTGTATGATTTTCGACCAATTGCCTCCAGGAGGTTTAATGTTAAACCGTCCACAAATTGTGACAATGGCTTCCGCCTTCGTTGTTACATATATAGAGCAGAACTTGGACTGTGTAGAAAAAGCATTATACAGCAAAAATGTTTATAAATTAACTTAATTTCCAACCTGGCAAAGTAACTTCATTTCTGGGCCAAATATCACGGAAGAATGCATTCCTGCATGATCAATTGACCACAAGACTTTACAGACTCTGTCTGCACTTAAGATGAAACTCCATATTCAAAGCTGTTAAAAAAAAAACAAAAACAAAAACAAAAACAAAAACAAAAACAAAACCAAAAAAAACCAAAAAAAAAAAAACAAAAACAAAAAAAAAAAACAACCCCCCCCCAAAAAACAGGTATTTGGGTAAAATGTGTTTTTGAAGTATTTGAACCTTTCTTGAAAAAATGTTAAAGATAAATTGGTCAAATTTATGCTATTATCAATCTCAATACACGTATTTACATAATGGCTTCAGGAATTTTTTATAACTATATCTGCTTTTTTACGATGATGATACAAAAATTGCAAAATGGCTGATTTTTTCATATTTAAAAAAAGAACTGTTTATTTCTTAGAAAATCCCTGATACATTTTGGGCTTAAAGAATTTTAAGAGTAAATCAACCTTTATTTCATCAATAATCAGAAAATTAGTTTTAGAGTAATATCCACATGAACTGTACATTTTGGTGCAAATGCCGATTGTCTCTGATCAAGACTCAAAGTTTATCACGGTCCATGTTAGCATTAAAAGTATGTTCGTCCTTTCTTCAGGTCGCATTGGTACTAGAACTACCAAATGTGCATAACTGACAAACACTATACATGTGTATCAAAATCCTAAAAAAATCTCAAAATCCACAAACCGGACGGATGTTACCTTAAAAGTCCTTGCATGTTGTGCTTTTCCTTTTATAAGTGTATATAATTACATGTTTGTTGTTGGATGTATTACTTGCCACCACGACGTAAATTCCACAGAGTGATATATAGGGGGTTGGATTTATTGAACGGACATGGATACAATTTAACATAAAGTGCCCTGTAAATTTTAAGTGGGAAAAGTGACACAAATAAAACGTTAGATGCTTTCTGCTTGATGGGTGAAAATGTCTTTGATGATATGGACAGTCTGTAGAAGTATACATCCATGAAGTATGATACATGTGTATGCGTCACATGAGACAAATTGTGACTGCGCTGCATATCATTAATGTGGGTTGTGCAAAGTCAAGGTCTAGGCCAAATTAACATACACGCGTGACTGCACAGATCAAACGCGACAGTCACCCGTAACGGCCACACTGACATACAGATCATCACCGACAGGCATGTGGTTTATAAAGTAATTTTGTTTAACAATGACATATCTGACTTGATCTACCAGCAGAGTGAAGGCATTTGTGACATGTTAATTGACACCAGGTTTACAGATGACTGTCCGACCAATTTTAAACCCTTTTTCTGGGGTCGTACATATAATTTACTTTGAGTGATTTCTATTCCAAACACAATATTCGATAAATATTGGTATGATAGATTTAATGTTGATTTCAGACATTTTTCCCGGAGAAGTCGAAATTCTTTCTTTCGACGGAATTCAAGCTTTGGGTCACGCCTTCTTTCTGTCTACCTTTTCCCCTTGCATCAAGATTGAGTTAATAACTTTCTCCGTGGTGGGTTGAGCACTATGCTCCGCCCCCCCCCCCCCCAAGAAAACTGTGATGTGATGTATGGTATGCTGATTGAGCTCATTGTTTACAATTCTCATTCATTCGGTTCTCATTTTCGCCGAGATTGATGGCGGCAAATCGTTAACCAGACAATAATTCATCTCCAGCGCGTTTTGGCCGGCTCAAGAGGCAAAAGGTTGATTCGATAATTGTTTATATCAGCCAAATAGGTGACATAAAATTGAGAAAAGTCAACATAATTAGCTGTGCTTCGCCATACAGGATGTGATCTTCCCCATTCAACTTGTAAAGGTACGATGTAACTAAAATCGAATTTCTCATTTTTTTACCTCCTTGGACAAGTTTCATTAAAAATTAAGACGGGAAGTTCTGGTGAAGATAACAAATACAGATGTATTTTTTCCAATGAGCTTACTGAACCCTAGCATGGAGTTCCCCACGATAATTTATGATTCATGGGATGCATTTCCAGTGAGTATTAAATCATCAGCTGGATTTTTTTTTACAATTTCTTTTCGTAATTAAAATTCATGACCTTTTTTGGACATATTCGATCCGTAATTTCAGTTCAAGTTCAACTCATTGTATCACATTTTTTTTGCGTACACATCAAGCGTACTAAACCAGTAACTGTTCTCCCTTATACTTACATTATACCCTTAGGTTCAGATTTCAATGCTTAAAAATCACAAAGCTATTGTCTTTTTGCATCGCATGACTGCACCATCTTAGAGTTACGTCGCACATATAAATAAGGAATCTGGTAGCGCCATTGTTTGCTTTGCAACTGGGCCCACAACACAGCGTCTGTGTGTACCTGGTCAAATGCATACGGGCGGTATATTAAATGTTCAAAACTCAAACTATCAACTCTTGTATTTAATGTCAAAGTTTTACTGCTAATGTCCAGCAATATAGTCTTGATTAATATTAAACAATCACAACTTTATCCATGATCATAATCGAAATATCATTCAATGGCGGAAGAGCTTTTTCTCAATACGTCATACCACTTCGAACAATACTGATTGGCCGTATAAGAGTTCCCGTGCCTAAAGGCCAAAATGCAGGAACTGGCCCGAATTTGACAAACCGATAGACCATTACACACACACACACACACACACACACACACACACACACACACACACACACACGCACGCACGCACACACGCACGTACGCATGCACGCACTCATCTAATTCTATTATTATAATATGCGTTTCAAGAGTCGTAACAAAGAAAATCCTCCACTACCTTTTATCGACAACCGTATCGACGGTACAGCATTACAACTTCTATAAGCACAAGCATAACGTTGCAACCATTGCCAGTCGTAACTCAAAATATTTGTTGTCATAAGCGGCTTTACTCCGTTGACATGAACCTAAAAAGTGCTTGAACCTAAGCATACGCATACCGAACTGCAAACTTCATCATTTTATTTAATCCGTGACCATTGCTTATCAAGATCGATTTCAAAATTTAGTCCAATTTCGAATCCGTCTAAATATGACAAGTAAACATGAACATGACCAATTACATACACGTTCTGAACATTCATGATACCATGGATCAGCCATGAAGCTGGAAACAGACAACATCCACCAAATAATTATGACTGTCATATAAAGTAGAATTGGACAACATTTTTCAATGATGTCAAAGAGACTGCAGCAAATTCCGTGTTATCAAGATTTAACCATGATCAAAATCACCAGCCATCAAACAAGCCATGTCGAAATATATTTTGATCAAGATAGACATACACCAGACATGAATTTAGTGTGGAGGAAACCATCTCTCTTCTGGCTTGAGACAGCTACTAACTAAAAGTTAGTAGTAGCTTTCATCGATTTAATGCATGCAGTTTTCAACTTGAAGTATGTTGCTCCATACATATACCATTATAAATTGCTGAGTACAGTACTCACTCACAACCTCATTTATATAACTTTTCACCCACCCTTATATTCCCGTAATAATGACTTATTTTAATCTACAAGTTTCAAAAACGATTTGTTGACATTTATTTTTAAATATCCCTGTTTTACCAATTTATCAAATAAAAGTGTATGGCGGAATTCGAAGTTGTCAAAAACCAGTGCATACTTTAGCAAATGCAATCAACTGTGACACATACATGCCATAAGCAGGCCCAATAGGAATATTACTAATAGCATCCATGTGAGGGTAGTTAACCATATTAAACTGGAACTGATCTCGTTTGTCATACAGTTTAAACTTTTCATCATCATTATCATCATCATCATCATCATCATCATCATCATGTAAGAACATTCCGAGTCATTTTCTGTAGTCTTCTTTAATTCTAAATCACTAGGAAACATGGATGAAATGCGTTGTTTCGAATATTTATTGTTGATGGAAGTAGGTCATCAATACATCGAAAGTTCAGTGCTTTTTAGAAAAAAATGGTACGGTCATATCCAGTAAAATAAACAAATGTGAGACTTTTAATAGGCACTCCTCAAAACAAAGCAAATTTCCACGTGAATATGACCCAATGTCGGTGCCTACTTTCTAATAAAGGGATGAGGCGCGGTTAAATTCATTCCAAGTTAACGAGGATCGTGTCATGAAAGTCATACAATCTTTAAAGACATGCAAGTTCTGCTACTGATCCTGACAGCATCAGAAATGTTATCCTGAGAAATACAGCTCTAAATATATCCTATTCGCTTGCAACGCTTTTAATTATTATCTTGCTACCTCGTGCTTTCCTGGTTCCTGGAGGAAATCAATTTTTTGTCCCGTAGATAAATTAATGTCTTATAATTTTCCGGGATATCTGCTACTGCCCAGAAATCCACAAAGAATCGAGAATGGTATTCCTTGACATAAGCAAAGCCGTGTCTGGCTTGGGAGCCTCCTACATAAATTGAGGCAGCTTGCGATTAAAAGTCCCATTTTAGATTATAGAGACAGTTATTTTTTCAAATCGTTAGTAATGTGTCTCAACAGGTGGCCAGTCTTCATTTAAGTTTCCTATGGAGGCAAATGTTCCCCGGGGTTTTCTCTTGGGGCCCCGTATATTCTTAGTTTTGATTCATGATATCAAAGATGACAAAGTTTGCGATATTTATGTTATTTATGTCTTAGTACCAACCAAGACATATTGTTTTTCCTCGGATTCTTTATTTCTCTCTTTCTTTCCATGGCAGCAAAATTTGTCCGGAGTTTTTCTCGGTCACTATTATTCCGAAACCACCAAACTTGCCAGGGTGACTGACCTACTAATGAAATTATGCGTAACATTTGGAATTGTCATGATGTTTAAAATTACGCAAATTAGGGGCAATTAAAATTTTTAAAGCTCCATATCGTCCAATCAATTGCAGATAGACACAAAATTTCAAGGTGCATGTATAGGTTGGTGACAGCTGCCAATATGATGGACAGTAAATGAAACTTGAGAATTTCAAATTATGCTAATTAGGGGCTTTTTCAACTTGGCCCTCTAACAAGTGGAGTCATTTTAAAGGATATATGGGGATTTTTTGGCATATATTACGCCAACCTGCTTTGTGTACATTCCTGGTACCAGTTCTTGTAGGTGCTCAAACTTGTCTTCTTCTTGTTTAAGTATTGTGAAAAAGGTGAGCCTGTTTCAGACACATGTTTTCTGTCTATTTCAAAGATAATTGTGTTGTGCAGGTTGAGTTCTTGTCTTGTACTTTTACAAGCAGAAGCATCACAAGATGCTGACCTATTTTAGCACTGAGTGATGGTTGGGGAAAACACCCCAAAACATGAACTTCTGAAGTTTTTATCTCAGCAAATATTGACTTGAAGAAATAAATCTAAAAGGATAACTTATTCTCTCACAACCGCTAAGATGGCAACAGGTGACTGCGACCTGGCCCATTTACAGGCCAGCTATATTTGGAAACCAAGTCTCTGCAGTCTGTTAGCTTTTTCATCAGCACCAACTTCATCTACAAACTGCTTCAATAACTTCATTACTACATAAGTAATGAAGTTATTGAAGGAGTTTGTAGATGAAGTTGGTGCTGGTGCAAAAGCAAGCTGACTGCAGAGACTTGGTTTCCAAATATAGCTGGCCTGTAAATGGGCCAGGTGGCAGTTACGGTTTGCACAGGCAAGCGTTGAACTCTGATGTCCACTGTAGTAACACCTCTCTACTCCGTTGGCCCTCACTTGCTGCCCGACCACATCTTGTATGGGGTAATCCATAACTATGTCTGGGTGCCAACCCAGACACTTTGTTTTTCAAAGATTTTTTACTTTCCTTCTTTCTTTCTTCTTTACGACCAAACGTGTCCGGATTTTCTCTCTCACACACTATTATATCAAAAACCACAAAACTTGCCATGTGACTGACCTACCAGTGAAATTGTGCATATCGTTTGGGATAGTCATGATGTTCACAATTATGTTAACTAGGGGCACCTGAAATTTTTAAAGCTCTATATCGTCCAAAATAGTGCAGATTGACACAAAAAATTCAATTTTCTTATTTAGCCTGGCGACACCAGCCAATATTATGGAAGTTGAAGAATTATAAATTATGCTAATTAGGGGTATTGAAAAATGGACAATTTTAATATCTCTAAAACTATTATGGAGAGACATGCCATTTCAACTTTAACTAATAGGTTTGTGGCAAACCATGAGCCAAAATTGTAGAATTTTTATTTGATGCAAATTAGGTGAATGTGCAAAATTTAAATCTTCAATAGTTTCAAAAGTATTATAGATAAAGGTGCCATTCCAACTTCAATTTATATGGTTTGTGACCTAGCCGTATCCAATAAACCAAAATTGCAACATTATGATTTATGTAAATTAGGGGAATACACAAAATCAAATCTTAAATTACTTCGAAACTAAATTATATAGAGATGCGTTTCCAATTCCAATTAGTAGGTTTGTGACATAGCCGCATGCAGTGAACCATAAAGCAAAAATTGTAAAATTTAAATTTATGCAAATTAGTTGTTACACAAAATTTAAATCTTACCTAGCTTCATATCTATTATAGATAGTGGTGCCATTTCAACTTTACTATATAGGTTTTGTGACATAAGTGCATCCAACGAACCAGAAACCAATGTTGTAGGATTTTGATTGATGAGAATAAGACGAATATACAAAATGTAAATCTTGAATATTTGCAAACGTATTGCACATAGAGGGACCATTTCAATTTCAATTTGTAGGTTTGTAACATTACCGCATCCAATGAACTATGAACTAAAGTGGTAGGCTTTTAGTTTATGCAAATTTGGCAAATACACACACTTTGATCTTGAACAGCTTCAAAAGTATTATAAATAGTCGTATTATTCAAACTTCAGTTTATATATTGGTGACATGGCCACATCCAATGAACCAAGAACCAAAGTTGTAGCATATTAATTAATTCGAATTAGGCTAATACACAATATATAGATTATGTTGAACACTGGCAAAGTGTGGCATTTCAAACCATTCTCATTTTGAAGGCACCTAGACATATTACTGTGAAGCAAACCTTCTTTTCTAGTATTAAAACTGATTCCTGACTTTGCCAGCATTCTTGAGATGATACATGACACATGCATCTCAACAGTATGTGAAAATACCGATCCTGGTCTAATCTTCATTTGTCTTAAGCAACGGAAAGTGACCTTTAAGGTCATCAAGTCTGTATCTATGTTTTCTTCCAAACTTAACAAACCAGACCACCCTGTCTTGCCTTTGGGGATGACACATAATAATAAGATGCACAAGACCCACATATTTAGGCATAACTCTCATAATAAAAATGGAATTCTCATGTAACTAGAATCAAAGAGGGATCACACATTCAAGAGACGCATTTGGGCCCATGGTAAAGCAGACTGTGATGCTTTTAGAACTTCTCCTAGAATTGTGGACTGAAATTCATGTTTTGTTTCTGAAGATACTGATTTATGTCGTGATTCCTGGTCCATATTCAGATAACGTTTTTTAATCCAGGGTTACAGATTTGGCATAAACTACTTTACATTCCGGTCCTGCATTAAAATAAAATGCACATAAATTTTCAATGTACACATGTTTCAACAACATAAAATGGATGGACAAGAGAAACAAATATACATTAAGGTATACTAAACAGACGAACCAGTCATAAAAATAACTATCCGCATGTTGCCAAAAAAGTATTGTGAAATAGGCAGCTGAAAGGGCCAGTTGAACCCTTTCAGGGATGACAATGAGGAACGTTGTGAAGGACAAATAACTGAATTTGTATTGCTTGCGATGCTTAAAAGCTTTAATAATAAACAAGTCCCATGGATCTGATGGTTTCCTGGCAGAATTTTATATATTGTTTGGAAGGATTCTAAAATTCTATTTGCAAAATGCACTGAATTCAGCTAATCAAAGAGGGCTTTTGTCAATTATACAGAAGCACCGTATTTTTACACTTCTACCTCAGGAAGAAAAAGACATATTGAACTTAAATACTGAAGACCATTCTACTTATTAAATCAACATCATAAATTAGCAGCTAAATGTACAGCTAAAAGGTGATGAAGTTTTAGAAACACTTATCCATGAGGATCAAACAGGTTTTTTTAAAACACCGATATATAGGCGAAAATATAATTGGAATATTAAACTTAATAGAGTATACAAATGAAGAAAGTATACCAGCTGTACAAGTTCAAGTAGATTGTGAAAAAGATTTTGACTACTTAGAGTGGAAGTTCTAAGAAAAAAGCTAAAGCTATTTTAACGTTGGCCCTTCCTTTCAAAAATGGATCAAATTATTTTACACTGATATATACTTCAAGCTCCATCATTAAAAATGGATGGACAACAGAGCTTTTCACTGTATCACATGGTTTCTGTAAAGGATACCCAATTTCTCCATGCCTCTTCATTTTTGTGAGTGGTAATTTTTGGAAAGACGAAAGTATAAAGGGCATACAAAGTGCTATATGTGAATATAAAATTACACAATATGCACACGATACGTGTTCCACTATAATTGCTAATAAAAGAGTCGCGATCGTCTTTTTTCTATTCTTAGCAAATTTAAAACACTTTCTAGGTTAGAGATAAGCTATACAAAAACTGAAGTTTTAAGAATAGGGAGTATTAGAAATACCAATCTATTTTTGTTCCGAAATAGTGAACTTATATTCGACAAACTTACCTCTAAATATGCTTGGTGTTAAAATTACACCAGAAAAAGATCAAACAGAATCTATAAATTATAATCCAAAAAATTGAAAATATCTTCAATGCTTGGGATAAAAGGACACTTTCCTTATATGAAAAAACGCTAATTATAAAATCATTAGCTTTATCACATCTCGTATAATTGGCATCAGTCCTAAAAACCCATCAGCATAAATTATTAAAAACCTAGAAACTATGATATATAAATATATGTGGAACAGCAAACCGGATAAAATAAAACACAATGATATTATTGCTTGCACAAAAGATGGTAGTTTAGGTTAGACACATCTCAGATCACAACTGTTTGCTCCCAAATGTGCTTGGATGAAGAGACTGTTATCAGACACTGAAGCCAAATAGAAACACTTCATTTGTAAACAGCTTCCGTGTCAAGACAGACTCCTATGGAATGTAATTTTCATAAAGAAGAAAGGATGATGTTAAAGATATATTTCATAATGTGAAGAATGAGTTCTGCTATGAAGTTCTGATAAGTTGTAGCATGTTTAATTTTCATGAACTAGTACATTTTATTGACATAAAAAAGTCCGGTTCAACCCATTTATAAAAGTAAACAGGAAAACCATATTTGTAGACAGTGGTATGAGAAGGGTATCCGTTATATAAAAGAGAAATAACACGTTCTTGTCATATACAGAGTTTATTCATAAATTTGACCTGCTGGTGGACTTTGTTACATACTATAGAATAATCACTGCCATTCCACATGCATGAAAAACTGTTATCCAGCTTTCAAATGAAAACGATTTTAAAGAAAAGGACAAGAAAATTGACATTACCATGAATATTGGGAAAGTACCAAGACTTGTGAACCCATTTCTTCGTGGTTTACATGTTAGTGGATTTTCTCTACTGGTAGAAAAATAGGAAAAGGAACTAGATTGCGAATTAACTTTAAATAATCTTAAAACCAGGTTTAACATTATTTACTCCTCAGCTATATCCACAGAGATTAGATCCTTTCAATATAAATATAAATCTTGTCTCACTCACTCTAATGGAAAAAGAAGTTCTTGAGGTGCTTTTAAGTCTTGCCACACCTAAAGCTTCTGGTCCTGATGTAATAAGTGCAGAGCTCAAAGAAATCGCACCTGTTATCTCCCCCTCACTTGCTAGATTATTAAACATATCAATTCTTAATATACACTTCCCTTCAGTTTGAAAAAGAGCAAACGTTTCTCCACTTTACGAACAAAAGGTGACGAGAATTAAAGTAATGATTACAGACCCGTGTATTTACTCAGCTGTGTTGGAAAAGTACTTAGAAAGATAGTTTTTAAGCATGTATTAAACTTTTTTGCAGGACAACATTGTTATCTCTTCTCATCAATCTGGTTTTACACCAAGCTAATCAACGGTCAATCATTTGCTTGTCCTCTATCATGAGCTCTGTTTAGCCGTGGATCAACAAAAGGAAGTACGAATCATTTTATTAATATTAGTAAAGCTTTTGACAAGGTTTTGCATTCTAGCATTTCGTACAAATTAAAGAGAGCAGATATTGAGGGAGATCTTTACGATTGGTTTTCCGATTATCTAAAGAAGCGTTACCTGCGTGTAGTTATGCAAGGCTAATCCTCCAGGTGGGGTAAAATTTGTGTTGGGGTGCCTCAAGGTTCCGTGCTTCGGCTTTATGTCTCTTATTAATATAAACTATGCGTTGTTAATCTTGTTTGTTGTAACACACAATTGTTTGCTGATGATACATCTCTGTACTTGAACATTGATAATCTCTTTACTGCTGCTGAAACTATGAACTCGGATCTTGCTGATATTGATCAATGATCCAAAGATTGGCTTGTGACATTTAATGCTGTAAAAACTGATTCCATGCTGATTTCTCGTGGGACAGTAGGACAAACCAAACATGCGTTTATATCCAAAACTGGCCGCTTCAAATCAGCAGAGATTGGTTATATTAATGGGAAAACGAAAACAAATCGGATTCTGTTACACTGCACGCTTGTGATACATATTTTCAGACCTAATATCATGTGAAATTACATTGCCCCAGTATCTGTTACGTCATTGTGTTTGTCATCTTATTATTAAAGTATATGTCAACACACATTTTTCTGTTTTTTCCTGAAATTCTTTCGTTCTTTCTTCTTTACCAGCAAATTTGTCCGACACTTTTCTCGGACACTATTATGCAGAGAATCTCCAAACTCGGCATGATTGTACCTCCATACAAGGAGTTTGGCAGTTTTATACAGAGGAATGATGATGTTTAAAATTATGCAAATTAGGGGCATTTGAAATTTTAAATCTTGAATATCTTTAAAAGTATCATAGATACAGATGTCATTCCAACTTCTACTAGGGGGCTATTGACCAGTGCGCATCTAAT
>OZ026621.1:48990240-49040240 GCA_964020975.1 Hermodice carunculata | reverse complement strand
CCAACAAGTCTGCAAATCCCAGCTGTGTAGTCTTCTGGGCAGTGTCGATTATAACAAAGGTGCTGGCTTCTAATAAATGGTTTGCCGTTTATACCTGTCACTGAGCACAATAGAAATTTCGAGTCCTCACACCTATTAGGCTGTTAAAATTTCTCCACAGTCTGTAGCGATATGTACACATTTTGGTTTTGTAAGCATTATGCAAACGTAGCAACTTTTCTAAACTTGGAACTGTCAGTTAAAAAATACCCAGAAGTTCTTATAAGACATGAGGCATTTGTTTTTAATTTTTTGTTTTGTTTGTTTGTTTCTTTATTTTTGTTCTTTTTTGTTTTGTCTTTCTTTTGTTGTTTTTGTGGATGCATAATATATCAATTCATTTTGTGCTAATCATAACAAAAAGCTGCTGTCATTTATTTTTGTTAATGATTTCAGTTCACAATTCCTGACAGAAAGTCATTTTCTTCATTCACCAGCATGCATGTATTAAAGAAAGAATGGTCAAAGTCAGGTATTGTGTTCAAAGAGCACAAAGAAAGCTGTTGACCCTTCCTCACGCAGGCTTAACACTAACTGGGTTACCTCGTAGTGCATGTGCCAGTTATTCTACGATAATGTGTAAGATTTAGCATGCTGGATATATATATATATATATATATATATATATATATAGATGATGATGATGATGATGATGATGATGATGATGATGATGATGATGATGATGATGATGATGATGATGATTCAGTGCAGCTCAAATTTAGGAGTAAAACAAGTGTGCAATTTTACAAAAAAAGAAATCTTCTACCTTTTTGTCGCCCTTTATCGTGACTATAGGTCATTGTGTGGTAATAAGGTCCCCACCACTGTGGTCGCAGTTTGACATGCATGGATATTGAGTGTCATGGACTTCAAGCAGATCGAGACGTTCATATTCAATCCACAACCATGCCCTGACAAAGAGATTAATGCTTTTGAATGCTGACTTTTTTTTTAATATCAAGAGCTCCTCGAGCAAGCTTTAGATCATTCTATAACGTCACTTTATAAAATAGTATAACAGATGTGATAGAAGGACTTCATCTATCTGTTGGCCTGCATATTGGAATTATTGTATAAGAAGGCGTCACTTGTGTAGTCTGCTTGCCAATTCAGTATACTTTGTATACAATTGTAGCCTTCCTTATCTACTAAGAAGTCTGGATGACAGGATCGCCTTCAGTGTTGGACAGGTTGTTTCCAGGCTTCAAGGAACGCCCATGTACCCAAGGAAAAAAGAAAGCTGATTGGCGAATATTTTCGGGTAAGGCTTTGTGGATACCGGTCTACTTGAAGCGACTGCAATTTGTCGATGTGCGACATTTCTGCCTTACTGCAGCTAAAAGGGGGATATTGAGGACATTGGAGACGTAAAGTCGGCATGGAGTCGAACACTTTGTCCAATATTGACCCCTTAGAGGCAACAGACATTGGACCCTTTGTTGTTATATGGAGGAAGAATATCCACAAAATCAACACATATGATTCATAATGGTCCATTATTCTATCCATACAAACGCCGCTTCAGCTACATCCAGGATCCAAGGATCGTGCGTCCCAAGACGACCAAAAGAAAATCCTGTTTCTTTCATTCCTGATCCACCATACATCGTCGTCCGATTCCTGAGCCTACAAAATTTATTTCACACGGAGCAATTTAGCTGATGATGAATCGTGGAACTTTTGTTTGCCTGGTCAGGCCACAGAAAGGACTAGCAGGGGGGCCCTTTGACGCAGCTCAAATGAAACTGGTACTGATTTGGCTCCATTATTACCGGGCTATTCATCTCCAATCGCTCCTGACTACATTTATATCCGCATTAAGGTCTTCTTATCTCTACCTATGAAAGGAACATTCGTGTTCTCTGGCAATTTATTTTCTGTCCGACGCATCAACAACATCTGATATTAAACTTTCATGTGAAAATATAGCCATAATTGTATCGAGGCCCTCAACTCATTGTCCGCTGCTTGAATACGCACTGAACAAATGTCGGTAATATAATAGCACCAGTTGATGCATTTTCATTGATTCAGTTAAATATCAATAAATAATATATAAATAATTGTTTTCAAATAAGAGAGATCTCGAGAATGTTAGCCTCTTGTATTCTGGCCACATGCCTAATATCACCGGCAAATATCTGTACGTTTCATCCGCGGTTACTGTTAGAGATGAATCACAATATACCGCCGCCTCTAACAATATTCTCATGTTCTTATCACGGGGGCATGGGAGATCACTGGAGTGTACCGGGGCGAGGCCTCACACATGTACGTACAAAGATACTTCCACTATGTGATTCATGTTACCCTGCCATGGTATTGTGTTTATGCATATTACATCATAAGTCTTGTTGTATTATGACAGGACCAGCAATAGTTAAGCATGCATGGAGGAATAACACTTACCACTCAAGTCTTGATAAAGTCAGTTGGTTACACCATAGAAACTGTGTTTACTTTTGAAACCTCATGATGGCATTTTTAGATGACTATTTTGCGAAAACACGATGGCCAGTTTTTATCACTTTCCCTTTTAATCGTCAATAAACTTTCAACAACATAACACAGGAAATACTCTTTTTCACAACGAACTAGCATCTCTGGAGGAAAATAATGTAAATAATGTTAGGAGGACAAAATAGATGTCGTAACAATCAACTGCAGATAAGGGGACGGCGGGTGGTCTTACGTGTGGTGAAACTTAACCGTCAACAGGAAGTTATCTGTAAAGGGTCGTGAAAACACTTGCTTTGCGTGGAGAGGGATTAATTTCCCGTCCATGTTAATTAATCATATTTGTATGCTTTTCTCACTGCTTTCGGTCAATCAGAACTCCATTGAGATCAGATTGGTTGTAGATTAGATCTTGCCAAGGATAACGGGTTGTTAACCCGATGTAGCGGGCGTGCTTTTGAGAGCTACATTCACGTTGCTGGTTGCGTGAGAGTCTATAAAGTGTTTGTGACTTTATTATGATGTGGATTTCATAACGTTGTGAATAGGATTGAATGGACCATTGTACATTGACAAGCCTGGAAATGTCGCTAGTTGGCAAATATGCAGTGCCATTGTTCCTTCTCCATTGTTCTTCTTATTTCACACCGCATCGATTGAGCTCTGGTCAGTTCGGGGAATTTTGGCTGTTTGATGAATTTCTATTCGCCGGGATAATTACCTGCGCCAATATTTGCATGAATATTGGACACATAATTCACTCTTTTCATACACGTTTAAAGGAAAAAGGCAGACTCTAAGCGGCGTTCCGTGTTGAAGGAGCGTTGATATTATAGTGTGGAAGTTTTCTCTGACAGCCGTGTTGTGCGCGCCTTTGTTTGACTACAATGCCTTCTATAATAACTCCAAATGATTTCTGTTGCCCATTGTATGTGCGCTACAAGCGTGCATGTTTTTAATAGATTTCTTTCTAGTGGTGTATGTTCTGATTTTATTATTTGATAATTTCTGCATTAGCTGGCATGATGGAAGTTAAAATAAAGTAATTCTGCTAATTGTAAAAGAGGTTAACACGCTGTTTTGTCATGGATACTTGGGGCGATTGAAAAGCGCAGGAAAATTACATGCATGCATGCAACGTGCAGTGAAGGTATTAATTTTGCTGCATTGCGGGTATTGTTCCCCGCAAAATTCAACCAAGCCGATGCTCGCGCCTGACAGTATTGTAATTACAAGTGGCTGATTTTTGACCGCTTCTCCGGTAGTTCACCACGCTCGCCAATTTTGCAGTCGTGACCGTGCTCGCCACCGGGGCCCACCAGAGGCAGGGACAAACTGCCTGTTTCACTGTTCCAGGAGTGAAGAGACATAGTGATGAACGCGTTTTGGAAACCGCGGCACTGTAGGTAAGCACATAGGTAGTACCTTGTACACTTCTGCTTCCGGCAAACTAAATCATCTTGTCGTTTACATATTGATTTAATTGATCCAGAATTATTGAATTTGTAATGGAATACTGGGAAACAAACTAGAACACATGCAGCCTCTTTGTAGCTAACTACTGTACCTGTTTTCTTTACTTTATTGAATCATGTCGGAGAATCCAGCTAGGATGATGAAATTAAATTTCAGAAGATGACACACCACGCGGTGATGCGCGAGATAACTTCTCTGGCAGACACGCTCACTTGCTTTCATCTCATGCTTCCCAGCTCAGCATGAAACTGACAAGCAGGCAAATTATACCGGAACATTAAGCTTTGGATATGTTAATTCATTAAAGTTCCAGCAAATGGGTTAAAACAGCAGAAGAACACAATAGTGTCCTGGATATTGTCTGAACCTTTGTTGCTCTGTGCTTGCTCGTTTTCTTTTGAAATGTGTCTCGGAGTCGGGGCAACTTGTGTCAGAGCTAAAACATACACGCACATACAAACTTCAATATTAACAAATTTCACGGCCAAGACTATTTTGGTATTCTTCTCGAAGCTGTGAAATGGAGCTCGACTCATTGTCTCGGTGTCGCACAATGCTATCACTTGTGCATGAAGTACTCTTTGGTGAATTTATTAATGGACATAATTTCAAGAAATTTGAGCAAAACCAAATCACAAATGCCCGCGTAATAATCCTGAGTAGAAGTAAAATTATAATAGGAGATATGCATTTTTTGTTCCCGATCCAACTGCATACCTGATTGCTAAGTCTCGCTTGGTGAAATATGGCGAGATACGGGTCGGTACCTGTGGGGATAAGCGGGATATTATTAATATTTTGGAAATACAGAATACTTATGAAAGGCATATATAAATTTTCTTATATATGGCTCAGGAAGTACTAGAAGAATACCAGTTTGGCATTTGTGAACTTAAATTTCTCAAAAAATTCTAATTTAATGAGAAATGAGCATATGGCCTGTCTGTGACAGTGATGCGACCCGCACGTCCCCTGTGATCGCCAGGCGTCAAACCCGTGCTTTGTGGCGGGAAATTAATCTGCATACTGAGTATTGAAAGTGTGCATAACTTCTGGTTTTTTTTTTTTTTTTTTTTTTTAAGGTTTCAGTGCAGCGGGAAAATAACTTGTTTGTTGCTTGTTTAGATTTCTGGTTGCGCAAACATTGCATGTTTTACTATTTTTCCAGTCTGTAGCTAATAGAACGTTCTACTGAATAACTTTATTTTATGAAAGCACATGTGAAATTGCGCATATTATTTAAATCAAACTTTAAGAAACAAGCTGGTTCTGTAAATCCAGGAACAAAGTGTCAAGTCTACGAAAAGTGCCATCGGCAATTTTATTTCCTGCCTTTGATTTTTGAAGCGTTACACACCAAGGATTTTCGTTCTTCAAAAGGAGGTGCTTGACGCAAAGAAGGCTACTTAAACATTGAAGTTATAGTTTTACTCTTACAAATATACAAAGTGTAAAATCACTTCTGCTACTTTTATTCCCGTACCAGAGTGCGTAAATATGTAGTTTTTGTGTTCCTTTGGTGCCAGATTTGCATGGATACATGACCGAAGTACATCTCGTGGACACTCCAACAGTAATCGACCAAAACCGTGATCAAGAAATTTTGCCATGACTAATTGCTGCTCTTTTTTCTTGTTGTAAAGGTAAACTTAGTGTACTGGCACACGTACATGGCAATATCGGAGAGCATTACAACGTTCGAGCATTAATTGATCGTTTCCAGTTGACTTGTATGTCGTGGCCTTTCCTCAAATTACATGGTGGCATGACATGTATTTATTAACTTCGCAATATTTGTTTCAAATGAAAGTGTAATCAAATCTCCATTGAACCTCAAGTAAATATATACTGCTGTCAAAATTCTTGTCCATATGTCAGGAATCTTCGGAAAATTGTGTTGCCTGCAATTTCATGTATTGCACTTGAAACATGTTATTTGAAATACTGCATTTTCATAGCAATTTACGGTAAGTCATTGGCAAGGTACTGTAATGCTCTAAAAATTCCAGAAGAAAACTAAGAACTTATAGTAATAAGTTGTCTTACATGTACCAAAAATTTACGATTTGTGTTGTTTGGTCAATTACATTTACTTGTATACAAATATGTATCCCCACATTTGGTTTTTATTTTATTTTATTTTTTTTTTTTGGGGGGGGGGATTGGAATGGCCTGTTATTTCTGTCGTTATCACAGTAAAAAATACAAATAAAGACTATGTTATGCCCGATTCCTGACGAAATGTTGTCTCTTAAAAGGTTGCAGGACATGACATTGGGTCTCGATGGTACTTCTCACAAGGCAATAAAATGTGGTTTGTAGCTTAGATTGAATATATATTTTGTCATTTCAGACAAAAAGGGTGCTGTACATATCATGTTTCATTATTGCTTTTGTGGCGAAAAAACAATCAGACAGTTCCACGTACTATTTTACAGAAACGATAGATGTGCACATTGTGAGTTCTGCACGTACGCAATAACATTCGACGTTTTCATGTCACATATCATAGCTTGATAGCTATATGTTTTCCGGTCCAGACAGTGAAGGTGCGTTCAAATTCCAACAATCTTGTTTGTGTGCTGAATACAGTGATTCCATGAATCAGTTAATAAATGAGCGATTTGGTGTCAGTGTCAGGGTCAATTTGACGAGCATTTCATCTCACAAAATATAAAAAAAGTACCTTCAAATGGTTTGGGTAATAATTTACATTATTTTTTCAAAGTGTGTCACTTGACTGTTGGTGGGTATAAGGATTAGACATCCGGCAATTGAAAATAAACCATTCTTCCCGTTCAGATCATTTATCGTTGTGTGGTGGGTCATCTCAATACTCCTATACTCTTTTGGCGTATATCCGCAAGTTAAATCCCTTGCTATTCTTCAACATTTGCTTCAGGTTTACAGTCAAAGGCCGTTATTTACCGTACCCTAACAATACACCACTGTACAAACATCTACAATAGTATTCATCATTGTGTTAACACTTCAGGTTTCACAGTTAATTTACAACTGTGTATGGATTAAGTTACACTGTCTTCCAGGCCTGAAAATCGAACACAACCAAGAAAAACCTACTATTACATCACATTGTGTGTTTTACATTGGAGAAAGCAAAGCTCTTTCTATTCATGGATAGCAATCGGTCATTTTACCCGTTTAGCTCAGCTGACTTGACAATCCACTCAACTCACAAGCTGGTAAGCCGTCCGTCAGTCCAAAATTTACATTTTTGTCTCTATCAGGTTTGTTCAAATTGTCATGCTTCAGTAAGTTGGAATTTGTAAAAATGATTGTATGCGTCGCATTGTGGCAAAATCTTCAGAAATCATATCATAAATCGCTTGGGTAATTGCTATTCTCTGTTTATGAATTTTTGTGTGTTGTCGCCATCTTTGACTTCTTCCAGACCGTAACTTAGATTGTACTGAAACTTAGTAGAAATGTAGGTTGTGGAAAGATCAAGCAAATTTGTGCACTAGGTGGTTATATCCCGGATCCTTGATATTTAACACAGTTTTCAATTTGGGTATTTGTCAATTAAGGCATAAATTCCTATTAATTGCTATATAAATCCAAGGGGATTGAATATTTTGAAATCTTTTCAATCACCGTTGACCAGATTAACTTCAAACTTGATAAGGACATACTTTGAGTGGGGCTCTACCAACGGTGTAAAAAGGTCACGACCCAGTGAAGTTTGGATTTTTCCTTTCTGAATTTTCCTGTTCATTTTGTGGTAAAATCTTCAAATTTTCCTGATCTCCGAAACCACTGCGCCAATTACTTTGAAATTGCATCGGCACAGATCTAGTGATCCATAGACCTTAAACTTTTCTCCAGCTTGTACTGGCCCTCGGTTTGCATCTAAGCACATGACTGCCACAGTCCTCTTGTGTTCATTTTGTTGGCATGGATAATAGGTCGAAGCTAGAGACTGACAATCCAGGCACTACGTCTGCTTCGTTGAAAAAACACTCCATGAACATCCCATGTAATTATTTCCAAACATGCTTTGTTCCATGGCGCTGCTAAATGGTATCACTTCTCGTTGCTCTGAATTCCTGTAACATATCGGTATATACTTGTGCGATGTAATATGCGAGTCAAAGTATACAATGAATTACAGTAGCCATCTCGCACTGCCATACATGATTTTCCTTTCGCAAAAACGAAAACATGTTACATAGATTTTATCTGATGGTCCAATTCTCTACTGTTTCATGATGTTTGCAAAAAACATGAATTGTCAGCTTTCTGTTATCCCTGAAAATTGCCATAATTTACCTCCGTGATTTTAGTAAAGGCACATTGTTCTCACGGTCATTTCGCAACGGAAGGAAACCAATATCATCGTACAGATTACATGCTAACCTTCACGGTATTACAATAATTGTTCTCCTTTAAACACTCTTTCACCACCAGTATTTTCAGTAGTGAACTGTTTTTTTTTTAACTTGCCTTATTTTTTATAAGCAACATAAACGCGTTACGGGAATCTATTCCTCTTTGCGTACTTTCTCTTTGTGCAACACTCTCTATTTTTCTTTATTTATATGGGAGACACATTAATGGCCATGATGATGATGATGATTTCATGATGTTACATGTCCGTCAAGAGAGAGGGGACTGATTTGAGCGAACTCCCCTTGCAAATAATATTGAGTTACTAAATCGATCTGTCGAATCCCACTATGCCTATTAAACGTCTGTAAACTTCTGGAAGCGTTTGCAACTCTGAAAGAAGTTTTGTTATCTTTATTATCACTATTATCGTGTGTCATTGAGTCAAAATCTATAAGACTTATTCAGAATTTAGGTCTGATCAAACTAATGGATGACCTTTCTATTCCTTTTGTATGTATGTATGTACATATGTACGTACGCACGTGTATGTATGCATGTGTGTATGTATGTATGTATGTATGTATGTATGTATGTAGGCCCTCTGTATGTATAAAATGTATTGGTTACAGCGCCATAGCAAGGATGACGAGGCGGTGACTGTTTTCGACACATATATACCCGCAAACTTTTGCCATTTAATTTAAAACATAATACATTATAAACATTTGACTTACCCGTGCTGTAAAAATAATATTTAGGCTTAAAGATACTGGACAGCTGATAGGTCAATCATTGCCTGCATGGGAGTATGAGTTTTATAGGCAGAGCCTGGCTTCAATACAAAAAGACCCAACGTAATCAATATTTGTTTTATTTTTCATTTCAAACTAGTCTGAGAGTTAAATATAGTTGGATTCTCACGTTTCATTTAATTGGTTTATTTTTAATAATTTTTAATGAAAATTGGTGCCTTTAAAACTTTGTCACTTTGGAGTACAGGTGGGCACGCACTATGACATTAAATTACCATGGTTAGACCTACATTTTAAGTTTCTACGATTAGATGGTTTATGTTGATAAACCGTCTTTATAGAAAGGTGGTAGGCCTATTGGTTCAATATAGAGAAGCTCCCGTAGTACTTAGTCTACTACTAAATGCTGGAAGTCAAATGGTAAGAAATTTGTTTGACAATTTTTCAATGTAGTCCTACATGCCCATTGTAACTTACATTTAGGCCGTAGGCCCAGTCACTCAGTGATTATAGAATGTATTTTGATATTGTAAGCTTAGCAGCACATTTTATGACATCAATGTGCGTTAGGAATGCGTCGCTGATTACATGGACTAGCCACGGCTCCGATTGATTGTGTAGCGTAGTTACGGGTGCCAGCGAGCTAATAGTTAGCCATCATCTAATAGGCTTAGGCTTATAAGTGCATCATGAAAGAAAGTGAAATCAACTCGTCCTTCAAATAAGCATCTTCGCTCATTATGCGCACTCCACGACCACACAAATCATTGAATCAATATTATCGCCTCTCCCCCAAAGCCTTGGTACCCCTCAATCTTCATGGTTGAAGCATTATAAACAAGCCCAGGACATGCATGTGTTTATGTGTGTGTGTGTTTGAGAGAAGGTTTTAACGGGTAACAAATGGGATATATTAGGTGTTCCAAAATACTGTTTATGATAAAAAAAATTAACATAATAGGCCGATGGCGCAGTCAGCCTTCACTCCGAACTGAGATCCCCCAGATTTTTTTACTGCAGATACTTTTATGCCCCTGTTGCTGGATGAAATATTGAAACGAAATTCTTATCCATGTTCGCTTATTCAGAGACTTTTTTCTTTTTCTTTTTTCCATTTCTTTATATTTTTCCTGACCAATAATAAATTTTCGCAGACCGTAATTAACGTGCACACTTTTTTGTTCAATGGGGTCCATTGGCTACATTGACAAATAGGCGAAGAAACCTGTTGTGATCCTATTGTAGCATGGCTGTGTTGTTCGGACCCTGCCTCGAGATTGTTGACCATTTGATAAATTACATGATGCAAATTGAGCTGTAAAATAACAAACACAAAACAACACCTAAGTCGATACGATATGTAGGCCCTATATTGCATTCCAACTGAAGCAACATAAGAAGTATTACTTTCAGGCAGATCCACCTTGAATACAAAATACATACCATGTTCGTGCGTGACATCAAGTTTGAATGTACAATTTTATAACACGCCACATAAAAACCATCAAGCGTGTTTCGCAGTTATTAACGCAGCGAAACATACTTTTCCTGCTGATGACCCGTTTAAATATTCATAAAAATTCATATGGCTGCTGAAGCCTATTAGAACATGATGGAATTGATAAGACAATGTATAGGTTTGGACATGAATAGTGCGCTACATCGGCTTTGCAGCTTAGAGAGATTGAATTTTTTCGGAACAAAGCTGAATATGTGGCACTGTTGCTTGATCCTGTTTGTATTGGACTTACTTGGTAATTTTGACCTTCCATCACGGCACTTTGTCAAGGTGCACCCGCATGCATTTGATATGGACAGTGGTATTTTATAAAGAAATAGACAATGAACTTTCCAAGTGAAGGCTAAACTACTGACCATATAATAACATTCAGATTTCAAAGACAGTAAAATAAAATTCAAGATGTATAAAATGTTGCTTATGGATCTCATTTTAAATTTCCAGCATCCTTCCATGCAAAATGGATTATGATATGTGTGACAATGTGTAGATTTTTGTGTATAGTGAGACGATGAGTGTCTGATGGTATCAACCACTCAAAAAAATACCTGACCCACTTTTGCAGCAACAAATCCGCTATCTGTGCAATTAAGTCACTGATTGTGGGTTTATTGTTCCCTTCTAAACAGTTTTTCTCTGTTATCCAGAAGTCTTATAATTTGCAAAAGTGCAACACCTTTGAAAAAGCAATTCCTATTAGCGTTGCACTCAAAGAGAGATACAGCACTGAGATATTATATCATATTATAGTATATACGGTGGAATCTCCCTGTTAAGAAACCACCCAAAAGACTGAAAAATGTGGTCTTACTTTAGAAATGGTCTCTTTACGGAGGTGGTCTTAATTGGAGATTTTGAAATATATATATATATGTATATATATATATATATATATATATATATATATATATATATATATATATATATATATATGTATGTATGTATGTATGTATGTATATATACAAGGGGGCAAATTTTAGGGAAGTGAACAGATAAACCCTTGACAAACGAAATCAAAGCCACGTACATCCTACAGAACTGTTCTGGAGTGATGAGTCCTATTCAGTGTGTTCATTTTTATGCGTGATTGTCGTGGCCTGAATATGGTCCTAAAGTGACACTTTTCCATGCCTTATTCCTGTCAGAAGCTATGCAGTACGCACCTATGCTGTCAGTATGGTTGGGTCTCGCAGACGTTTTTTAAGGGTGACAAGTGGCAAATTATCCGACTATGCAACAAAGCATGATGGAGGCAAAAAAGATGTGCTGGAGAGTTTAATGCTTCTAAAGGCGTAGTGGAGCGCATAGTCCGAAAAGAGAGAAACTGGGAGTGTCTGTCAGAGGTGGGGAGCTGGATGGCCGGGAGTCACAGACCACGACACTGAAAGCAGACTTGTAAACTTTGTTCCCACTCATCTATTTGCATCAGGTCCTGAAGGACACCAACATCTGTGGGAGACCTCTGGCCAAAACTTGTCCGAAAGAACAGTGCCGAGGTGAGGGCACAAGGCCGGTCTGAAGTTCTATAGACCTGCCACTTTTCCAGTAATTAGTGATCAAAACGAAGAGACCAGGTTAAGGTGGTGCAGAGGACATAAACTGTGCAGCTGTAACTTATGGTGCTATGTGGTATTCAGCCGAGTTGCGCTATTGCACCGAGGTTCGAGATAGAAGGATAACATTGATGCGAGAAAAGAATACTCGCTACAACAGGAATCATTTGAAATGTATGCCAAGATGGCGCAGGGTGTGTGATGGTGTGGGGGTATTATGATGGAACCACAAATCCATGGTTGCTCAAGTATACAGGGCCAAAATCCTGGACCCTGTTGCAAGAGCTTTTGGCTTGGAGTCTATCGGAACCCTGTTTTCTGTACCAGTCGGACGATTTTAGGCCGCACAGGGCTGAAATTGTCGATGAGCTCCATGAAGAGCACCAAGAGAACACACTTCTTTAACTGGCCAGCATCTAGGTCACCCTACAGAAATATTCTGCAGTGATGAGTCCTATTCAGTGTGTTCATTTTTATGCGTGATTGTCTTGGCATGAATGTGGTCCTAAAGTGACACTTTTCCATGCGTTATTCCTGTCAGAAGCCGTGTGGTACACGAGTAGTGGCATAATGTTTTTTTTAGCCACTTAGCTCTTGATGACCCCGAAATCTTGGATTCTGATTGGTTATAAAAGATCACCTGACCAGTCTCTGTGCACTAATGTTCCCGTCTCCTGATTGGTCAAGAGCGGTCACGTGACCAGTCTGTGTGCACTTATGGTCCTGTGTCCTGATTGGTTGAAAGTAGTTACATGACCAGGGAGTGAGAAAAGGATACCATTCGATTAAAGAAAATCTAGACTCCTACCTTTGCATGCAAGCAGATCTTCTTTGTCATTTTCTGTTTTGTGCTGCAAGTTCCAAAGCCCCACTTAGTGTTTGACTACAAGCTAGTACCGAAATAAAGGCTCTGCAGACGGGCTCCAGTTATCGCAGATAGGACATTATCACTGTTGAGCTCAAGGTTTGTTAATTGCAGGTTCTCTGTAATCATTGTACTTGGTAGGAAGTGTAGGTTCAGAGCAAATTCATTGGCTTTATACGGTAATATTTTGGAACATTCTAGATTCCGAACATAGAACCAGACTTTGATTTTCACATGGGAAAACAATGTGAAGACGTTTTAAAAGCAAATCTGGGCCCAGATAAGTGGTAATTTTTGTTTCAAAGATTTATATACTTTAGATCTGGATCTTGTATTATTCATGTTAAATTGTCTGACCTGATGCCATCACAATTTCATAAGCAGTCGCCAAAGTTCATTACAGATGAGCATTGAAAGAGATAAACAATCCAGATGCAATTTGTATGCAGTAAGTAACTTTTACTGCTGGATCTAATAAGAGTCTTTAAATCTGAACAGTCAGCAGTTGTGAAAGCTTAAAGAGGCACAGATTCTCATGCGCTGCCAAGAGTTTGGGGTCAAAATGAAGGGTGAGATACATTTCCTCTCGCATGTCTCACTGAGATTTGACGAAAACCAGGCTGGCACAGGAAGTCAGTCCTGTCTCCCTCAACATTCTCTCAGTGATACAAGGGCAAAACGGAGTCAACAAATTTAATAATGAAGCTAAAGATGCTTGAGAAAAATGTGTGACTATTGAACTTTCATTTTTCTAGAACCTCTAGAGAGGAATGCAAAGATGAGTTTAAGACACAAAAAATTATCCCAGATTCAATTGGAAATTTCATTCTCATGACTTCTTGTCAATACGATTAACACACATACTTCAACCTTTTCCATGCCCCTTTCCTGGAACATTTATTTCTTCCCTATTAATATAGCCCATTATCTCCCACACATCATGACTTTCCGTGTGGCAGTCAAACTGGTCACAAGCAGCAGCTCTCATCAGCAGAGGCCTTGTCTCAGTATGGAGATTTTACAGCTAATGTTCTGTACATCTTAGTTCTTGTGTCTGTTCAAGCTAAAACAGTAAGCAGTGTGGTAAGTGTCTGTTGTTTTCTTCATCGTGCTTTTTTATTTGGACTCTGATTTAATTACTTTTGGTAATCAGAGTGAATCATTATAGGTTATAAAAGAGTGAAAAAGTGCAGAGACCATTTTCAAAGGAACAGTTGCAAAGGCTTCAGTTTGCTGTGTTGTAGATGTTGGGAATCTCCATTAACCACTGTGGATGACTAGCTGCATTACTTATGCAGGCATGTAGTTCAAGGCTGTGTGACCAGATGCAAGTTTTGCTCACAGGCGGTGTCATTGTAGTAAGTATGGTGAGGAAGGTAAATAATGTATCTGGTGCCACAGACCTTTACCAGCTAAATACTTGTGGCCTGAGGGCAACATATGCAATACCTGTACAAACAAGAAATTTTACTGAGCACTGGGAAAATTTGTGGAAGATATTAGCCTTTATCCCGACAATGACAGTGACAAGCGTAGTGATACAGCTTTTTTAGATGGGCACTTGAATGAAGTTGTATTCCATCTTAAAGAACAATTACAGACACGAAAAGCTCTGAAATTTCATTTAATTCCAATGACAATTTTGATGAAGCAGAGTTCCATAGAAGGGAGAAAAATGTAAGCAATCCCCGCTTTCCATAGTGCAACAATGACTGTGCTAGCTTCCAGCAATACTGACACTAGGGTAAGAGAGGTATGCAGTCCTCTTTTTGGCAGTGTAGATAAATTTGTTCGTAGAAGCTCTGGATGGCGTCTGGAAGAAGTACTTGAATTAATAATTAAAGTGGGAACATTGCATACAAACAGGGGTTCAGGATAGGTTCCCACCCCAAAGTGGATTTCTAACGCCCACTTGGTCATAAATGTTTGAAATCGGGATGAAAAATGTTTTCTGCAGCTCTTCTGTCAGCATTGCATCCGGTATCAAGTCAGTAAGCAAGAATAAGCAATTACATTGTTTATCGGGAAGAACTGAACTTTACAGACATTCATTTCCTGTCAAGAGTCAGACATTGCCGAGTTTGAAAAGTTGAATCCTTGGCATGCAATATTGGTGGTCTTGAGGGAAAACTTTATTTCAAATGTATGTCACTGCATGCAAAAAAGAGCAAACGCAGTGATTTGCTACTGCTAGAAGAATGGCATTACCTTTGGATAAAAGTATGTCTAGGGTTTTCAAACATAGACCTAAGGGGAGAATGTAGTTATGCTCATATCACAAAATGCCTTTTAAAAAGGAACAAAGTGTACTAGAACATGAACCTACATACAAAACATTTGGTCTACAGAGAACCTAGATGCCAAAACCAGGCAGCATTTGCACATTTAGGGATAAGGGAAACAATCTGCCGGCCCTGTTTGTTATATATGTTGACTTTAAGTCTGCCATTCTTCCACTCAATGAGCACCAAGGCACACTACTGTGAAAAAAAGTCTTCCCTCAGGATTTTGCATGTACACAGTGTGCAGAGAGGAATCTCGATTTTCTTCAAACAAACCAACATTATACAGGGGTGAGGATGTTGTGGTAACCTGTCTAGGGCCTTTTGAAAGTAGAAATCTGAAGGGTTATCAATATATTAGATGCTGCTGTGTCTATCATGATGACAGAGGAAGACAAAAAGAAATTTCATCAAGAAAACATTTGCTACTTTTGTGAAAAACAAAGTCAGTCAGTCAGACAAGGTGGAAGATCACAACCATTTGAATGGGCAATACCAGGGCGCAGCACTCCAATACTGTTGTATACAGGCTTACATCAAAGATAACAAGAAAGAGATGTGTTGGCAAATCTGTTTCAGGACAAAAGTAATTATAAATCAGATGAAGATGCTGCATGTGCTGACACAGGAACTTTGCAATACAGATACATGATTCCAGTGGTGATTCACAACTTGCAAGGATATGATGCTCACCTACTGCAATACAGATACATGATTTCAGTGGTGATTCATAACCTGCAAGGATATGATGCTCACCTACTGATTGAGGCATTTGGAATGGTGGACTTAGGTAAGGAAGAGTGTATTTCACAAGCTTGTGAAAAATTTGTTTCCTTTTCATTGGAAAATGCCTGCTTCATAGATAATTGCAGTTTCTGAATAGGAGTCTGGATGAACTAGATGTAGGGGTGAAAGAGATTGTACACTTTAGTGAATATTTCCAAGGAATTCAGAAAGAACTGTTGACAATGAAAGGCATGTATCCTTATGAATACACGGACTCAGTTACTCATTTCGCCGGACAAGGAAGCAGTCAAAAGAGCTATGCACATGGAGAGAAAGTATTGACAATGTTCGACTTGGGAGCATCAGGTGACTATCATGATCTGTACTTATTGACAGATGTCCATCTTTTGGCTGAAGTTTTTGAAAATTTCTGCACCCTTTCTTTGAGGGAATATGGTTTATATGCAGCCCACTATTACACAGCCTCAGGGATGGCTTGGGATGCAGCACTGAAAATGTGTGGAGTGTTAATCGAGTTACTTTGTGATGTAGACATGCACCAGATGATAGAGAAAGGTGTCTGGAGTGTCACTTGAATTACTTTGTGATGAAGACATGCACCAGATGATAGAGAAAGGTGTCTGGAGTGTCACTTGAATTACTTTGTGATGTAGACATGCATCAGGTGGTAGAAAAAGGAATAAGAGGTGGCGTGTCCATGATAACCCATCGTTATGCAGAATAAAAAAGATGGACAGAGTGAAATGCTGCATATGGATTTTAATAAATGATATGACCATTCACTTATGCAAGTTGCTTCCAATTGGCGGATTTTAGTAGGTTGTAAAGCTTCCAACAGAAGGTAACAACTATGTTGCAGAAGTCCACCTTGATTACCCATTTGAACTCCACAAACTACACAATGATTTTCGTTTGGCAACAGAAAATATTCAGGTACCATCAGACATGATTTCTCCACATTTTGCTCATCTGTTGAAAACATTAAAAAGACCTTTGTTATGGAAACTGATCCCTCATCTGGGCCCAGGGAAATCATATATCGTTCTGGACATGATTTACAACTGTATCTTGGGCTGAACATAGTCTTGAAAAAGGTCCATTGAGTGAAGGTGAGTCTTGGCTCAAGCCACACATACAAAAGAACACTGCCTTGTGAAGAGATTTTGCCTCAGATTTTGAAAACGACTTCTTCCCACCGATGAATAATGTAGTTTTTGGCAAAACAATGGAGAGTCTTTGCAATCCCATCAATTACAAGCTCGTCACAGATGAGAAAATCGAAAGAGACATTTAACTGCATCAAACTACAAGATGCCTTACATTTTCCAAAGAACTTTGGTAGGAATAAGTAAAACCACAACACAGATCACCTTAAAGAAGCCAATATACATAGGACCAGCAGTCTTGGAGCGTTTAAAGGTACTCATGTACCAGTTCCATTATCAAAAGATGCTACCACTGTACAGTGCGCAATGCCTGATGCTAATGTTCACAGACATCCACTCATTGCTGTATCATGTGACAACCCCTGATTTGAATGCAAAACTGAGCAAAACTGCTAATGACTTTGACACCTCAAAATATCTTACAGTTCACCCCCTTTACAGCAACAAGAACAAGAAAGCTGTACGGAAGCTCAAGAATAAGTGTTAGGGACAGAAAATGGCTGTTTTCTGTGAGTTTTGTTAAAAAATGTACAGCATTAAAAATGGCTAACAGAAAGAACACAAAGCGGCCAAAAGGCAGGAGTAAAGCTGTCATCAAAAGGCTGACTTTTGATGATTACCTGCATGTACAAAAACCTGGTACACATTTCAGGAACTGGGGCAGAAAAACACATTCCTACCATCACCAATTGGTGACAGAAGCAGTGAATTAGATAGCACTGTCCGCGTATGATGACAAACATTGTATTTTGAATGGTGTTATATCAGCTTTAGCTTATGAGCATTAAGTGATCCCAACACCAATGATTTATCATTTAAACACTGCGTGAAGCCAGATTAAAATGTTGGTATGGATCCAAGGTTCAAGCATCCTTTCACATGCATTTTGGCTGGTCCAAGTCAATCTGGAAAAACAGAATGGGTCAAACACTTGATAAACAAAATGGAAAACATGATAGTTCCTCAATTGTCAAAGTGCTATGGTACTATGGGATCTGGCAAGCTGAATATGAAGACACACAGTGAAAAGCTGACTTTGTATCAGGTCTGAATGGACTAGGGGATACACACGAAAATGTGCCCATTTTGGTGTTAGTTGATGACCTGATGGGTGAAATGGACAAGGGCATGCTGAAGAATGCAGAACAACTTGTTGAGTATGTGAAAAGATCCTGATCTATCTATCAATATTAATGAAGATCTTAAAATGAAAGGTGATTTTATAAAGGGTAGACACGATCTAACAGCCAACTCCATAATTAGAGGTCCAATATCCAAGATGCTCCTGGTCTGAGTGAATTTCATGACATCCTGTGGAGATACAACATATACAAGACCATAGTCCCTCAATCAGCTATTCCTGATGCACCAAGGAAACTAAGAGGCAACTATAGCCACCTACTGACAAATCTTCAGCTGTGAGAGTGAAAAAGAGACAAAACATTTTTCGAAGTCAGTGGGAAAAATTTTAAGCTGAGTGGATCATAAACTAGCAGCTATTTACTACAACCCTGTCAATCCTGGCAGCTATAGAGGCAATAAAAGACTTGCCAACGCTGTTGGCATCAGTGAAAGTAAAGCAAAAAGTTGGTTAATCAAACAGAGAATGTACACCTTACACAAACAAACAAAGAGGAAATTCCCACGAAGACACATTGTTGTACAAGAAACAAATGAACAGTGGCAAGTAGATCTGTGTTACCTTCTTTCAATTGCTAGGTACAACACTGGTAATCAATACATCATGGCAATGTTCGTTTGCTTGTCCCTTTTGAGTGGGCAGTCCCAGTGAAGAGTTAAACTGCACATGTTGTCAACAAAGCAATGCAAAAAGTATTCGAAATGGCTAGAACCACTGCAAAACATATCCCAACTAACGTTGGACCTAAGTTTACTTATTCTTCTGTCCAACAGCTGATGAAGCAGCATGGAATAGAACACTTTTCCACTAGAAATGAAGATATCAAAGCAATAATGGTTGAGAGGTTAAGTTGAATCCTCAAAGAGCGGATGTGGCCATACTTTTCCCATTGGGGTACTCATAGCTACAGCCTGTGAGCAATGCTAAAATCAGTTATTTATCAAGGCTTGTCATTCAAGAAGAAAACGTTGACATTAATACCACATGGACCAGCCATGGAATTGCACAGGATGTGGACCAAGAAAGTGACATGGATCTTAAAGTTTTTGGTATGTCACTACCTTTCCTTGAGGGTATGATCATGTCTGTCTTGATAAAAGATTTTGTAGCAAGTTTCAGGACAGACTCTTGGGAAACAGTGGTAATGAAAACAACACTTGGATTCTATCAGAATAATGGTAGAATTTTACCTAACCCTTTTATCTGACAGTTCAAAGTAGTATGTTTCAGATAATACTCCTAACTGAATTCAAGGTAGAGCTTGCAAAAGTCATAGAATTACATGGATTGTATGAACTCGACCTTGCAGAGATATCGTATCTCTATAACTGGGATGCCATCCCAGCTACTGATGCTCATCTAAAAAAAAAGTAACCTCAGGCATCAGGATGCATACTCAACAATCAAACTAAAGAAATTGTTTTTCAGTGGAAATCCAAATGGATTGAAAAAGTTGTTGAACAATGCTTTTGCAGATCATGGCATTAACTTTATGTAGAACAAAAACGCGTACAAGATGACAATAAACGTGACATTGCCACTTGTAGAGCTTGGAATTTTAAGTAGGCAGCTTTGTCAGGTCTTTGGATTTGGGCAGTGCAAATTCAGCTCTGGTGCTGATGATATCAAACTACCCCTGTGCACTGAAGCTTCATATGAAGTAAATTTGGATGCAGGATAACTCTCCATATTTGTATATACAGATGTGGTTGAACACACAGTGATTCAAGATATGTTGGCTCCAATTCTGCAAATCCTTAAACTTGAAGGGAAAATGGGTGCCAGAGTACTGCAACTTACAATTCACCAATTCATCAACCTCTAAAAAATAATAGGTTTGATATCATAACCATAAAAATGACATCTCAGACGCGTAATCCAATACTATTTAACGGAGATGAAGCAAGTTTTATGCTTCATTTTTGGCTTTAAGGCAAAGACCCATGCCATGAAAAGAAAAGGTGATGAGTATGTTGCTCCTGCTGACAATGTCTACAAATATTCCCGCATGAATTGGGCTGGTCATGGGATTCCAGTTTACATAAGTCCTAGACTACAAAGGGAGCATGGTTTTTTCAACAATCTTGGTGGCCTTTTCAGATCTGCAGCTCCTCTTTTGAAATGTGCAGCCACACCATAGGATGAGAGGCTTTGAATTTAGGAGTGGGATTGGCCAAGGATGCTATGAGTGGTCAAGATACCAAAACTTCAGCAGAAAAGAAGAAGAAGACTACTTGGCACGTAACTTCTGGACACAGCTGTTCAGTCACAAAGATGAACCAAAAACCAGCAGGCAGCAGGCAATAAAAGGCAACAACAGCACTCAATTAAAAAGAGAACACAAGAAGACATCTTTGGATAAAGACCTGTGCAGATGATTTCACTAGTACATGAAAACAGTGCACTAAGCAGCAAGTCAGAGCTAGATCTCCTCACATTACCATTTACACAGACTAAAGTAGTAGCACGCTCATGGGATCCCCATTATCCTGTGATCTCCTTGGCAGTGATACTCCAATGCAGTTTGAAACCAATGGATCTGGAGACAAATACATGCGCTTAAACAATACCAGTTGGCTGCTTCAAGTGAAAATCACCAAAGATGATGGCACAGACCTTGATGATCCTACCGATTGTTGGACCAGCGAACAACTTGTGACACAGATCACTATCAGCAGGTGACTAAGGGAAGTCTAAATTTGGAGGTGACATATGTTAATTCTCTGAAGTCAACGGTGTCCATTATCATCTACGCAGAATATGACAATGTGATAGAGATTGACAAAGCAAGGAATTTAATTACAGACTTCTAACATGGACACCTACACTATCAAAGATCTTGATATGCTGGAATGTTTGCCAATGACAAGCTTTCCAGATCACCACAGTGTGGGAAGTTGTATGTCATAAATACAGCACCATCAACACAGGAAGGAGAACACTGGGTAGCAGTATATGTACCCCAAAGAGTTGAACATGGATGCGCAGAGTACTATGATCCTCTTGGAATGGCACCTTTTGTAGAAAGCATAGACTAATTTTGTTAGTATGGTCACATGACTAACACCATCGGAGAATGACCAAGATAAAATAAAAGAAAGTATCTCATGATGATAACTCTACCAAAAACTGTATCTTGCATATCACAACATGTCTGCCATTAGCAGAAGAAACCAAAGTAATGAGTGCATGCAAACAATTGGCAGCTTTATGTCTGAGGGAGAGCAGTTTTAAGAGACACTTGTCAAAAATACAGGTTTATCAACTATGGACCAGTTTACTAAATGTCACTGGTATGTTAGAAAACTGCCTATCTCATGCGGAGTAATGTAAGTGTCATTCAAGTGCTTGTATTTGATATTTTTGATAAATATTTCTTTACTTAAGCTAAATCACTACGACCCTGGCGACTGTCCATTTTGGAAGAATGATGAATGCAATCACCTGAAACGAGTACATCAGAAATGTTATCCAGGAATAATAGAGGCATCGCCTCAACGGGAGGCTTGTTTTAATGCTTTCTTTCCTGCTAATGAGACTTTCACATGCAGTTGCATAAATGTTTGTATTGAAGTAAAAGTAAACCCTGCTAACAAATATAGAGATTTTATGCAAAAATTGACTTTCATGGGGCCAAAGCCCTGGGTCTCTTAATAATGTCTGTGTGATGGGAATAGCCAACAGTTAAAGGTTGCTTTGGTTAAAGCAACAATGACACATATGAATGTACCATATTTTCAATTGAGTGTCAGAAATGTCTTATCAGCGATGGTTGCCAAACTATAGACATAATTTGATCCCTCACAGGAAAACATTTTTGCTGCATCAAGGCAATTCTGAAAAGATACCGAACTACGAAAGTATTTCACAAAAATAACGGAGGTAAATGAGAGGAGTGAAAGCAACATATATTTTATGAGGACAAGTGATCTAAGTACCAAAGCAGTCCAGTTTTGAGAGTGGTAATTTAAAACTTTATATTTTTTTATTTCCATAAGTCTTCAGAGACGTCAAAAATGAAATGCCCAAAAGGCAGAGGTTCAAGAACAGTTTCGAAGTCATCGTGTGAACCCTACACACAATGTCATTCTGTGAAAAAATGCAGCCTAAATGTGCTCTTAGTTGGCACAACCACGTACCCCTGCTGCGTGATCGAGACCTCGCCCGTGAAAGCGAGCTAGCTTTCACGAATCTACAGCTTCAAGACATCTCGAAGGCTTGATGCGCCGTGAAAGCTAGCTAGCTTTCACATCATCTCCCAAGCCATGATCCAGACCTCGCTTTTCTGTCTTGAGCGCGAGATACTTTTCACGCGTGAAAAGTATCTCGCTTCTTGAGCATGCGCAGTTGAGAGCTTACGTTACCTGGTTCCCGCTGCCGTTTTTGTCTGCCATACTAAAACCCTGTTGCCCTTAGTGTTGGCTCAACATTATATGTATATATATATGGCCTATTTTTTGTAAGCTTAACACGTGCTTGTCGTTAATAATCATCATTATATATTTGATGAATTTTATCATTTTGAACTCTCCCATGGGTCTTATTATCATCATGCCTTCTGGCGTACATTTACATTTTTTTGTTGGGGTACCAGTATTAAATACCAGCTTGCGGCTCTGGTTCTGCGAGATAAGTTTCACGGCGAGGTATGTCCCGAAGGGAGCTAAGTGCTTGAGCGCGAGGCAAGTTTCACGCATGAAGCAGACCTCGTCGACGAGGAAGCTTTAGAACCGCTTGCGAGGTCTTTAAAGCGAGGTCGCTATAATGCTGCACCCCTGTGTACCAACAAACCCTTTCTCCCACCATGTACCTGCGACTTCTGGTGTGATGGTTGCTCAGCAAAAATTGACACTTGTGCTCTAATTTACTTTCAAGTCTACAATTATCGTCACATGTATTACTTTATTGTGATCTGCCAAATGACTTTCAAAGTTTTATTTTGAACAACTGCATACTAGTGTCTTGTAATGCTATTCCATGCTAGAAACTCTTTAATTCAAATCAGAAACAAAAAAAGAAACAAAAGAAATAAATAAGTACATAAACAAACAAACATAACAAAAAACAAAACAAAAACAAAAAACAAAAAAAACAAAAAAAAAAAAACAAAAACAAAACAACCAAACCACGAAGTATATGTAACATGACAATACAGTCTGTAATGAATATATGATATTGATGTACTGCATGCAATTTCAAGTAAATGTGTTATATTGTATTCATTTCAATGCATAATGTTTAATTACATTGTATTCAGTTCAAAGCATCGTTTCCATACTGTATTCTGTATCAAGTAAAAGGAGAAAATAAAACAGCTTGGTGGTAGTTGATAATGTGACCTTACAATCAGATAGAAAGATAATTGTCCAACACGTGGACAACCCAAGAAGGCCAGCATGGCAATAACCTTGCATGCACGTCATTGACTGTTTACCATATGAACTTCATCTCATCATGGCCATCAAAAATGACCACGATTGGTATAACTCGCTGATTTCTCAAGTGACCACGCTCTGGTCAGATACGTTTGCTGTGAATGATAGATACCTGATTCCCCGATTGATAAAGTACAATGTCAGACGTTTTATAATTGAGAAGAATCAGCAGGGTGCTAAAGTTTTAACTGCAGTTGAAAGTTTGCTATGTGTGTTGGCTTTGTGGTAAGGTTTTTTACTGAAATGCTGCAGTTACACCAGGGATGTTATTTAACTGGATCAGGCAGGCTCTTCTCCTAAACTTAGGAAAACAGGCGTTCTCATTTTGATGATGTACAAACTGTTTATTTTTGTGAATGACCCCGTAAAAGTATTCTGTTATAGTTGTAGTTCTAATTGGTGTAGTCAAAATATATCTGAATATATTAAAAGAGACTTATTTTGGTGTTATGTCTAATTTTCATATGAAATGTGCTGAAAGGTGGTAACTTGCCATGTTTGAAAGTTTCTGTTCAGAGACGGATTTTTTTTTTTTAATCTCGAAATTTTATTTGTGTCCTGCCTGTCTCAGACTTGTGAAATATCAAGTTTAATATGTTTTGCAGAAAGTGATCTTTTAAAACTTTCACCACTATGACAGTTTTATTCTGTAATGATTTGAAAATAGCATTCTGGAATGTAATCTTTCGCAATGGACATTCGATTACAAATGTCTGTATACATGAATTTTACCTGGCTAAAAGAAACGTTTTTTCAAGTGAAAGTTACAAACATGACACGGTTCCATGTTCATCGGAGTCGATGCTGTAAGAACGGAATGTATTTCTTTTTATATTTTGAATTCTTAGATTCAGTCGATTGCAAAAATGTACACTCGTGAAGCATCAAAGTCAAAAGACAAGTTTCTGGGAGCTTTCTGTAAGCCACGTGTGTCCCTTGCACGAATACCTCAGCATAAATGGTATATTCGGTCCCTCGCAGTGCCATATTAAAATTCTGCAACCCTCAGGGAAAAGCTCATGGCGGGTCTGTTATTGTGGTAAAAAAAAAATACCCATTATCATAAAGGTTTGCGTGGTATAGACTTACGCCAGTGGTCGCGACTCTAGTCATGTAACGAGTTTGGTGATAAACATACGAGCAGGACAAATGTTGAGTTGAAGAGCCTTGCACATATTAAGTATTTGCCTACTGAGCATACTCCGTGTTGCTCTTTCCACTCCATTGCTATGGCATGGAGCATACATGTGGCATGGTCTGTTCAGCGGATGACACACACAGGCACATTTTGATCCATCTGTACCAACATTTATTTGATAATAGAAAGTGATAGAAAAAAGCTGCAAAATTTAGGTATAGGCTTAAGCACACCAATATGCACTGGCTCTTAATACATTTAGCAAGTCTGTTCGTATTCTTTGTCTCTTGACATGCAATAGTTTCCTAATGTTCACACAGTCTGCTTGGTTTTCAATGTTGCAAGAATTCCACTGCACTTTAATTTGGCATGAAGATATTGCATGACATTGGTCATACACCACATCCATATGACAGCGGATGTGACGTTATAAGCGCTGCAACTCATCCGACATCTGCTTGTGCACTCAAGCGGAATTAAATTAAATTCCTCCTCTTGTAATTGTGATATAAAGAGGTTCGACAGCTAAAATTGTCGTGCAACTAAATTGTAAATGTAAGTGCTGAACATTGTGTTTATTATGCGCGTGTGCTGCACGGAGACAATGGGGTCACATACACATGCTGCAGAATGACCACCGTGATACATACGATATGCATGTGATACCAGTACTTTTATATTGCCCGTTAAACGACCTTATTTTTTTAATAAACGTAATATCAGACAAATGGATCAATGCGGACAATAGCTGCGAAAAACAGTTTTCTTTGTAAAATGAAGAGGTACACTTTGATCATGCAAAATTTATATCACAACATATATCTACCTGAGTTAAAGCAAAATAAATACGAAACGCGATTGTCTATAATTTATAGCTGAATTATGAATAATACAAAGGGCATTTCATTGTTTTAAAGCTGTTCTTACAACTCGCCACAGTTGCTGCTGGTCGAGAGCTCGTAGATTTAACACAAACGTTTGAGTGAAGACAGATATGATATCAACATAAAATAATAGCCCAGGGTTTCAAGCAAATAATGCAAATCTGGGTAAATATTCTAGTTCGATGACGAAATTTTGCTAAGGTAGCCAAACGTAACGCAATTTTTGTCCCAACAAACTCAAAGACAAACAAATATTCGGAACGGCCATGACATTGTAAATGGTGACCAAGGTAACTGCCTAACAGGAAGGGCCAGCAACTGTACTGGAGAAATTAACACTGGACGGTTCAAGAAATTTCATAGATGGGACAGCTTTTTGACTCTACTTTCACAACATAAGAACGAAATCTGGCAAATGCGTACCTATCGCAGCGTAGACATAAACCTCAACAGTTCTTAAGCTTGGGGATAGTTAGTAAAGGTGTAAGGAAAAGACGATCGCAGGGAAGCAGGCCATGGCCATTTTATCAAGTATGCTTTCTCTTATCACTGAAACATAGCTTGCTGTTTCAACTTTGCCTTAGATACTGTAAAAGATATATTTTGAAAACTGCGAACCACATATAATATATACCATCACTTGTTTAACATTGGGTGATAAGCCATTCTCTCTGATACTTATACCATGCCTCCTTTGTTTTCTCGAGGGATATATGTGTCACCTGCTTACACATATATCCTTGCTTTAATTTCCGTGGCTAAATTTCAACACAGGACTGATTTGCTTTGGCGAATACATTTTGAAATGCATTTATATTCATGAAAACAAAGAAGGCATGGTATAAAAAGGATACATCCCTTGTTCTCGTGATTTAAATGGAATCCTGCATTTTTAAATCCCTACGCTTCGCTCCGGGATTTAAAAAAGCAGGATTCCAGATAAATCCCTTGAACTTGGGATGCATCCTCTTCATATAAGCTCTCTTAAAACACAAAAGTCCGAAGTTATTTTAGGGCCGAACAAACCTTTTCTTTTGGTAACTTTAACGGCGCAAAGGATTCCATTAAAGAAGCTGCTTTAATTCACGAATACAATTCTCACCGTTCGAACATTTTCGTTAAAATAGCAATACACACGTCAGCCTGAGGAAAGAGATCTGGGTAGGCTAATCTCTCATTTCATCAGGAAATTTTATACATCGTGAACAATTTGAAAGTTGTGTGCGTTTTATGATGCAAATTATGCGAATACACAAAATCAAAATCTTTAATAGCTTCATAAGTACCATAGATAGTGGTGTCATTCAAACTTCAGTTTTCAGTTCAGGACCAAATGACATGCTCTGTATAAACACTATCCTGGGAATAGCTGGCTTTTCTAATTAGTTATCCCGCAAAGATAAATTTAAGAATGATGTTTCCACGAAAGAGGTACAAAAACATTGTTCGTTCACACAATATCAAATTTGACTAAAAGGATAGGCAGTTAGCTGTGTGCTTTATCTTGTGGAAGGCTCCGTAGCATGTCACACTTATGCATTTCTTAGCTTGAAATTACAAATTTGATGAGACCAATAAACAATTGCCCCTTTTAAAAGTATAATGATGTTTGCTATGAGTAAAAATGAAAAGAGTAACTTGAGTTGTCTTGCCATGTTCGTACTTTTAAAGAACTACATAGAACGGCTCTTGGTTGAAGCTAGCATCCATATAAAATCAAAGAGAGAGGAATGTCTGCAGGGCCTGTTTAAAAGATGGCATATCAACTGACATGTCATACGATGGTAAATATATATTCATGTTTATTCAGCACTTACATGGAGATTTAGCATAATTGTAACACAAAGCCTCACTGTGCATGTGACTTTATCAAATTCATCTCCAGTGGTACATCCAGGGTTAACAAAGACACCTTACATAGTGTAATTATAGTATAAATAAGCATCGATCAGACACGGTTGTTTACAATTTTGCTTCCGAGGTTGACCCAGCCATCTTGTATCATGTTCTGTCTGCTTCAAATAAAAGAACGGATTGTGAACTGATAGTAGCTTCGCCTCGCACTAGTACTTGACTAGGCCTCTCCACACCGAAAAATTAGCCGTTACTTCCCATGCAAAGTAGACAGTGGCAGTACCCCGGGAAATATTGCCCTTCGTCTCAGCTGGTTAGCGGGTGAGATTCCAAATTACAATTGATATATTGCAAGCGTTCAAGCAATAGCCAAGTAGGACTCTATCCTCAAAAGCCATCAGACCGCACCATCGCATATGTGTCCATCATTAGGACATTAGTATTGGGCAGCTCTCGGAGAGATTGCAGCAGCCCATTTGGGTAATGGACTTTCTTTTCTTTGGGCTAGCATAATAAAATGCTCGATTCTCCACATTTATGCACTTTCTTAGTCGTTCTGACGGGGCCACTGGCTCAGAAAAACGTGGCTACCCCTCAATAGAGCTACTCAATGGCACGCTAATGTCCATGCTTGCACCGATGCGCCTTTGAAGCCAAATTGCTCGTCCAGTAGGAATCCATTTTCCACTTCCAGGAACATTTTTGCGACTCGCTGTGTCAAAACGAGGTCGGAATACAAAGCCCAATGCTTTTGCTCTTGTGAAAACCAAACCACCGCGAAGCAAACGAAAGAAATAGAAGAAAAGATCCATAGTAAATATCTCTTTAAGAGAGGCCCCGGTCAGCGTTCTCAGTTTGCGGACGAAAATCAACTTTTATCTTGTGCAAAGCAACCACTTGGTCCCCAGTTGTCACCCCCTCTTGTAAATTTACTTGGTATAACCAGAAAAGGCAGCCTTAGTGTGAAGACATTGCTAGTGAGTAATGCCAGTTGACCTTTTACTGTCCAAGGTCAATTTATATCTGCGATCTGGGAGCAACGCTGGATATTATCTGCGTACCTGATACTATTGTGGATAATATATATATATATATATATATATATATATATATATATATATATATATATATATATATATATATATATATATATATATATATATATATATGCTGCTCCCTTTGCGTTCATAATGCGGCTATATGATTATTACGAAAATGCTCATTTAATCATCGGACCTAACTTTGCTGACACCACCACAGGTGGCATAGTTACAATACCTATAGTATATTTCTTGCAATGTTTCCTGCAATCAGCGAAAGGCGCAGACTCTCAAGCTAAATTTTATTTATTTATTTATTTATTTATTTATTTATTTATTATTATTATTATTATTATTATTATTATTATTATTATTATTATTATTATTATTATTATTATTATTATTATTATTATTATTTATTTATTTATCTATTTATATGTAAATATATTTTCAGGGGCACAAGATAGTCGGTTTGGTCGGAATTGCACTCAGATTGTCTTTTGCTAGTTGTTGCTGATTCACTGATTTTGGCTTAATTCTGGAGGGAATTTCTAAATATCATTTTTTAAAAACAACTCGCCAATGTATATATGCTTTAATGGACGCTAATTTCATTGTAATAAAATACTTTTTTTTTTTTAGTTTTGAGTCTCTGTGCTACTGATACTGAACAGTGCTAAACCCTGAGTCTGCTGAGCATGAGAATTTGGAAAATGTTCCTTGAAAAGTTATATTACCCCCATCACATGGCAGCTGGCAAGCTGGGTTGATCTCTTATTAGAATAATAATTACAATGAGCGGAACGTGCTTATTAATAACAACTAATAATGGTGTTGTTAATCTTTGTGAATGAAACATTTAGGATATAATTTACAGGCAGGTTTGTCTTAAAGCTTTGTAACATTTATCAAAAGAAAGCAAACTAAGCAGTCCTTAATGTAAATGTATGTAGTGTCCTCGCTTGCATAGGCAACCCTTGAATTTAGATCTGTTTAAACACATTAATAAATATGCCGAAACATAGAAATATATTAGACTGAAACACCGTCTAATTGAATGTTATTCGTGGAATACACGGCACATTCCGCGCGCGCGCGCGCGCGTGTGTGTGTGCGTGTGTGTGTGTGTGTGTAGAAATCATAATCGTATCCATCTTCAATTTTTTTTATGTGAAAGAGTTTAATTAATGGAAATGGTGCGAAATATGCAGGAATTGTTTACAATCTGTAGATCCTAAATCAAGACCTATCTGCCGTGATTTTGTGTTGATGCTTTTGTTGAAGTTGATATTTGAGTTCAGCTTCTTCAACAGCAGATATAACATGCATCGCACATGCAGAATCTTCAAAAAATTATCCCCACAGAACCAGATTGCGTCTATGCGCAGTAGAAAAATTATGTTACAAACTATCAAACTGTATTTGATTTGGGGATTGTTTGCAGTTATTTTTGTCAAACAAAATCAAATTTGAATTTATTTAAATAAATGGCGGATTTTTTGCTTCACACCAAACTCGTCCACTCGCTAAAACGAAAAAAAGGCAACTGTGGCTTGGGTACGCTACTGGTTTACCCATTTCTGACATTCCAATTAGGTGTAGGTTTTCCCTGCTCATTGCTCTTGACTGGCACTCAGAAACTTACAAATATACATACTTATGCGTACGTGCTTTCCAAAAACGTGGTCCGGTTTGCATGCACTCACTAAACTGTACTAAGTCATGTGATTAGATTTCTCACATCTCGGTCAGGTTAAGACCTATTTCGGTCAATCACACCAGGGACCTTTTGAGACACTCTAATATATATATATATATATATATATATATATATATATATATATATATATATATATATATATATATATATATATATATATATATATATATATATATATATATAATATATATATATATGGCTTTTGAAGTACGAAGAAAAATAAATTAAATCTGTGCTATGAAATATGAAAATGATTGGCGCTGTTTAAACAATATCCTAAGAACATCTGGCTTTTCTAATTTGTTATCCTGCAAAGACAGATATATTTAAAAATGAAATATCCATTATAGAGGTACAAAAACAGTGTTCGTTACGCAAAAAGTAAATTTTAACTAAACAGATCAGCAGTTGGAGTAACTATAAATTAGGGCTAAATTAGGGGTTTGTGCTTTATCGTGTAGAAAGCTCACTTACATGTCATTCTTAAGCATTCACAATTTTAATTTACATGTACAAATTCCATGAGACACATAAAAAGTGTGATGATGTTTGTTATGAGTCATAATGAATAGAGTGACTTGGTTTGTCTTACAATGCTCGAACTTGTAAACGACTAGATGAAACGACCCTTGAATGAAGAATAGCTCAAAGGTTGAGAGGACCGGTTTAAAACCACCAGTTGCCTCTTATGGATGACTGCCTGTCTCAAGTCACGAGTGGAATTTTGATTCTTATCATTGGTTTTGGGAATTTATGAATATGGGCCAAGTTTTCAGTACTATTTGATAAATACTTCATTGGCAATGTTGTGCTGTGGGCTGTGTTAGTTATAATGGAGGTAGAGTGTGTTAATAATGTTCCAGATTCATTAATGTCACAAAAACGATGTAGCCTACTTTCTTCCTTTGCTGTAATATCTGCTGACTGACAAGTCAGGAAAACTAAAAAAGTGATAGGCTTACCAGGTCTCTTTTTATTTGGTAGAAGTAATAAAATTTGGGTTTTCAGTGGTTAGGCCTATACATTTTGTAAACACTATAGTCTGTAGTTAATGAAGAATATTTCAAAGGTTGAGAGGATCGGTTTAAAACCACCAGTTGCCTTTTATGGGTGACTGCCTGTCTCAAGTCAGGAGTGGAATTTTGATTCTTCACATTGGCATTGGAAGATGAACGTTGATGCTTTGGTAATTCTGGAATCTCTTTGCTGTCATTGTTGGGTTTGGAACTTATGAATATGGGTCAAGTTTTCTGTACTACTTGATGGCGGCTAACCACGCATGTAAAGTTCAAAAGAGCGGGATGTCTGCCGAGCCTGTTCAAAAAGAGCATATCTACTGACATGTCATAGGAAGATAAATACATGTTCATTTTTATTTTGTACTTATATTAATATTTAGCATAATTTTTAAATCTTACTTTGCATGTGTTTATACTAAATTTATCTCAAGTAGCACATGTAAGGTTAACGAACACTTCTTACACAGCGGAATTACATTTTGTAGTCTCAACAGTGTTAATGGATTTTGTGTTTATAAAAGAGCAACATAAGATCGTTTTCTCAATTTCACACAAAAGTCCCATGTATTTATTATTAGATTTGAAAAATTAATTTGGAAATTTTGAGTGTACATGTCTATAAAAAACAAAAACAAAACAAAACAAAAAAACAAAACAAAAACAAAACAAAAAGCAAACAAACAAACAAAAACAAAAAACAAAAAAACCCACGTTTTTTGTCTTTCTTGAGTTATGGGCCATTAAACGTGAAATGACACTCTGTTCAAACGTCAAAGGTCTTGCCATTTGCATTGCTCTTCCGACAATCTACTCACATAATCTAAACGTCTAAGACCTGTATTTTAGTTAACTTAAAAACACAGAGATTGACACAGAGTTTGAAGTGTTTATGAGCAAAGCTTGCAGAGCAATTGTGATTCAAAGACTGTAGTCCTTTTGTTGATGTTGCGAAAAGGGCCTTCAAAGGAAATTCCGGCCTAAGTGGTATTTGGCTGCTGGCATGGCCTGTGTGTTAATCCAGCGGGTGGCTTACATGTCCAGAACTGTGGCTAGTCGTTTGTTTCATATTTCAAAGATTTTTCTGTTCGAAAAACAGTTTGGACCAAGAGAGTACGTACTTGACTCTGGCTTTGCTGCCTGTCATGTAGGTGATGGTTGCGGCTTCCCCTCCGCACCCTGATTTGGTCAAAGAGGAATTGTGATTGGCAGCTCAGTGCTAAATGGAGTATGATAGGAAACACAGGGAGAGAGTACTGATCATAGCTCATTTACTACACTGCTATTTAGACAGCACAGGCAGGTGGAGCGGATCAGGCTCTGCTACCAGGAAACTACGCAAGACAACAGACGCAGATGGTCAAATCTCCCCCAGAAGTCACTCTTTGTATTCGTGGTACAAGTTTAATGTATAATATGGCAAAATGACAATTTTTGTGAATATGTTCAAATTTAATTTCCATAAGTACTTGTTATGCAGTTTTTTTTTTAAATGAGACAGCGGCCATATATATATATATATATATATATATATATATATATATATATATATATATATATATATATATATATATATATATATATATATATATATGTGTGTGTGTGTGTGTGTGTGTGTGTGTGTGTGTGTGTGTGTGTGTGTGAACGTCTTTCAGAGTTAGGCCAGCGGTTACTCTAGAACAAAGTCCGCCTCACCTGCCCACTCCATTGTGGTTCAGTTATGGCAGTGTCTATTCTCTGGCAGAAGTTGGTATCCATCAGTATAACTGAAATGCTCTTTATTTCTCTTTCTGTGCTAGCTATATCAAATTTATTTAAGTTAAAACAATCTGTCTTGCATACATTTAATGCAATTTATTAACGCCATGGCACTGTGAACATGCAATCATCTCATAACTTTCATTATCCAAGATTGTGGTTGTACATGTACTAAAAAGTCCACCAGCTGAGGAGATTTGCTAGAGCTAAGCATCAAACGCTAAGGACATGGTAATCCGGTCAATCACATCGGTATCCTTAAAGCCATAAAGCTCACAGAGGATAGGCGAAGGATAGCAACAAATAGGACTTAAAGTCATCCATAAATCCCTAGCAATCCATCCATTTGCGACATGGATGGCAGCTCTGAGTGCATTTAAGAAGCACAAATGGTTATTACAAATGAAAAACTATTGATTTCTTTGTTTGTTCAATGGTACATCATAGTAGGACAAGCCAAAGGTTAGCTCACAAGGTATCAGCTAATAAGCTACAAGCATCTCACAAGCAATATGCAGAGGAAAGATACTTAAGACTTTGGCGAAAATCCATTTATCTGGCTTATGTGTCATTGTGCCATGTACAAGTACGCGGCAGCGCCTACAAGCGAGAAATTGGTGTTAGCACCTGTTTTGCTAGATCACTGCTTTCTGTCCTTTTAGGTGGCTAAATGATCCGTAGAACAAATAGGCCGGTCGTGATAAGGGCTCTATTTTACTACATGTAGTTCCGACAGTATAAAAGAGTGATTATGCATGTTATTGAGCCCGGCATACTTGAAACGGATTTGATTGTCTGATACGTTGCAGCATGGTAACGGTAAAGGTGTGTTCTGCATGGAATACAAACGGTATACATAGGTGCATTTTCGATCTTTTTGTATTATCGTTTTGCTGAACATTTTATATTCACGTACTTAGATGATTAGTAAATTCAGCGGAAATTAAATCAATCAAACTTGAACTCATGGTGATACCCCAAACTGAACGTTTCATGGTACACGAAGTAAGACAATAAAACAAGCATGCAATTCATCAGATTTCTTATTTACCAAACCGTCACACACATTACACACACACACACACACACACACAGGAAGGCGTAAATACGTCATCTGACGAAGCTAATTTCTGTATAAAAGAAACTTAAATATTGTGGAGTAGGGCACGAAGAACAGCTGTAAGAAATAATGCCACAGTGAGGCTCTGTCTGCTTAAATATCATCTCCTAACTGACATCCCTCAAACTGATTAAAAAAAAAATTCATGGCACATGAAGAAAGATGAGTGGAACTGCTGCTATATTTTACAAAACCCTTGGATAAACTGATCAGCGGGGGTGGTATGTCACCGCACTAAATGTTTTCTTCATTGACAGCTATTTGAATATTACGAGCAGGGGTAAGACAGAACAGCCGCAAGTATGAAATGTCAGGACGTGGACTGTGCCAGATTACAAGGCAGCACATACCATCGGTTGCATATGAAGTCAGTATTTAGGACAGGTACTCGACTCTGGAAAAGGGCCTGTGGGTTTTCAATACAGCTATTTGATGTAAAGCTAAAACCATACAAATTTTTGTATACCTGCACGTCGATGTAGTGGAAAGTTGACAAGAGTTTAAAGATGTCATTCCGTTTTAAATTGATCATGGTACAAACACATTGATCTTTTGTATGATCAGTTCATATCCGTTTGGGTGGTTATGTTTTGCATGCTGTAGATGGTGAATTCTATATATTACGTTTACGCTTTTACTGACAGGTGTGAACCATAATGAAGACACTATAGATATACGCTGATGAACCTGCTTTGGCACATTACAATTGAGATGTACATGATTGCGACATTGGCCTATTCACTTTGGGTCTGGCTTTATTCATATCAGGTGCTAAATCAATGTCCATGCTTCTATGCCCCGATCGACTTATTCAAGTTTGAATTAGTACATCAATGCGAGGTGCACACGCGAGTTGGCCATATAGTACGGGAAATTGGTTAACTTTTTGTCGTTTCCATTTGCGCGATGATTGTATCTTTTGTTTGGATACCTGCAAGATTTATGAAGTGTTTTCAGCATAAATAGTGTGTCACGAATGTTGGGTAAGAACATTTCAATACCCTTTTAACGAGACATAAATGTTGAATGGGCATAAAACGATATACGGTCTGGCACTTAGAAAATGTTTTACTGTAGTGCTTGGGATCCTTCTTTATGCAATGAAACAGATCGCTTTTAAATTGAACATGCACTTTAGGCTGCATGTTATTTGTCGGAAGTTTCCATCGATTTGCTTGTTTGTTGTTTTATAAACCTTAACCCATTCCTGGTCAAAGTACGACTGAGTCAATAGCTTTCCTTAGCGAGGGTTGGGCGCAATGTACCCAACCCACGCCAAGAAAATCTATTTGCCTGGGGCGTGCCATTTTGACTTGTATTGTATACAAAACCTCAGCAAAATGTTTTCTAGTAATTAGAAATTTACGTGAAAACATCAAAGCAGACGACAATTTACATCCGGGCGCCATGAGCGGGAACACAAAATTCCTCACCTGGCTTGATAACGACTGAGCCAATAGTTTTTCTTAAGGCCGGTTACTGATAAACCTGTTGACGTGGGTCCTGCTCTTGTGATAGGTGTTTCGTACAAATCTCTGCAACATATTTATTAAAGAAGTGTAAAATCATAGCCATAGACGAGAATACATAGCTCGGAGTTTGTGAGCGATATTAGCAGGAGAGCACTTACAATAGGTATGTATTTAAAAGGTACAGAGTGTAGTATAAGGAACCTTCCATGAGCTTTCCAAAAAGACGGCCATGTGACCGATATCGGGAAATAAAGTAAATATCTGGCTTTTCCGTTCTACATTGTGTATTTTTAATAGTCGCACAGAGTGTAAATAATAAAGGTCATGTGTGTATTCTAGTTTATTTTAACAGTCCAAAACCCAATCTAGGTGCATTTGGGACTGTTTCTTCTGTTTTTCATATCTATTTTGCCGTCGTGTACTCTTCATGACAACGCCAGAGTCTGTGCATATAACCAAATTGCTGTGTTGGTCCCTACTGTCTCCGCAGTTAAGAATAGTATCATACACAGTATATCAGCAAGCTACAAAACATCTAAAGCACAGCTTATAAAGTATCATCAAAGTGTAACAGATGATAGTTTTTATTTCACTATTTTTTCAGAATAACACGCAACATTGCTGAATCCATAATCGCACCACCATGCTTATGTCAAAACAAAAATACGTAGAATAGATACACTTGCATCTGGCACCATTGCATTTATTCATAGCTTTTTAAGGCATTATAAAGGCATTGTTATGTAATCTGTTTAATGACATAAGGCAAGTTATTCAATAATTTTGAGCCCCGATAAAAAACTTATACTAGACCATGTTTCACTGAATTGCCAGAGAAAACTCCTATCTCAAGTGAACTGCGTAGGCCATGTCAAGATTTCTTGAGGGTAAAAAATATGCTGAATCTATTTTAGTGTCAGACGATGTATGGCTTTGAATATTATTGAGGAAGCGTTTCAAAGCCAAAGATCCATTCTCTTAATTCATATATATATATATATATATATATATATATATATATATATATATATATTTGCGATAACACCCAAGGCATTTTAGCTAGCATAATGAGGTGCATGAACATTTCTTTACAAAAAAATAGTCATTTGTGAAAATAAAAAAAACACGCACACACGACACCCCCCAAAAAAATACAAAAAAAACAACAAACAAACAAGCAAAAACAAATTAAAAAACAAAACAAAACAGAGGAGCCCTGAGGGATGCCTTTGATTGTATGAACAGGAGCTCTTGATATCTCCAAAATTCACAGGCCTCGGCCTCTTTCGCAGGTAGCTGGTAACTAAAGGTAATACAGTTGTAGGTATGACATACGATTCGAAGCTCAGCTAGTATGTGGTTGCAAGCTATGTGGGAGATAGTCGAGGGCCTTAGAGAAATCAATGAGAAGAGCATAAGCTACATGGTGTTCATCCACAACCCCTTTCGACTTCTAAGAACCAACAGTGCAAACTAACATCTGTGATTGACTGGAAGTTGAAATACCCAGCAGAAGAATGTGATCACAGAATGCAGAAAGTTGTTTGGGGACATTGGTTTCAAAAACTTTTGATGGAATGGAGTGGACGATAACTGGACAATTTTTTCTTTCTTTTCTAATGAGTCTTCATCTCAAAGAGTGGGCTGACTTCAGCAGCTTTAGTTTAGCATGGAAACATTTACCAAACGATAATTTGATTTGCAAGCCTTTATATATTTTTTAAGCTGATATTGCTCGGCTGCTGCGTTTGACCAGTATCGAGGTACCTAGACAATTAGTCCTAACGTGGGAATTTCATAGCAAATATGATGCCTGGTGAACTTTATCACATTACGGGAAGACAAATGTAGGCTAGATGCCAGGAAGTTTCAGGGAATTGAAAACTTTTAAAAAGATTTGAATAAGTTAAAGCTCATAATCAATCGCAAAAAAAATGCATAAAATACTGACACCTAACCTTGAAAGATCCAGTCCGTGTGTAAGTTCGGTCACTTGAAAGCCTGTACTTCAAAGCTTTTGGAAGAAAATGGGGAGTTAGTTGCCAATCCAGTTTGTGGAATAGAAATTCAATACTATATATAGTCTGTTTTAAGGGACAGTGGGGCGGGCCATCACAATCAGCTGTCAGTACATGGCATAGCATCTTTTGTGTCGATTGTAAACCATAAGGGACAGCAGAGTTATACATATAGTGTGCTATACTGAGAATATGTTATAAATCTTGTAGGCATGACTGGAAAGGCCACACATGCAAATGCATGTACTTATATTGTCTATCTGGTATGGTAGGTTGTATGTTTTAAGGTAATGGGTACAGCATATCATAGATTATTTATATCTTAAAATGTCTGGGATCAGATAAAGTTGCAGCTCGCCTAACAGTCAGGTGTAAGTCAGTATCCAGTCTGAAATAGGAAAAGTGTGCCTGATGACAATAACTAGAACGTTTAGGTCCATATGCAAAACCCCGAAAGCGATCCTGAACTGTAACATTCACGATCCATCATGTCCCTTCTGTGGCTGTATCACACCTAGTAGATATCAGTAAAATTGGATAAAACACGCAATCTGAATGGTTTGAAGGCTGGTAATATAGATGAAAGTGCTTAGCTGAATTACCTCAAAGGTCATCTTTTTACACGTTACAAAGTTGTATGCATTTTTTTGATCAGCATGACCAAAATTCGACATCCTTGTATCATGCCTTCAGAGAATAAAGATTATATTATGTCCCAGCTGGCATACATGGCAGGGCAGGTACACTATATCTCAGATGAAACCCAGTGTATGTCCGGTTAACATGAATGGGTAGTGCTGTCCCAGTTTACCCGACTGGGGGGGGGGGGGAGGGAGATAATTTCAAGTTAATAATGTTTATGTATGAAATTAAGCACATCTCCCACCTTCCATGCTTGCACATTGTAGTATCAAGTGTCACGTACATGTATGCCCACTCAATGTTATTCATAATACCAAAGATTTGTAAATGGAATGAAGGATGAGCTAAACGTTTTCAAATGACACATCTGATAAGTCTTCTGCGCAATCACAGCAATTATGTTAGAAAAGGGACTGGGCAAAATACAAGAGGATAGGTAGCTGCCTAATTATTCCCATGAAATTTAGTCAATGAAGCAAATAAGATAATTCCGATTGTACATTTGTTTGAGGTAGGTTTCATCCAAAATATGTTTGGTAGCCAATATTCTAAATCAATCTTCTAGACTCAGTATGCACCGATTTTAATGACAATTTTACAGACAAACCCTGATCTCTAAGCAGGATTGTGTACCCCTTAGTACTCATACTGTTGCTTAAAATACTTGTTTCATTCCTGAAAATTAATTCCAGTCTCAGATACATAAATAAGAGCGATTGAGTTGAGAAGTGTAGTGGTTCCATGCATACATTCTAGGCCTACTTCAGCACTGGAGTAACTAACCAATAGTTCAGATCAGGACAGAGGAATCAATTCCTGAGCACCGGTTTGCATGTCCTGGCAGCATCTAACATCAGATCCTGCTGCAAATGGAATATGGACGGCTGGATGCACACGTACCGCTGGCCAGTTTTTGTCATTCTTGGCTTTCTAGTAACCTTTGTCTTCCTTTAAAAAACAAATGTGTCAGGAAGAAGTAGCATACCTTAATCCAGGTTTTGGTTGTTTACACCTGGGAATATTTAAAATGGATTTATTTGCTGTTGGTCTGCAAGCAATTCGTTCCGTATGAACAGCCATGAGGATGGCTTCATTTCCTTGAGACATCATTGGATGTTCTGCTCAACCAGCACCAATGTCATCAATGGCCATTACAAAGAGCCAAGTTTGAACCACAGGTGGAAGCACTGGATGGTGTTCATTTGCATAAATTTTGCATTTGCTGGTCAAAAACGTCAAAGGGATGTGTTGTTATGCAAGTACAATTATGCCAATAGTGACTCTTAAGTGCTGCCCTCTAGGTTTCTGAAAGGGTCTGCTGCTAAGCAGCTATTTAAAGACGAGTTACTCTCAGTATGCCCGTGGTATTTTCAAATGTATGTGCAGTATATGGATATATAGATTGGAGGGTGATTATCATGTTTGTCAATAAAATTAGATGCCCAATAATTCGTCTGATAGACAGTCCATCTTACCAGCCATAATGCTGATCCGGTTATTGACAATGACTACAAAGATATCAACACAACTTGTATAATTTCTGCATTTGAACCACTGCTGCATGAGTTGTGGCACCATATCAGAACTATTGACTCAACCTAGTTTGCCAAACCTTTAGAGAATTTTCATACGGTCGTTAGTATTATGATTAATTCATAGCAAGATAATTTTGTCCACTTGCTTTGAAAAATTACCCACTTGCTTTGAACTGATTGCAGAAGAGACGGTACGCCATGCAGCACATGTGTTAATTAGTGTCTGTTTATATAAATCCAGATTGTTAGGCTCCCTTTTTTCAGGGTATGCTTGCCACCAGTGTGGACCTCAGCTCGTCAATCTGAGGCTGAAATAAATGTAAATCAGTTTTGTTTTTAATATTCTTTACACTATAGACGAACCTCTAGAATAATCTCTTAGATACAAGGCATGTTGGTTCACAACAAAGATAATGGGATAGACTTGGTCAACTGTGCCAGGTGTCCAAAAAAGTTCCTAAGGCTTTGGGGGGAAAACACACGAATAAAGATAGACATTTACTCTTCCCAAAATGCCCATAATGAAAGCTCCTTTGGCCCATTCGGAATGTAAAGAGTTGTGTCGTATTTTTTTTTTATTGCTGAACAAAGTCTCCGGTATTTACCCCGAAAAGATCTCTTATCGTACTTTAATTTGGAGCACATTTTATTTCCTACCCAGCTCGTCCCCCTCCCACCAAAAAGGAAAAGCTTTACGTGTGGTGTGTATACCTAGGAACAATGTTCAGGAACCATCAACTGAGCAGTGAAGGTGGTTACTACTCTGTAATCGGTAACTAAAAAAAAAAAATTAAAACTATCTATAATTATTTTAGGTGGTCCGATAGTGGTGTTTCATCCGATAATCGATACCGGATACTTTGCTTTCGCCCGATACCGATACTGAGTACCCGATATCGGATACTCATATTCAAAATACTTGTAAGTTAAACAAATATGCAAAACTAAATTAGTGTGCTCATGTTTATTTATTACCAGTGCCTGCAATATATATGCATAATTGTATTATCGGAATATGTTCCAAATTCCTTACACTATAGGAAAAATAAATACAGTATATACATTTTAGATGAGTTAATTGTATTTCATTTGATAACTTGAGCAATCTTTCTAATATTGGAAATTTGATTTGACATTTCCCGCCTCCATTAGCAACTCGATTTGAAAGTTTTGCACCTTTTTGCCAGTATCGGGATTCCGGTGTCTTTTCAATTCGATACCCAACCCGTAAGCGGATACTGCAACACAGGCCCGATACCACCCGATACCAGTATCGGACCATCCCTAATAATTATCCCTATTCCCACATGCAAGGGTACTGTAAAAAAAATGCAAATTCCACAAATGATGTTTCAACAATTGTGAATGTATATGAATAACCATTGGGATAAAGATTGAATAACTTGAAAAATTATTGAATCAAACATCACACAACATAGTTTGAAACCTAATGGCCCAGTTCTTCATCTCTGAGAGACTTCTGTTGACCTAGGAGTGGTCCAACTCCAAACCATAACGAAACATTCTTGCACAAAACTATGCGGCTTCTTGTCTAAAGTTCTAATTTTTTGCCATAATGGCTCGACTCTTTCTATGGCTCTTTACGACTTTAGTGGAGGCCAAGGTAGTTATCATAAGATATCTTTTGGCTTTTCCACGCTTCAGTGCAACTTTATTATGTATTTTTTTCAACAATTTAAACTCGTTCATGAACCTCTCGGCCTTTTCTTTAGATTTGTGAACCCCGTTGGATCCGTTTTCAGACAAGAGACAACTGAAAGAAAAGATCTTTGACTTCTGCATTGCAATTTGCATGCGATGATTTGTAAATGACTGCATACATTTTAGTGCAATATTGGTGTTTCAAAAGTTCAGTGGGCACGTTGTATATAGAGAATTTCACATGGCTGAGAGTGACTTACTATTTTTCCTCTCGCGTGGGTTCGTAGTTGGTGGGCAAAATCACGAGTGACCACAGGTCACGAGTGATTTGCCCCACCAACAACGAGATCCCGAGCGAAAGGAAAATAGTAACTCACTCTCCAGCCATATAAGATTTTGTTTATTCTATTTTAATTGGATATTTTTGCACGGTAAAAATGTGCCCTCGACTTACTTTCAACGCCTACCTGGTGTGCCATGTTTGTTTACGTTCGTCGTAGTTATTCAACGTCACGTGTGACTTATAATCAAACATCCCTCTCGTATATTTGATTTTTCTACGTGTTAATGCACTACGTCACTGATTCAGGAATGTCACAAAATTGGCGGTAACAATGTTTATGTCATGTGATCTACACCGAGTTACTACTTTTGAATTTCACTCTAGAAAATGATAATTCACACTCAAACATAGAATAAAATTCATTCCATCGATTTGTCAACACAACAGTATTTTTAAGTGATACACATCGTATTATGAGGACATAGCAGTTTAGTTACCAGTTTATTTCTCGACATCGAGCATTTGTTTAATATTAAACTGCAAATCCAAATCATTCTCACCGTAATGACATTTGAATATACGATTGTACTGCTGATACACAGGCTTTAATTTTATGCTCACAGAATATCACTTTCTGCATAAACAAGTTTTGCGCGTCCAGTCTTCCCAGTTATTCACAAAACCCCCTGTCACCTTGCTTCTGCTGATACTCTTGCTTTTGTACCTGTTCCTACTCCTGCTCCTGTTCCTCGTTGTTTAAAATATCAGTTTTACCTTAAATTTATTCAATTTTGTTTTTCTGGGGTGTGTCAAGAAGAACTATGATCTCCCATGTTCATAAATATGGCCGATCCCAACAACACTCCGCATCGGGTTTTTGCATATTTTTAGCCACCACTTTTTGGTGGAACCTCTGAAAACACCAGCAACCTGAGGCTCTCATGAATTAGTTTGGCTTCATGACTGTACCACCTCAAAAAGGAGAATAAATTTTGGACGTTTACTTTTCCAGGATAATCTGTTTGGAACAACGTGACAGGGCGAAGACGTTACATAGTGCCAGCTTTAATATCCAAATGCCGTGATACCAATGAGCCCCCGATAATTCCTCGGGAAGCATCTAATCAGATACTTGGCTAAAATGCTTGTCGGGCTGTCAATTTCTGCAAAAAAAGGTTCAAAGATGATAATCTTGAAACCAAACAAAAAGAAACGAAATGCAGTAGTTTCAACCTTTTGGGCTTGTCCCAAAGGAAGAAAAATGATGATCAACTAATATTGCCCAGTGTGTACATTATCTATCTATCTATCTATCTATCTATCTATCTATCTATCTATCTATCTATCTATCTATCTATCTATCTATCTGTCTGTCTGTCTGTCTGTCTGTCTGTCTGTCTGTCTGTCTGTCTGTCTGTCTGTCTGTCTGTCTATCTATCTATCGATCGATCTATCTATCTATCTATCTGTCCGTCCGTCCGTCCGTCCGTCTGTCTGTCTGTCTATCTGTCTACCTACCTACCTGTCTGTGTGTCTGTATATATAGTTTTGTAATAGATGATAAAACATAAGAAGATAATATCAGTTAATATACATTTCCGCTCGGTCAACCACAAAGCGCTCAATTGCAAACTGTCGTCTGCTTCAAATTTTATAGTCAAATTTCTTGTTACTAAAAAAAACATTGCCAGGAGTTATTGGCAAGACCAATCATGATGGCACACACTAAGTCAGCAACTTTTCGTCGAGTAAGACACATTGCCGTTTAAGGACAGCCATTGACTCAGTCCTGTCATGACGAGGAAAGGGTAAATACAACAAAGTGTGAAAAGAACAACAAAGGTGAGTTTGTTGGCCGCCGATGTATTGGATATGACCTTTTGTTTTGTATTCATTGTGTCCTTGTGTATCAACACATTATGTTCTATTTTTCTATTAAAGGTGTCAACGACCTGTTATCTTATTTGCCACAAAAAGAAGAAATTTAAATTTTTGACTCCTCTTTCTTTCATTTTTCCTTTTTGTCTGCTCCAAACAAATAGTAAGAGTTTCTTCATTCAATATTATTAAAGACATATTAAAATATTAAACCACGTATCTCAGATTCACTACTGAAATTTGTTTATGGTATATCAGGTTTTTGATAAGGTGCTTTTTATTGCGGAATATTGTAAATATTTTGGAGTAAATGATGAAATCATGGTGAAGAAATGATAATCATGTAAAATTCAGCTAGCTTCACCAAAGAATCATCATCATCACCATCATTTTCAATGACGTAACTGTTATTGTTTATTTCCCGATACCTGTCTGTTTCTTTCCAATGTATTATATTAAGCATGCATCAAGGGTTTGCGTGTGGGGGTATTTCGTCCGGATTTTTTTTGTGGCTTTTGTTTCCTTTTTTTTTCTTTCGTTTTTGTTATACATTTGTTTTGTTTGCTTTTTGTTTATTTGTTTTCCGGGGGGTCTCAACTTCTTTGTCATACTTTTTTCACATGGTACATTTTGTTTGCTTCCTCGTTGTTGCCCTTTCTATTTTCAGTTTTCATGCTTTTCATTCATTGTTTTAGTTGTTTTGTTTGTTTGTTCATATATATATATATATATATATATATATATATATATATATATATATATATATATATATATATATATATATATATATATATATATATATATATATATATATATATATATGGTTTCTTTTTCATAACCTCTGACACAACGTCTCAGATCACAGAGAATTTGGTTCCCACGGTCCTCTATCGGGTCAGGCAAATTTGCCAGAGCTCAGCTTTGCTTTCAAAAGACGCTCTTCGTCTTTCTTGCATACATGACTGACCTCCGCTTAAGCATTTGATATACGCCCTATACAGACAAGTTAAGATACTATGCCACGAACAATATTCCTTGATTCTGTTTGAATGAGAAACCTGTCCCAACAAAACAAATAATGATGATGATGATGATGATGATGATGATGATGATGATGATGATGATGATGATGATGATGATGATGATGATGATGATGATGATGATGATGATGATGATGATAATAATTTTGACAATGAACTACGCCCTCCTTAGTCCATTAAGTAAAACTTGCAGGTGACGTCCCGGCCATACCATGTGTCAGGTGGCGGCTTAACCCTTTCCCGCTTGAATCATCCCCCCAAAAAACGGAAGCAAATTGTCTCCCGTTATGTCCCCTCTTAACAGAGATGATTGAAAACACACTTGCTGAGCAGTGTACACAAGTGCTATCATGATCACACGTCCTATATCAATCTTTCCATGGCGCGGGTTGGTCGCAATGCCAGCAACCAGCGTCACGGAAAGGTGGCTCTGTTATATAAGCCTAGGGACTGATTTTCTACCCCTCGGGATTTTAAGCAGGAGGGGTTTTGTCATCATCTACGCGTCCGTCCGTCCGTCCGTCCGTCCATGCCTTTTTAGCGCCATATCTCCATAAATACTCATTTTACAGAGACCAAACTTTTATCACAGAGGGACGTTGAGTTGCTTCTTGTGTTCAATCTTTGATTTCAATTCATTCTAGGAACCAACAAGTCAATCAAAGTAGCTGCCTTGGTTGACTATATCAGATATATACCATTCCTAAGCGTGAATTTATTGTGTTTATATGCTTACCTGTAAATATAACTGTTACGCATGTCATGCTTTTGTCTTGAGACGTATCAATTGTAAGCCTAAAGCATTTATCGCCTCTTGAAATTGGTAGTAAGTGGTCGATTCAAAGTTAAGAGAGGGCGTGGTACTCTTTTTTACCATTTGAGTGGAATATTATTGTCAAGCTAAATTAAATGGTATCTTTGTTTCCGTGAACAGGCAATGCAAAGATAATGATGAGTGGAACTTTTGTCGTCGTCGTCGTCCTCATCGTCATTACTTTTTGCCAGCTACAAATGCTATCCACAGAGGGAGCCATATCATAGGCCTATCAGAGGAGTGAAAAAAGAAACGTTTGTGGAATGCTCGTGATTAGCGGTTAGCAAGGGATGGGCCATTTTTAAAATTCTGGGCGGGGGGGGGGGGGAGAATGTTTACAAACCTACGAAAGTATTAATGAAATTAATTGATATGAACCATACATTCCACAGTATGGTCACAAAACAAAATTCCCTCTAAAAAGGTGCAAATATGTATGTGTATATGTATGTATGTTCGTACGTATGTGTGTTCGTACGTACGTATGTACGTGTGTATGTATGTATGTATGTATGTATGTATGTATGTATGTATGTATGTATGAACGTACGTGCGTATGCATGCATGTATGGATGGATGGATAGATTGATGGATATATGGCTCTACTTTGTGGCTTTATGTGCTAAACTCGTGGTACAACCGTGCTTTGGGGAAAAGTTCGAATTAGGGGCCCTAGTTAGTGCAAGCAAATCGTATTAAAAGGTGTAAAACTGCGTTTTTCCATTTGGAAATAGTATCAAAGTGAGCTCGTCATTTCTGTATATGGACACACATTCATACAATTTTTTTTAACCCCCTTGTAAATGGCCTTTTTTCATGATTGGTATTGCACTCTTCAAAGTATTGTTAAAATTATCGGTAATTACTCATCACCTTTCCGTATGGGTAGAGGTACCCGTCAGGTAAGTGTACTCTCCCCAATATTTTCAATAATAAATTGTTAGATGGTCTTTTGGAGGAATTATCAAATAAGGACACTGGCGTCTCAATCGGTAATAGTATATACAATTCATTTGCTTATGCGGGTGATATAACTCTCTTTAGTGCAAGTATAACTGGTTTGCAAACTCTTGTTAATGTATGTAAACAATATGCTATCAAATTCAACTGCACTAAATCTAAATTATGACATATGGTGATCACTTATTTGTATCACTTCCTCAATGGTATCTCAGAACTTGAATCAAGAGGATTTAAAGATGTACTTTTGATCAAATTATTCTACAAATTTTGCTGTAAATATCCAGCGAATGTTAGAAAGTTTGGCTTCAATAATTTAAAAGAGTTTAGACATGCCTGTTTTGCTACTTAATTTTTGTCTTTTGGCATCATTCTGTTTTAATATTTACCTTTCAAACATTTTAGGCTTACTTGTTTTCTGCCAGGTAAACCCCCCAGGGGCTGTGGGTAACAACCAGCGGACGCTGACAGTTACAAGCTTGCCTAATTGGTTGAGAAAGATTCATGTTGATAACATGTTCTTAACTTAAGTGCTAATGACTTCCATTCTTTTCTGACATGCCTAAGTACACATTTACTCAATGTCAAAAATTACTCAAATTTGACACTATTTACTCATATATCACCAGCTTGACACTTTCTATTAAAACATTAACTGAGGTTCGGCAGCGAAATAGAGCTTTATTGTTTGGAAACTTTCAAAGTGAGGAGTAGGTGGCATCCTGGGGTTTGTCTTACATTTCTGGTGCAGGATGTCCTTTCTTGACCACTCTGTGGATGAAGCCAAGCCCAGAAGAATTTCGACGAGCGAGGCCATATGCTTCCTGACCTCCGGAGCTTCGTGGTTGCACAGGCAATTAGCACCAACTTGAAGCTCAATGTCAAAAATTAAGCTACGCGGAGTTTGAAGCGGCGAACGATAGAGGATGTCGAGGGTTGAAGCACCGCCGCGTCCTTGCCGTCGTATATCGAACTGTGTTAAGTCCATCTTGATTCGTGGCTTGCTCCTGCGGAACGCAGCCTTAAGCCGGTGTATGAAACTGTGGCCCAGCACCGACCCTCGGGGTTTGGAAGTCGCCGGAGGCTTGTGTACGAACCTGGTCTGTGAGTCAAACAATGTTCACAACACCTACTTCCTCTCGAGAAGCGTTGACCAGAAGCGTAGACCAGAAGGGTACACGATGTAAGGAACTGAACAACCCCGTAAGCTTTTGCAAAACGCTTGCAACTTGCAACCACGTCTGAACACCAACGAATGGCGAAGAAGATTAAAATCCGCGCGAAAATCACTGCGGCCGGAGAGCCAATGAGGGTTCTCTTACAGACGGCTGTTATAGCTGCCACATCCAATCATGGCCTGACGCTCAAGCGCAAAGAGCGTGCTGGGGCCGTCGTGCCAGAACCTGACTATGTAATACCACATGACCTCCTCCAACCCTAAATTGCGGCTAGCACACAGCATAAGTTCTGCTATTGTCATGGCCGTTTCTTTTCTCAGTAGATAACCCTGGTGCGGATCTCTCAGTTCATTCTCTATCTACATACATGTGTATCTATCTACATGAATAATGAATCCGAGCACTCTTCTTGAGCATGTTGAAAGAGTTGCTGCCAATGACATACCACCAATATTGGCTGTATTCCAATCGTATAAACCTTACTGGTCCACAGAACAGGATGTAGTCGTTGACACTCTCAAATTTCTGCCGCACCACGATAATATTTTTTTAAACCGTAAATTGAGGCACACCTGCTCGTTACCCTGTTGCCCCGCGCTTTTTGAAGGGCGAGCGGGCTGGGAGACAGGCAGGGATATGACTTTTTACTGCAAATATGACATGTCATGTCTTGTGTATCGCATTGCATTTACAGCTTTAATTTTTGTCCTGTAAATTCGTGACATTTTATTTGTATAGTTTTATTTTTACTTTCAGGAATATGAATGTATCGATCTTGATGTATGTCTTAAGAATTTTATATGTAAATGTTTGGTCTTAATTTCAGTTTTAGTGTGGATCCCATTTCTGTGATTATGGATCATTAATTTCATTCAACCGTATTGTTTGGAACAACTGCTGGTTTCCCTGTTGAGCCGTGATTTTAAAGGGCGGGTGGACTGAGAGACCGGCAGGGACATGACTTTTTACTTACATGATATGATATGATATGTGTGTTGTATTGCATATACGTCTTTTATTTTTGTGGCGTAATTGTGTGCCATTTTATTTGTGTAGTCTTATTCTTACTTTTATTAAGTGAATGTATTATGTTGGTATATATCTGAAGAATTTCATTTCTACTATGTATCACATTTATGTGATTATGGATTATTTTACTTGTAATATCTAAATTCAATTTTCAGTTCTGTATGTTCGGTGTATATGTATTTTAATTTCCTCGCTTACGGGCGCTTAATAAAATTATTATTATTATTATTATTATTATTATTATTATTATTATTATTATTATTATTATTATTATTATTATTATTATTACAATTATTATTATTATTATTATTATTATTATTATTATTATTATTATTATTATTATTTATACCTACATACACACATGAAGCACACAATTGAGTGATAAATGGCAAACACATCTGTCAGTTCGGAGAAACTGTCGAAGATGTACATGTGTCAAGTTTTGAGAGACCCCGGGTCGTTTTTACCTGAATCCATGTTACCTATTGGAAAGGTACAGACAACCATTCCAGACTGCAATTGATGGGCCTTTTTTGACTCGTCTGTCTGCTATTAGGTTCTGTAAAGATGCATTCTTATTCCAAGCACCTGCAGAAAGCCCTCATTCAACAGCGTTAATCTGCTAGGCTGGAGGGGACGAACGCTGATCTACCATTTCATTTGGTCCTTGGTTCAGATTGCTTCCTTTTCTGCTTTTCATATTCCTCGTAAATACTACAGAAAATATAAGCACTGCATTCAGAGTGCACTCGGGGATTCATGCATATTACATCTTCAGAAGGAAATGGAACAAAAGTCTTCAAAGAGCTTTTATCTGCTGCTTTGTGTGGTACAACAGGCTATAGGACTCGTGTGGGCAAATAGCGGATGTGGCATTGTGGGTCGGACCTGCGGCCACAAAGCGACATCCGACGTATTATTTCCACATTACGCGGTGTGCTTTCCCGTGTGGGCTCCCAATGTATTCCCTGTAATTACGCCAAACTGGCTAGTGAGCAATAAATCAGAGGATTGCCTTTAGAAGAAGTCAACTCGGGCGGAATCCAAACGGCAAAAAATAAATGCATAAATAAACTGACATGTTTTGAGGTGAACTGTTTCCCACCCAGGTGGCCATTTTTTATTTTGCATCTCGGTGATTGGCTGGGTCAATTTCAAAACGAGGCTGAAGATCTGT